>NW_021026942.1:1280615-1511898 GCF_004153795.1 Camellia sinensis | reverse complement strand
GCCAAAAGGTGGCCAAAGAGGCAAGTGGTATATGCAAAGCCCAAACTGAAAAATTCCCTTCTACAACATTGAAGAGGGACCAAAAGTATGACTATTTACAGAACTGTAAAAACCCCAAAACAGTATACAAACATGCTAGAAATGCACTGCAAAATGAGGCTCAAAGGTGGCTATAACACAAAGTCTACAAAATATTCCACAAACGGCCAAAGACCCTTAATTAAACATGGATAATGGACCAAAATAAGACTATTTTTAGTACTGTAAAAAGGCCAAAAACCGAAGCATGATAGGCTGCCAAAGCATGCAAAAATAGGGACCAAAGAGGGAATATAAAGGCAAGTGTAGCATGGAGGTCCCAAAAAGTGTTGAGCCCTTCTTCAATGTTGAAGAGGGGCTCAAATTAAGCCTACTTACAGTTCATGAGAAACTCCAAAACAAATCACACATAGGCTAGAAAAAGCATGCGAAATATTGACATACAAAGAGGGTATTGAAGCAAGTGCAAGATGGAGGGCTCAAACAGGGTTGAGCCCTTAATGAGACCTGAAAATGAGCTCAAAAAAATGACCTTTTCAGTTTTGGTAGGAGCTCAAAACAATAAGCATGTATGGCTTGCAAAAGGTGCAAGAAATGGACCAAAAAGGGGGAAATGCTACTCACCCTTGAAGACCAATGTTCTTGGACCAGATTTGGTGACTCTAAGCTGCTGGAATCCCCTCCTTTGCTGCTGGAATGGAGTGGTGATGGTAGAGCTTGAAGATGATGAAGAAATGGAGCCCAAAACTTGAAGGAAATCGGGTGATATGTATCTATATCCTCCAAGTAACTCTTGTAACCTTTTTTCTTGAGTTGGGAGGCCAGCAAAAAATGCAAGAGAGGGAGAGAAGACTCTAGGCCAAAGTGGAGCCAAAATGAGCCTCTTGTTCCCCCACAAAATATCCCCCGGATATAGATATTTTCTAGGGGAAACAGTTGTACAGCTGTAAAGTGTGCACTGCAAGGAATATGGCCGGCCAAGTATTTTTGTTGCAGGTGGCCGGCCGGCGACCTCCCCTAGCCGGCCGGCTAGGGGTCAAAAAGGCCAAGTTCAAATAGTGGCCGGCCACCACAAAAAGGTGGCCTCCCGGGTCCCCTCATCACAACCCTGTGGTTCGAATTTGGAAACTCTAAAACAGGAGAGAGAACAAGCCATTTTGAGGAGGGGTTCAAAAGGTTCAAATGGAATTAATGGCCGGCCATAAACTTTTAGGGTCCTCCCATGTGTGTACATCACAAATATGTGGTTTGCGGTTGGAGACAATGGCTCCAAGGTGTTCAACATTGGCTCGGAAGGAGGGGTTCAAAAAGGGTCAAGAAAACATAGTGGCCAGGCCATGAACTTTTAGGGTCCTCCATGTGTGTACATCACAAATATGTGGTTTGGGTTTTGAAGAAAATGGCTCCAAGGTGTTCAATATTGGCCCGGAAGTGCGAAAAACAAGGGTGTCGTGGAGGGCGAAAATGGAATATAACTGGTTGCCAAGATAATTGCTGGCCTCCCACCATTCTAGCGGCCTTCCGGTGATAAAACAGAGGTAATCTGCCAAAAATGAACAAAAACCGATGCAAAACGAATGCTCGGTGGGGCCAAAACACGCAGTTCGGGGTCCCGAAAATGGGCTGTTAAGCATCGAAAGTGGCGTTCGGCCACGAAGTGGGTTTCTTCAGACCCCAGTGTCCCTCAAAAGGAGAAAATAAGATGTATGCCAAAATTTAGAGTAAACGGAGATGGTTAAGCGGTCCCAAACCGAGGCACACGGCCAACGGTCCCGAAAAAAACGCGGAAACCGGACTCCGGAAATGGGCAAATGGCCTGCGGCCACAAAATGTAGCCCACGGCATTGAGAGATGGTCTACGGGACCTCTCCTTCCCCTCAGGAAAAGAAACAGAGAAAATCGAGTCTGGTTCGCAAACCGAGGCAAGGCACAGAAGAGGGTTCGGAAGTCTGGAGGCAGGGCTCGCAGCCGCGACTCTGAGACTTCTGAACAAGCACAACATGCAATATCACCAAGTGTTCAACTGGCGACGTCTGATTCTTAAGGTCTGTCAAAAATGGGGTGTCTACAATGATCTCAATACAGAGAGTACAGAAATTGGAAATATTTTGGAAATGATAGGAAGCTTTTGGCTTTGAACCTTCCCTTGTGAGACACTATCGGATTTGCTAGCTAACTAGTGAACATGATGTGTTGAACTGTTCAGCCGTTTGTGTAAACCAAGACAATATAACTCACACAGTATATCCCCAGATACAGTTTAGTTCTCACTATTGTGTTCATTTTGGCCCTGAACAACCTGGTAGTTCATGAGTGCTCTAGAGAATTGTAGCCCTTCACAAATCTCATAGAACCGGCCCAGTCTACATTCACATAGGTGATTCTTATGAAGAGTATCCTGTCATACTCTACTAGGTTTACCTAGATATAAGAATCATTAAAATTTTACTTAACCTGAAGCGCTGTAGACATCACTATTTCATCATAGAAATGGGTAGGAGTTAGACTCCCCAGTGATCCTTCTGAGTCATACACAACTCGGTTGTCCCTTTGAACCTAGATCTTGGGATCTCCAGTCAACTAGGTTGGGTTGCCGTTGTGGTAACTCTTATTTAATAGGCTTAAGTTCCACTCCCCCTTGATGAATTCTCAACTAGCTCTCTTGCTAATCCTTTGGTTAGTGGATCCGCTATGTTGTCTTTAGACTTCACATATTCAATGCAAATAATTCCATTAAAGAGTAGTTGTCTTGCGGTGTTATATCGACGACGAATGTGTCGCGACTTACCGTTATACATATGACTCTGTGCTCTACCTATTGTTGATTGACTATCGCAATGTATGCATATAGCAGGCACCGGTTTTGGCCATATTGGAATATCTTCTAGAAAGTGGCAAAGCCATTCTGCCTCTTCCCTTGATTTGTCTAAAGCTATGAATTTTGATTCCATAGTAGACCTAGCAATGCAAGTCTGTTTGGAAGATTTCCAAGATACAGCCGCCCCACCAAGAGTAAAGACATACTCACTGGTGGACTTTGAGTCTCTAGTATCCGATATCCAATTTGCATCACAGTATCCTTCAAGTAACTGCTAGATATCTAATAAAATTCAACCCAATGTTACGAGTGAATCGGAGATATCTTAGAACCCTTATAATTGCTTTCCAGTGTTCTACTCCCGAATTACTCGTATATCTATTTAATTTACTTACTGCATAAACTATATCCGGGCGAGTGCAGTTCATCAAGTACATTAAGCTTCCAATAATTTGGGCATACTCTAATTGAAAAATACTTTCTTGTACATTCTTAGAAAGATACAAATTAACATCTACAGGTGTTCTAGCAAGATGATCATCATCTTTGCTGAATTTGTCAAGTATTTTCTCAATGTAATGAGATTGTGACAAAGCATATCTTTCTGATGTTTTGGTAATTTTCATACCAAGAATTACATCAGTAATGCCCATGTCTTTCATGTCAAAATGTTTATTCAACATTTTTTTGGAAGTTTTAATCATGCCATTATTACTACCTATGATGAGCATATTATCTACATAAAGATATACAATGGCATAACCTTTGTCTGCGTTTTTAATATAAACACATTTGTCACACTAATTAATTTTAAATGCATTTGACATCATTGCCTTGTCAAATTTCTCATACCATTGCTTTGGCGCTTGTTTTAAACCATATAATGATTTAACCAATTTACACACTTTCTTTTCTTTTCTTTTCCTAGAATAGAAAAACCTTCTGATTGTTCTATGTAAATTTCTTCATCTAACTCACCATTTAAGAAAGCGGTTTTCACAACCATTTGATGAATTTCTAGATTGTATAGAGATGCAATGGCAATTAGCATTCTAATGGATGTTATTCTAGTAACTGGTGAGTATGTGTCAAAGTAATCAAGACCTTCTTTTTGTCTAAAACCTTTGACCACAAGTCTTGCCTTGTATTTGTCAATTGATCTATCTGCTTTCAATTTTCTTTTGAAAATCCACTTGTACCCAAGAGGTTTACAACCTGGTGGCAAATCCATCAATTCCCAAGTGTGATTTTGCAATATGGATTCAACTTCACTATTGACAGCTTCTTTCCATAAAGGAGCCTCAAAAGTCGGACATAGACTCTTTAAAAGTTAAGGCTCATTTTCTAACAAATATATTAGAAAATCTGGACCAAAAGATTTTGAGGTTCTAGCACGTTTAGTACGCCTAAGTTCCTCTTCTTCATTTTGATCTAGCTCTTGCTCTTGATCATGTTCATGTTCTTGATCTTGACTAGTAATTGCATCATGAGATCTTTTATTGTTACTAGTCTCTTGGCCAGTCTTATTTGGAAATACATGTTCAAAGAAAGATGCATTCCGAGATTGAATAATAGTATTTACATGCATTTCAGAATGTTCTGATTTATGAATAAAAAACCGATATGCACTACTATTCTTGGCATAACCAATGAAAATGCAATCAATGGTCTTAGGACCTATCTTAGTCATTTTAGGACTAGGAATAGCCACTTTAGCCAAATACCCCCACACTTTTAAGTATTTGTAGGATGGTACTCTTCTATGCCACAATTCATAAGGTGTTTGATTCACTTTCTTTCAGGGTACTTTATTAAGTATATAATTAGCAGAAAGTATTACTTCCCCCCACAAGTTCTGAGGTAATCCAGAATTGATTAACATGGCATTCATCATTTCTTTTAAAGTCCTATTTTTTCTTTCAGCAATTCCATTTTGCTGAGGTGAGTAAGGAGCGGAGGTTTGATGAATTATTCCATGTTCGTTACAAAACTCACTAAAAGGTGATTCATATTCACCACCTCTATCACTTCTTAGTTTTTTGATTTCTTACCAAGTTGATTTTCAACTTCATTCTTATATTGAATGAAAGTTTCCAAAGCTTCATCCTTGGTTCGAATTAAATAAACATAACTATATCTAGTATAGTCATCTATAAAAGTGATAAAATACTTTTTTCCACCTCTTGTTTGAATTGATTTAAAATCACATATGTCACTATGAATTAATTCAATGGTTCCGTACTTATTTCAATTGGATGAAAATGAGTTTTGGATAATTTTGCCTCAACGCAAATTTCACATTTATGATTTGAATCAATGTCAAATTTAGGTAAACATTCCATATTAATTAATCTACGCAAAGATCTATAATTAACATGTCCTAGTCTACCATGCCATAAATTTGAAGACTCAAGCAAGTAAGAAAAAGATGTATTTTTATTAATAACTGAGGGTACAACGGTCATTACATTCATCTTGAAAAGGCCATCAGACATGTAGCCTTTTTCTACATACATCCCATTCTTAGTAAGTACAAATTTATCACTCTCAAACATTAGTCCAAACCCATTCTTACTCAACAAAGATCCAGAAACAAGATTCTTGCGAATGTCCGATACATGCAGCACATTGTTGAGAGTGAGTTCCTTTCTTGATGTCATCTTGAGAACAATCTTCCCTTGTCCTTCAACTTTGGAAGTTGAGGAGTTTCCCATAAAAAGTTGTTCACCATTGTCCACTGTAGAATAAGATGTGAACATCTTTTTGTCGGCACAGATATAGCGAGAAGTACCAGTGTCCACCCACCATTCTTTAGTATTTCTGACAAGATTTGCCACGGAAACAACTGCAGAAAGATTTATGTCATCTACACCATTGGAAATATTGTCCACTTCGGTCATATGGGCTTGAGCAGGCTTCTTGTTTATTCTTCTTTTTCTTTTTCCTTTGCTACGACAATCTTTGGTCCGATGTCCATCTTTGTCACAAATGTAACATTTGCCATTAAACTTGTACTTTTTATTTTCCTCCCCTTTATAGCCTTGTGATGAACTTTCTCTAGAAGACTTCCGTTTCTTGGTTTTTGAAGCATGTTCCACTACATTTGCCTTAGACTCCATAGGATGCTTACCAGCCCGTTTTTCAGAATTGCGGTTGTCTTCCTCAATCCTCAAACGCACAATTAATTCTTCCATGGACATTTGTTTGCGCTTGTGTTTGAGATAGTTCTTGAATTCCTTCCAGCCTTGTGGTAATTTCTCAATTAAGGCTGCAACTTGGAAGGATTCACTGAGAGACATGCCTTCTGCGTGAATGTCATGCAGAATGAGTTGGAGATCTTGAACTTGGCTGATCACAGTCTTAGAATCAACCATTACAAAATTCAAAATTTGCCAACCACAAATTTCTTTGAGCTGGCATCTTCCGTTTTGTACTTTTTCTCCAACGACTCCCAAAGTTCTTTTGCTGTCTTGATAGGACTGTAGACGTTGTATAATGTGTTGTCAAGTTCATTCAAGATGTAGTTTCGGCAAAGGAAATCAGCATGTTTCCAAGCATCGACCGCAGCAACCACTTGCCAGTCGGTTTCATCATCTTTCAAAATAGGAGCATCCTCACGGAGAAAACGAGCCAGGTTCAGAGTTGTAAGATAGAACAACATTTTCTATTGCCATCTTTTAAAGTTAGTTCCTGAGAACTTCTCTGGCTTTTCACCGTGATTTACCAGTACTGTCACAACAGGAGAGGGGGTTGGCGTAATTGCAGCCACCACAGTAGTACTTGTTTGGGCATTTGTTTCGGTAGCCATGAATTCTAAATTATAAAACAAAATTATAATTAGAATTTATACTACATAGAAAATTAATCTAAATTCACAGAATTAAATTCTGTAAAAATAAAAGAAATAAGAATGTAACTTTTATTTTCCAATTAATTTGGAAATAAAATAAAATTTTATTTAACCAAATTAATTCCACACAAAAAATTAAATTCTGTAATACTTCAATAATTAAAAACCTAATTTATTTTTAATTAAAGAACACTCAAAAAATAATTTCTAAAAACCAAAATTAATTTTTGACAAAATTTCACAAATATATATTCCGAATTGTTAATGACACCAGTATATTACTACTAGTTGTCAAAGAAAATAGACAGTATATTATTACTATCTGTCAAATAGCATATAACCACTATTTGTTTTTCCAACCAGAATATTAATTTGTAAATTCACAGAAAATAATTTTCTTAAAAGAAGCAAGAGAAAGAGAAACAAACGAAAAATTCTGTAAACAGAATAATTCGAATGTCTCTTAAGATTGTTGGAAACAATCTTCTGTGTAAATAAAATAAATAGAAACAAAACCAAACAAATAAATAAATAACGTACCGAATTTATTTATTGAACTGAATTAAAAGAAAATTCAAAGACCAAGTCGAGTGTGAGACACTCTGTCCTTAAGACAGGTTCGCCCTTTACGGTGCTTACGGTTGAGTGGCGTCTATCTCCCAGAATACAATGATCTTCACAAACTTGTAGTAGCACTTCACACAAATTTGTATGGCGAATTAGAACCTTGTGTTCTTATACTCTCTTTATTTTATCTCTAAAACTAGAATGAAGATTAAAATGTAAAGGAGAAAATTCTGGACAGCAATATGAAAATTGCAGACTGATTTTCGGATACCAAAGACTGCTGGAACAGTAGGTATTTATAGGCAAAAAAGGTTCTGTCCGAATAGGTTCAAAAGAAGTGAACAGGTGTGAAACAGATTTTGAACATATTTTGTTTTGAATTCAAACAGATTTGCTCCCAGGCTTTGAATCTGTTCAGAAGTAACAGATCTGTAACTGTTGGGCAGTTAAAACCGAACCTGCTGGGCAGTTTTTTCAGTTTGAATCTGAGAGGAATTTCGGACAGAATGAGACTTAAATGTTAGACAAAAATTGGAAATCAAATTTGAATTAAATTCCCGCAATATTTTTTGAAAAAAATCAAATGAATTTTGTCTAAAAAATTAATATAAGAACCGACTCGGACAGGCGGCGGTGCACGTGTGGTGGTTTGGGCTAAGATTCACTATGTCCATAACTCCTCCCTTCTACAAACTTAGGGTTCCCTTTGGGGCCCAACCCAAGTGTTGTAGGCTAGAGCTTATAAACTCAACAAAACTCTCTTAAAGTTTTAATGTGGGACAAGCATCACAAGGAAATCCACATTAAAAACTTTAAATGTCCATTCTACGAACTCAAAAACGACGTCATGTTCCCATTCACTCATAAATAGTTTTGATAAACCGTCTTCACCGTGTGACTTGCCACGCGGTAAGGAACACTTCACCTCTTTGGATCCGCCCCAAAAGACGTTCGGGGCCCACTCAATTTTGAGTTCAAAGTTGGCCCAAAATATGCCTATATTAAACCATTTTTCCAACAATTGCAAACAATAATATTTAGAAAACTAATGGATCACAGAACAAACATGTAGGAACGCATGCCTATGGTCCTTTTCAAGGACAACAAGGAGAGGGGGTGGCCCTCTCCTTCTCGGGACCTCAAGGCACCATCCTTACCATTGAAATCTCTCAAGATTTCAGTGGTGAGGAGGCCCAAACAACAAAGTCCCGGAGCTCACACAAAATAGCACAAAACAAGGGCCAAACAAGGCTTAAGAGGGGTCAAACAACCCCAAAGATTAAAACACTCTTAACAAACTATTTAGAGGCCTTAAAAACAGAACTTTTATGTATTATATGCAAAGTCAAAAAACAGTTGCAAGACAGGTAAAAGTAGTATGCAAAAATAGGGTAAAAAGGGGCTAGTTTCTTACCCTTAAAGTCCTCCTTCACAAATGATGATCTTGTTGCCTCCTTGAGCTCAAATCCAGTGAAGAACACCAAGAACAACCCTCTGGTCCCTCAACAACCAAGAGAAGGTGTAACACTATGTGTTTGTGTGCAATAGTATGGACAAACACACACTAGACACACACAAGAGAGATATATAGAGATAGGAAATATATATCAACCCTAACCCTAATCCAGAACTCCCTCTGAAATTTTTTTGTAACCCTAATGCCAAGAGAGGAAGCCTCTTCTTATAGGCAACTCCCTCTTGTAAGGCTTCCAAAACAAGCCATCCAAGAGGGAAATCCCTCCATAGGGAACAGAGTGGGTGCCAACTATCACAGCTGGCACAAAATATCTACTAAAAGTAGATGAACAGTGATCGGCCATTCAAAATTTCCATTTTGGAAAAATAAATGGCCGACCGGCGACAAAGAGTGTCGATCGGCAATATACATTGCCGATGGCATAAAATCATTGGCCGGTGGCCTCAAGCCATGGCCGGTGATGTGTGGGGATGCCTCACAAGGCATTCCCTGCCCCTCCATGGCAAAACACAAGTGTTTGGTGCAAAACCAGACACCGAAAAGTCGAATCGAGAGATCTTGAGGCGAGGCGCGCAACCGAGACCTCCGGGAACTCGAGACGAACACAAGCACGGATGATCACCGAGTGTTCCAAAGGTGACGTCCAAGTCTTGAGGACGGTCAAAAATGGGGTGTCTACACCTATCCTTATTTATATTATTATATAAATAAAAATGTTGTACGATAATTGAAGTTCAAAGTCCTAATCTTTTTTTTTTTCAAAATTTAAATTTGGTTAAATTCATATGTTGCAATATCATTAATTTCTTCATATTATAAATTTTATTTTAAATCTTATAAGATTTGTTCAATGACTAATATTCAATTTTCGTAAAAAAATTTCAATATATTCCTTCCAAAAGTTAATATAGCAAGTCTACAAAATCATATTTTAAAACTCAAAATTATTAATATTTTTATTTTTTCTTTAAATAAGCATGTTAAAGTATAAATAGATATCCAAATAAAATTATACTTATTAATAAATATGGCATTAGTTTTAGGAAAATTTATTAGAAAATCCTTTTTTAATTGTTTGTATCCCAATTAGTTTATAAGATATTCTTATATTCTAATAAGTCCTATTATTTGGATATTTGTATACCAAATCCTAGTTCTTATATTTAAGATATTTTGTGGACATTTCTACCCTTACAAATATTTTTTGAATGATTAGCAATTTGGTGATGTGAGCATTCATATTTTACAATGTTAATATTCGCATTGGCATGTTAACATTCACATTGATGGCGTGAACATTCACATTGATAGTATAAATATTCACATCATGAAACATTCACAATGTAAATGTGAATATTATTAGGGGTATTTTGGTAACTATGTCATCCATAGTACTTGTTGGAACATAAGAAAATAATGTGGATTAAATAGAACATAAGTAGGTAAAAAGGGATTTATGAAAAAATATCCCTTAGTTTTAATTGTAATCACATCTTTTAAAGTCTTTATTCATTTTTTAACTTTTTTTTTTTGATATTTTAAATTTCATGTTATGATGATTCTTTCTCACTCATTAAGTTTTTTAAATTTCTTTAATTATTTTTCTTTCAAAAACCAATATAACAATTTTTTTAAAATTCATATATTTTTATTCTAAAATAGTGAATATTAGAACTATATCATTTTTTTTTATAACAAAGCATAATTTTAATTGTTAATTGTTAATACAACAGTTTTAATTTATCTACACTATATATTATAGTAAAAGAATATTTGAAAAAAAATTCTTAAAATTATATATATATATATATAATTTTATTTACGAGAGACAACATATAAAAAATTAAATATAATTATCGTATTTTTAATAAATAATATATTATTTTATCACGGGCACAACACAACACGGGCGACATGCTAGTTTAGATATATTTAAAAAGTAAAATATTTGTGGAAGGTAGGAAGATTCTCCACAAGAAATGCAAGACGAGATGACCCTTTATTTACTCTGCAAAGAGAAACCAATTAGTCAGTGATCGCTCCCGACCAGATATGGTCGAAAGGACCCTCTGACGATCAAGTTAGAAATATGATATGCCAGAGAGTATTTTATTTAGGGAGATAGATTTTCTATTTTCTCTTTTCTTTACCTCTTGTTTCTCTTTACTCTTCCTTTTATATCCTTATTGTCCTGGTCTTGATCGTTGGATTGACATTTTCATCTACGAGCTCTGGTTACTTCTAGACTTTTGTCGGGCAAGTGGCCATGTTGCTTTAATCCTTTGTCGTTGGATTACCTTGATGTGTGCAGCTTAGAATATGTCAGGCTTCTAAGGGCCAACCTGCCAATTGCCTCATCCGTTCGATCAGTTTCATTGAATGGCCATTTCGTTTGTGTGAGTTAGGCCTATGCACCTATCTCTAATGATTGTGATCTCTACTGTTGATTGTGAATGAATCTAATGGCATCCCTACATTATGCAAATCTCCTTCTAGAAGGCAATTTTTACTCGGGCTTTAGTCACATGACACTATCCCTTCTTCCGTCGGACTCACTACAACAAAAAAAGTCTATGGTGACGAAAACGCATGATGAAAAAATATTTCATTTCCAAAAATACATGTTTTAGTGATGAAAATAACATTTCGTCTCCAATTATACTATTTTTAGAGATGAAAACAAAATTTCATCACCAAATGCTTAAAATAAATAAAATACTAGGTGACAAATTTTTTTTTCATCTCTGAATTTTATTTTTCGTCGGAAAACAAATTCCCGCCCTTGGAAATTTGGGTGGAAAATTTGGGTGCCATATTAGAGACGAAAAGTTTCATCACCATTGTAAAAATTTTCAGAGACAAATATAATTTCGTCACCTATAATTTGAAGGATAAAACGACGCCATTTTATCTTCCTAAATCACTCTTCTCTCTCAAGCTCTTTCTCTTAGTCTTCCCTCTTTCTCAGTGGCTTCAAGTCGCAACCCTCCCACTCGCTACTCGTAAGGTAAGTTTTTATTCCCAATTCAGTGTTTTAGCGAAACTGTGCTTCGATTGGCTCACCGAGTTGGCTCCTCAGTGGCTTTAAGTCGTAACCCTCCCATTGTGCTTCGATTAGCTTCACCACCACCACAGCCAAGTGGCTTCAAGTCATAACCCTCCCACTGTGCTTCAATTGGCTTCATCACCACCACAACCACCGTCATCATTATCAACTTCTTCGAACCCCCTCCAGTACCTCTCTTATTCTCTGTCTTTCTCTCTATGCTTCAAGTGTATAATGGTTTGATTGTTTATCTGGGTTTAAAATGGATAATGGTTTGATTGTTTATCAAGGTTTGAATTTGGGGTTTTATTCCCTCTTTTCTTTGATTTCTCTTTCTTTGAATTTGGGGTTTTATCCACGTAGACACTACCTTATCAAGGTTTGAATTTGGGGTTTTATTCCCTTTTTTTCTTTGATTTCTCTTTCTTTGAATTTGGGGTTTTATCCATGTAGACACTGCCCATGTCTTTTCACTGCCAATGCACCACTACAATAGATATGGTTAGTAGTTGGATTTCTATGTAAATCTGTATATTAAATTTTCTAAATTTGGAGTTTATTGGATGGTTCTATTTTTGATTAAATAGAATTATCATTTTATAATGTTCCTTTTGATGCTCAAATTCCTGTTGTAATTTTTTTTCCCAGTTAAATTTTTTCCAATTAAAGGCATAAAGAGGTAGTTATGAAATGAAAGTAACAAGTGGCAATTCTTTAACTCAAGTGACAGATATGTTTTGCAGTTGTTGATCGACAGTTTAGATAACTATAAAGAACAAAATGACAGCAAAGAACAGGACCTAGCATTAAGAAAGAGAACAGGACCTTCCTAGGCGAGGTCGGTGTCTCTCTTTCTCTCTCTCTCTCTCTCTCATGCAATACTACTGATGTCATTGATTTGAATACATCAGTCTATAATGGTTTGATTGTTTATCAAGGTTTAATTGTTGTTATGTTTTTTATCTTCCTATTCCCTCTTTGTTCCAGATTTCTTTGATTTCTCTTTCTTTGAATTTGGAGTTTTATCCATATGTAGACACTATCCATGTCTTTTCACTGCCAATGCACCACTACAACCTTGTTGATGAGACTCCACAATTAAACAAAATTCAATTGAAATTTGAAATACAACTGAGATTTCAATATTTTTTGTTTTCAAATGGCAGTTATGATGGTAAATTGACAAAGTGAAAATGGTAAATTGATTGCAGTTATGATGAACATCTATAACTATGTTTGTGTTTGTGAGCTATTCTCATTGAAGTCTAAAGTAGTTAGTCTCAATTGTTCTCATTGATATGGGTTGTAATATATGTCTTTGTTGTGGGATTCACACTTGCAATTAATGTCAACCATAAGATTGCTCTTTTATAGGAAACTTTTGTGGGTATGTAGTATTTGCTCTCTCTCTCTTTGGTCCTGAAAGTTGTGGATAGAATTGTACAGCATTGTTGTTACACATGAATTAGCTTAATCTTAGTTTTTTATGCTCAACCTCAATCCTCTTTCACTTTCCCTTATTTCTTTTGCTCTCTTCTATCTCTCTCTCTCTCTCTCTCTCTCTCTCTCTCATGACATACCTTCTGCCTCTTCCCCGAGCGCTGCTCCTCCCTATGGCTCACCATTGTTGTACTTTAGAAGAATCTGGTTTGTTTAAGGTATGAATCTTTCAATTTTTTTTCTTTATAATCTTAAGAATCTTCTGATTAAACTCTGAAACACCTACTTCTTAATTATTTAACATTGAAACACCTACTTCCCATTGATTTAACATTGAAACATCTACTTTCTCATGGATTTATGTCATTTGTCATGGAATTAGGGTTTATTTGATTTAATACATATTTTCTCATGGATTTAGGGCATTTTAATTTGATTTAACACTCAAACATCTACTTTCTCAAGGATTTAGGGTATTTTAATTTGATTTACCATTGATTCTCATGGATTAAGGGCTTTTTCTCATGGAATGATTCAACACTGAAACAACTGATTTCTCATGGAATTAAGGGCATTTTTAGTTCCACGATGGTTCTTGAAGAAAATTCTTATCAATTGATTAAAGCATTTTAATTTAATTTTTTTAAAAAAAATCTTTTAGCAATTAAAATATTAGTATGATTACAAACAATGTTATGAGAGAAAAAAAATAAAGGTAGATGGTGGTTGGTGGTGAGGTTGGGTTGCTAGAGAAAAACACTCTGATCTCTCTACATGATAGCGAGACATAAATTATTTCTCTACATGAGTAAATTGGTATAGAAACTACCTTTGGGTCTTTATTTCAAATTTGTTTGAATTAGTATTGTACGAGCAAGAAATAATGTTCTCGTATAATCCTGTTGATCAAGTTTGCGCTCCTCCAAACGTCGTCGCTTTACTCCCTAAAAACACAAATGTGAGCTAGCCGGCGGGTGAGTGTCGGATACCTCTCCGATGCCTAAGTTAGCAAAATAGACAAATAGACAAAAGCTCTACGTATTCGAGAATCAAAGTTGTCATACCTGTACATAGGTTCTGTGAAGGATTTTTTGTATAACGCCAATGATGGAGAGAGCCAAAATCGCTGTGACTTCGCTCTTATTTTGTTGGCCTCTTTTTTCTCTTCTGGTAGGATGCCGTCTTTTAAGAATACTATAATGGGGTCCATTCATGAGGGGCCTAGTTCGGCACAACATACCTCAGCTACTTCGGGTTCGTCAATGCTTGGTCTTGGTAAGAAGTCGATCAGTAATGGATGTGGGATGGATGTATCAGCCATTGAAGCAAAGCCTGCTAGTTCGTCTGCTCTACTGTTTTCTTCTCGACCGATCTGCTCTATCCGCACTACTTCGAACTTCATGATCTCCTTTCTGACTAACTCTTGGTACTTAGTCATCCTTTCATCTTTTGCCTCGTAGTCGCCTGAAATCTAGTTTACTACCAGCTGGGAGTCACTATAAACCATTAGCTCAGTGGCCTTCATGAAGAGTGCTAATTTTAGGCCTGCTAGAAGTGCTTTGTACTCTGCCTCATTGTTTGATGCTGGGAAGCCAAGGTTGACTGCTTGTTCCACTACCAGGCCATCTGGTGATATGAGGACTATGCCAAGTCTTGCACCGTGCCTATTGGATGCTCCATCCACGAAGAGCTTCCACATCTCTCCAACGAATAGCTTCTAACAAGTGGAGGGGTCGGATGATGTCTTGGGGTCATGAGTGTTGCTGATGTTTTCTTCCAAGTCCATGTCAACTGTTGGGGTTTACTCTTCACTATCTAATTATACCTGATTTTTACTTGTTGATGAGTCTTTGCCGGGTATAGCCGGTTTGCCTCTTCCTCCCTTTCTTCAATCCGGTATGCCTTGGGATGTGGTTGGGCATCTTGTTTTGGGGGTTGCGTAATTCCTGCAGCTCTTTCCATCCCCTTTTCGGTTGTATCAGTTAAGTCAACTGGGCAGATGTGATGGCTTCCTGGTGTGAACTCAGCCACAAAGTCTGCCAGAGCTTGGACTTTTATTGCGGTTCTGGGTTGAAACTCGATGTCGAACTGTCCCAATTCCACCACCCATTTCAAGATTCGTCCAGAAAAGTCCGCCCTCTCAAACAAAGCTTTTAAGGGAAAAGCTGTCAAGACGATTATGGTGTGGGCGTGGAAGTAATGAGATAACTTCCTTGAGGCCATCATCAAAGCTAAGGCTAGCTTTTCCAATGGTAGATACCTGGTTTCTACCCCCAACAAGGTCTTGCTAACATAAAAGATAGGCAAGTGTTGGATTTCTTCTACTCTGACCAACACTGCGCTGACTGCATGCTGTGAAACTGTTAAGTACAACAAGAGTTTTTCTCCAGATACTGGGGTTACTAACAATGGAGGAGAAGTCATGTAGTCTTTCAGGCTTTCTAGGGCACGATCGCACTCTTCATCCCACTCAAATTTGGCCTTCAACACTTAGAAGAATGGTCGACATCTATCTGATGACCGACTTATGAACCGGTTGAGTGTGACAGCTAGGCCAGTGAGATGCTGCACCTCTTTTATTGTGTTGGGCCTCTCTAGATCCTAGATTGCTTTGATCTAAGAGGGGTTTGTTTCTATACCTCGGTTGGTCACCAAGAAGCTTAGGAATTTGCCTGATCCTACGCCGAACGCACACTTAGATGCATTTAGACGCAACTTGTTCTTCTTTAGGATTTGGAACATTTCGTCTAAGTCCCTGAGATGGTCTTTCTCATCTTTGCTTTTGACCACCATGTCATCTATGTAAGCCTCCATTGTTTTGCCTAACAATGGTTCAAACATTTTGGTAACCATCCGTTGGAATGTGGCCCCTGCATTTTTTAGGCCAAAGGGTATGACCTTGTAACAATATAATCCTCTAGGCGTTGTAAAAGATGTGACCTCCTGGTCTGGCTCATACATAGCGATCTGATGGTAACCTCTATACGCATCAAGAAAGTTAAGTCGATTGTGCCCTGCCGTCAAGTCTACCTGTTGGTCTATCCTGGGTAAGGGAAAGCTGTCCTTTGGGCATGCCTTGTCGACTGTTTTGTAGTCTATGCAAACACGCCATTTTTGTAGTCTACTACAGTATTGGATATCCACCTAGGATAGTGTACTTCTCTGATGGCTCCTGCCTCCAGCAAGTTTCCTACTTCCTCCGCCACTATCTCCGCGTGGTGGAGTGCTGATCTGTGAGTACGCTGTATAATTGGTCTAGCAGTCGGGTGGACATTTAGTTGGTGACAGATGAAGTTTGGGTCAATGCCAGGCATGTCGTATGGTGTCCATGCAAACACTTTGATATTAGAGATTAAAAATTCTATGATCTCTATTCTTTCAGTGCTGGGCAAAGACGAGCCGAGCAAAAAGAACTTTTCTGGGTTCTTTTCATCTATCCTTACCTCTACTAAGTCTTCCACTGCCTTCTGTTCTGCTGCCTTGCCAACATCCGCAAATAGTTCATTGCTCTCAAGCTCTTCTACTATCTGTACGTATCCTTTTGCAGCCCGGCTGCCATTTACTGTGACGAAGCACTCTTTTGACATGATTTGGTCTCCCAAGACCTCTTCAATTACTCTGGCTTCATTAGGGAACTGCAGTGCTTGATGGTAGGTTGATGCTACCGATCGCATGGCGTGCAACCACGTTCTTCCCAAGATTATGTTATAAGTGGAAGGGACCTTTAATACCCAGAATTCCACTAGTTTAGTCATGGTCCCAGCTTTGACTGGAAGGATTATCTTGCCTACTGGCCATTCTGGCATTGAGTTAAAGCCAACTAGGGGGGATGTTGCAGGGGCCAAATCTTTGTCCTCTAGTTTCAGATGTTTGAAGGTTTTATAATACATTATCTCGCACGAACTTCCTTGGTCAATCAGGATTCGCTTGATGTGGAAGTTCTTGACGTGCAAAGTTACCACCAGTGCATCATTGTGAGGGCAATGTAGCCTTTCTAGGTCCTTGTCTGAGAAGGATATGACGTTCGTAGCCTCTCTTTTGCCCTTTTTGATGGCGGGCTATGCACTTAGTACCTCCTTTAGGTGTTCTGCCTTCTTTATCATTCCCCTGAGTTCACATACCCGCTCAGGTTCAATGATCCCTTGAATAACATTGATTACGCCTTGGAGTGGTCCGTCCACCGGCATCCCGTTTGGTCTGTTGAGGTCCTGGGGGGCTGGCTGTGTTCCCTCTTCAATATATTGGTCTAGGTGACCAGCAGCTACTAATTCTTCCAGATGTTGCCTCAGGGGTGTGCAGTTTTTAGTTAGGTGCCCCTTCTCATCATGGAAGGTGCAACGGGACCTCTCGTCGTAGCCCCTTTGTGCTACTCCTAACTTCGCTGGCCACCGAACGAGGGTTCATTGTTTATCTCACTGAGAATTCGGTAGATGGGTTTATTGAACACAGTGGTGATGGCAGTGCGAACTCTTAACCTCCTTTTTTCTGGATCCTCCCTGTTGGCTCGCCTGCCTCGCCTATTCCTGTTTGGTTATTTTACCGTGTTAACTTTTGTTGTAGTCTTTTTGTCTGGCATTACTGTTAAGGCAAATTTTGCTTTAGCCCAGACGCTACCTTCCTCCACGCGGATTTGTTGGTGCACCCTCTCCATTAGAGCCTCCATCATGAGGGGTGGCATCATAGTGATTGAGTCCATCAACTTGTTTCCGACTAGTAGACCCCTCTTGTATTGCGCGATGGTGAGATTTGTGGGGCAATCTCCTATCTGGTTGAAAGTTTTCCAATATCAACTGTTGTAGGATCTCAACGTCTCCTTTTCGCCCATGTCAAAGGAGAGTAGCTGATCGATCTCCACTGGTGTCTTGGTGTTCGTTCTAAACCTAGTCACGAACGCCTCTGCCAATTGTGCCCAGGAGGTGATGCTGCCTTCTGGTAGCCTTTCGAACCAGGTTAGACCGAGGTCGCCGAGGCTGGATGGGAATAGGATGCACATCAGGGCCTCATTTCGTCGGTACACTGCCATAACCTGGCAAAAGTGGCTCAGGTGCATGTAGGGGTCTGTCTTCTCCTCATAAGTGGTGAATTTGGGCTGGTGAAAGCCCGGAGGTAGTGGTGCGTTCTCTATTGCCAGAACGAACGGTGAGCTCTGTAACCTTGCTAATACCTTATCTGTTGCTTCGTAAGCAAGGTAAGGCATTGGCATCCCTACTTCGACACTCTCATGTGTCCTAGGGGCCAACCATTACAGGGCTGAGACTCTGCGAGGGTCGCGAGCCCTCGTGTCCTCCTTCCATCGAGCCCTTTCCTTGAGCTCTTTCCTCGAGCACCGTTCGTTAGCCCGTTGATCTAGGCAACTCCGTGTGTCTGGATGTCGTCTGGTGCGTGTGCGAGGGGTAATAGTTGTTTCCCTCTATATAAGACCTTTCAGTCCTTATTCTCTTAGACCTGGAGTGGCGAGCCTTGGAAGTTCTTGATTGAGTGTCGCCTATTCTAAGGCTTCTGCTTTGTGTTTGTGATGGTGTGGTATGCTTGTCACGATCCTCTGAGTGGAGAGGGGGCGTGTTGCTTTTGTGCCCATCTCTTGTCGCCACTCCTTTTCCTTTTATTTGGCGCTTCATTGTCTCCATGTCTGCCACCATCTTCCTAATTAACTCGTCCTGCTCCCTTATGCGATCCTCCTGAACTTAAGGATCCATCCTCCGCCTTTGTCTATTAGGACTTTGAGAGCGACGGGGGTTGTCGCCCCGTCTCCCCCTTGCATCCCTCCGGGGGTTCTGTTGCTGGGGTTCTAAATCTGCCATGGGAGGGATAGAAGGCAAACCTTCACGCCTCCCACCCCCCTCCGGGGTTTGCCCATCAATAGCTAATTGCGGCAAGTCTTCATTGTGCGCCCTTGCTTCTAACTAGAGAGGAAAGCTTAATCAAGAGGTTTTGTTCTTTGCTTGTCTTCCCACAGACGGCACCAATTATACGAGCAAGAAATAATCTTCTCGTATAATCCTGTTGATCAAGTCTGCGCTCCTCCAAACGTCGTCGCTTTACTCCCTGAAAACACAAACGTGAGCTAGCCGGCGGGTGTGTGCCAGATACCTCTCCGATACCTAAGTTAGCAAAATAGACAAATAGACAAAAGCTTTGCGTATTCGAGAATCAAAGTTGTGATACCTATACATAGGTTCTGTTGAGCTTTTATTGTTTTTGCCTGGCACAATCCTAGTAGGACTCTTATTCCTCAATGTAGAGTCCTCCTAGGAATCACACTCCTGAAAGATAATGCTTATCCTTCAACACCCTCCTCTCTACTTAAACCAAGTGAGATGGATTTACTACGGTTGGATAACAGTATGACCGAGCTAACACTAGTCCATTGCCATACTTAATACAGTGCCTTCATATGCAACACATAGCTCGGCTCTTGTTCTCTGGTACCTCGGTTTTGTCTGTTTAGACCGAGCTAACTGCAGCAAGCTTTGACCGGGCTAACAAGGGTGAGGTCCACCTTATGAAGCCCAAACACCTCAGCTCATAACTTGGTCCAGATTTCTCCTAGCCCAAGCTCATTAGTCTCTAGACCGAGCTACATCAGCTCCTATCTCAGTCCGACGTGCGGCCTAATTTCCAAAGAAGCCTCTTCCTTAGCTCGGCCCAATTTATTTATAAATTACCCTCTCAAGTACATTTGATTTTTTATCATAACAAGCATGATGCGCTGCATTTTTGTTTGTTTGAATTAGTACCCTTGGGTCTTTGTTTCGGAAACTACCTTTGTTTTTTTGGATAATGAGATATTTGCTCATATAGAAGCCGATGTTCGTTGATTTTGTCATAGAGCTACTCTTTTTTTAAACAAATATATTATTATTATTATTATTATTATTATTATTATTATTATTATTATTATTATTATTATTATTCAAAGTGTTGACATCACAATTTTTTTAGTTCCACAATGGTTCGTGAAGAAAATTCATGAGAAAGTATGGTTCTTGAATCATTTTATTTTATTTTATTTTATTTAATCTTTTAGCAATTAAAATATTAGTATGATTGATGTATACATCTTAAGACAGGACTAGAAAGCACTTCATGCTTCATAAGTTGTGTGAAGTTGCTATTGTTATGCTTCTAATTATGCCCAAAGCTCCTCATGTTTGAATAATCAAATGCAACATTGTGGTCTTGATATCAGTTTAGAAATGTAGGATTATGTGTAAAATCAGTTTAGCCATGGACTACCAGATTTTCCATGTTCATAAAAAAAAAAAAAAATTAATGTAAATTCAATTAGATGTTAAATTTCTTATGGCTTCTACATGTTTGGGATTTTTTTCTCTAATAAAAAGATGGAAAAGTGGATTTTTTCCTTTAGCAGGAATCACACATATTTTGGGCTCGACAAGATGATTTAGGGCAGTGGATAAGTTTGATTTTTTATTGTAGGCTTTTTTATATTGAGTTGAACAAAGTTATTTGCTTTTTTTTTTTTGTTTTTTTGTTTTTGGTATGATACTTCAGGTTGAATCCTCCAAATATTATTACAATAAGTAGGTTTACAATTCATTGATTTAAAAGTTCATATATAAGGTATATATTTTGAATTTACCCTCCTCTACTTTTGTATTGTGTTTTCATGTTTTAGTATAATTTGAAAATCAAACCAAACATGAAATTTGAAAATCAAATTTGAATACCAGAGGTAATTAGTGTTTTGTTCTTTCTCATCTTTTGTTATTCATGTTTGATTTAAAAGATTGGTTTAGTTTTATTTTCTTTTGTTTACATATGCTCAAACCATGCGCACCGATAACTTGTTGGTGTAGACACCCCATTGTTGACCACCCTTAAGACTTTGGTGCCTCAGGTTGATCACTCGATGATGAAAGTTATACTGTATAAATGTTCGATTTCTTCAGCAAGAAGAGCTTCTAAATCCCAACCTTACACCCCTTTTCGGACCAAAACTATTTTGACCAAAAGTATTTTAAACCTTAAAACCCTCTTTCTCAAAATATTGTTTCAATTGTTTCTACGATTTCGAGACTCGCATTTTGCTTAAAATATTACACTTTTCGGTAAACCGAGTAAGGACAAAGTGAAAATAAATGAAAGGGAGGTGAACTCTTTGAAATATCTTTAAAACCTCTTATATATAGATTCAGAGTTGAAGAAAAATAGAGGAGAGTGAAGAAAACTAGTTGGGAAAATGGTTGAGCATGAAACCGTTAAGAGAGAACTAGGCAGCCTTCACTAAATCAGGCCTATCTCTTTGCACACTTAGACTTTAGTTGCGAGGCAACCACCATTGGAAAGTGGACTTCCGAGGCTTCAATTTAGACTCAAGAATCTCCTAAAACCGAGTCTGGATGAGGGAGATATGGCCATTTGAAGTTAGGCATCCATTTGGTTAAGATAGAAATGAGCATCCTTCACTAAAATAGGCATATCTCTGTTCACACTTAGAATTTAGATGTTAGACTTCCACCATTGAAAAGTATACTTTCAGGGCTTCAATTTAGACTCAAGAATCACCTAAAACCGAGCCCAGATGAAGGAGATATACCCGTTTGAAGTCGGGCCTATTTCTGACCTGCCGGCCACTTGTGAAAAGCCCAAATATTTGTTGCCAGTTGTCCCCCAAAAGCTCCAGCTATTTGTATATAGATATTTTCGACTGAGGCTCATGTTTTTAGGTTACAAAAATTTCCAAAGGGACCAAAACTTGAAATTCTCACTCTATCTCTATCTTGCAACCTATACACTCCCTCTCTACACTTCTTAAACCAATATTGGAGCTTTCCTTGCTGAGATTGAGTCCAAATTTTAGCCCTGGAGAGTGTAAGCTTTGTGGTTTGTGAACAAAAAAGTAACCTTGCTTCAAAAGGTATAATTTTCTGCATCTCTACACTACTTCTCTCCCATCTTTTCTTGCTGTTTTTGAACTATTTTTGGAATGTTTTTATGGGCTAAAGCTTGTGATTTAAGCCTATTAAAGGTAGAGGGGTTAACCACCCTTCTTTACACCTTGTCTCCTAAGCCTTTACACTTGTGTTTCCCATCTCTTTGTCCACTTTTTTTGAAGCTTTTACATACTAATTTCAGAGTTATTTCAGAGGCTAAAATCATGTCTTGAGGTCCAAAAATGAAGAGGGTAGTCTACATTCCTTATGCTTTGTTTACTAGCTTACATAGCTCCATGTTTTAGCTTATTGTTCTAGTTATTTTTGTCTTAATTCCAGCATATTTTAGGACTGATTTAGCATTGTTTTAGGATTGTTTTGGGTTATTCATTGCATTTGAGCTTTGAAAGCTTTGTATTGCATGCTTGAAGTGTAATAGTCCTCCTAGGTTGGTGGTTTAGGCTTTAGCCACTAACCTATTTGAGTTGATAGCATTTGTTTATGGCTTTCCATACTTGTTTTCACCCCTAATCACTTTTGCAACCTCCATCCTTTCTTGGCTTTTGCTTTGTTATTCATTGCATTTGAACTTTGAGAGCTTTGTATTGCATGCTTGAAGTGTAATAGTCCTCCTAGGTTGGTGGTTTAGGCTTTAGCCACTAACCTATTTGAGTTGATAGCATTTGTTTATGGCTTTCCATACTTGTTTTCACCCCTAATCACTTTTGAAACCTCCATCCTTTCTTGGCTTTTGCTTTGCTTTGAAAGTTGGTTCAAACTAGTTGCTTGTTTAAAGCATGAGATTGAGGTCTTGTGCTTAATGGTTAATCCCTCTAGGGGTTCATTACCAACGGCATGACACTTCTCTTATGCCTAAAACAACTCTTGGTTTGATGCTTCTTTCCATTAGAGGACTTAAAGCTCACCTTTGGACTAAATTGACTAAGGAATGGTTGGTAATTAAAATGGAGTAATAAAATTAGGACTAAAATGATGCAAGATAATAATTTGGTTAGGGTTCAATCGGACATTAATTGAATCCTTGAGTCTTGAATTGCTTCATTCTTATTAGTAATGTAAACGATTCAAGATTCATTGTCGACCACTTCCCTTGATCAATCCATAATAGGGATGGGATTTGAGAGTCTTTATTTGTTGCATGTATTGAACTTGTACACTTTGGTTCATAGCCCATCATGCAATGAAATTGCATCGATTGATAGTTTGTAAATCAAACTTACCACTCATTTGAGCTATTTGATGATAAAGAGGGGTAAGTTGTGCAAACAACCCTTGAGAATACCGTGGTTGTGCTCTGTTTGCTCTCTGTTACAGTGGAAAGAACCAAGCATCAGTGGCCGGTTCATAGGCCATCATGCAATGAAATTGCATTGATTGATGGTTTGTAAATCAAACTTACCACTCATTTGAGTTGTTTGATGATAAGGAGGGGTAAGTTGTGCAAACAACCCTTGAGAATGCCTTGGTTGTGCTCTGTTTGCTCTCTGTTGCAGGTGGGAATAACCAAGCATCAGTGGTAGGTAGGCCACTATTTCTGGACGGCAGACTATCTTTTGTGGACAGCAGGCCACCACTTTTGGCCTGCCGGCCACCTTTGCAAAACCCAGCAGTGGCTTTTTGAAATGGAACAGAGTTGGTTTTGAGGTGAAAAACAGTGCAAGTGTTCTAACTGTGCAACAAAGGCTTCCTAGCAGCAGAACAATGGCTTTTTCGGGTAGAAATCCGCGCACATGCATGAGCACTCCTCGCTTCTCGGGGCTGTTTAATCTGTTTAATCTAATTACTTAGCTTAGTTATTTGTTGTAATTAATTAGACTAGTTATTTAATTTGTTGTTGTAATAATTAGTTAATTAGCTAGAATAGTTAATTAATTTGTTGTTGTAATAATTAGTTAAGTAGCTTAGCTAATTTATTCATTTGGGTTTATAATAGTTAGTTAATTAGGTAATTAGCTTAGCTAGTTTATTCATTCGGACCCTCCTGCACGAGGGCAAGCAATTGTAATAATGTAGCGATCCCAGTTTTACCACTTCGCTGAGTATGTCAGGGATCGAGCTGCCCGATCAGCTCGCGAGGGTCTAGGGGGCAACAACCCTTAGCGGGTCCAAGGGCAGCACCCTGCCGGGGATCGAGTTGCCCAGTTAGCTCACGGGAGTCCAGGGGGCAGCGCCCATTGGCGGGTCCTAGGGCAGTGCCCTGGCGGGGTTGAGGGGCAGCGCCCCCAAAACAAAAATGCAAAATGCATTAGAAGTTGCTTGTCCGCTCGAGCGGCTGTTTATGTGCTCGAGCGAAGAATGTTTGGTTTCAGAAGTTTGACCAGTCTGCAAAAGTACTAGGAAAGTGTATTTGACGCTCGAGCGGCGCTTTCTACTCTCGAGCGGACCATGTTATATCAGTTCGTGAATCTGATATTTCAGATCACTTTTGTATAGCTTTCTCTCTCTAAAAACCCTTTCCTCTCCCTTCTCTCTACATTTTCCTACGCCAAATTGGATCAAAACCTTGATTTCTCAAGATCCGTTAGAGTTCTGTCATAAGTTCTTTATCAAAGTTGGTTAATTTCTCGAGGGTGAAGATCGAGTTTCGACACTATTAATTTTGGGGGTTTCATCTCATTTCTTCTTCAAAACTTGAGGTAGGAATTTTCTTAAAGTTATATATATATATATATATGCAAGATCTAGATGATTTTTGAAATCATCATTTGATAGCTTTGAAAATTGATTGTTGATTCAAGAAATTGAGCGATTTTGAAAGTGGGTTTGTCTCTTGTTCTTTTAAAATGATCTTATGGGTTCTGATCTTCATTGATTGAAGAAAAGATGATTTTGTTATATTTATTTTGTTTGTCAAAATAAATGGATGTTTGGAAAATTTCTTATTTATATTTATATAAATGATGAATTTCGAGGAATATGAGAATTGTTGTTCATTTTGGAAATTATTGTTCAAAACGTTGAAATAGTATTGAAATGACTAATTGTTGAGGATAATTGAGAAGGGGGAATTGTGTTATTCCTTGGATGATGAATTGGAATAAAAATATTTATATTCATCTTGTGTTATTGGCATATCACTTCATTTGATTATATTAAACTTTGAAAGTTGATTTGAAAACTTGCATTGAGAAAATAATGTTGAGAAACAAGTTTCCATGAATTAGTTTTGGGGTAAATACGGTGGTAAGTCTTGACAGGTGGTGTAGATGAAATTGAATAGGTGTTGAGCCTTCCAGTTAATGCTGGTAAAAATAACAGATTATAGGTGTCGAGCCTTCCAGTCAATGCTGATAAAAATGACAAATTGGTAGTACTTGTATAGTCTACTTGCAGACACCAACCTAGGGATTACCAGAGTTGTATTTACTACCCTTGAAATAAATTGTTAAGTTTTGAACAATTGAAATTACATGATATCATTGAGCATGATGGCTTTCAAAAGATGAAAATGTGATTAATCTTCAAAAGGGCATAGCATGGCATGTGCATTTCATCTCTTGAGACTTGCATAAAATGTATATACTTTGTTAAGGATTTCCTACTAGGCTTTATGCTCACCCTACGGGATTTTTGTGCAGGAAAAGATGTGGTGATGCCGCCTAACTAAAGGCGAGGAAATGTGTGTTGAGAGTACGAGACTCTCATTTTACTGTGACTTTGTGTGTAAGCCAAGGGCTGTATGTGTGTGGGTTTGAATAACCGTTTTGTGTAACCAGGCTCAAGCCTTGGAAACTTGTAAACCCTTGGGGGTATTTATTTGTTTATTTACTTTTTGTTGGATTAATGTATTGTTGCATGAAGAACTATTGTATCATGTAATGTAAGTTTGGAGATTTATATTCGATTTTCCTTGAAAGAGCCATGATTGTTGTATTATCGTTTGGGCTAGAAATTTGGGGCGTTACAAATAATGTGTATGTCTTCCAACCCCACGTCTTTCTCCCTTTTATTTACCAGCTTATGATGGTTAGTTTAGGGCATCATGTTTTGTTTAGCATCTCTCATGCCTTGCATCCACTTGTATTGCATATATTGAGGCTCGGTTCATCATGCTAACTTGCATTGTTATTGCTTATACTTATTTGAATACGTGCTTAGACCGCACGCTATCAAATTGATTAACATGCCATGTTAAGTAGCCGAGCCTATTTAGATTGCATATCGTATGTGTTGCATTAGTTACAATGAGTAGTTAGGATCATGCATTTTTCCTAACTCTTTCATCTTTTTGGCTTGGAGTACTAAGTAAGCTTTTATTTGTTTTAGCATATCGCATGAGTGTATTGTTGCCATGTCTAGCATGTTCACCATGAGGCTAAGTGCTTAAATGATAAATTGTTTGAATGCCTGTGAATGAAGGCTAGTTGCTTGAATTGAAATAATTTTAGTAATGTTCATATACAATCACTTTTTTGAGTGGTACATATTCGAAACTATTTTCAAAATAAACATGAATCTAGTATTCCAATTTTTACAAATTAGTCTATACTTGTGTGTGTACGCATCACATAGTACTGCTAGCCTAACAATCGGAACAAGAGTATATAATGTAAATAAGATTCACATCATGATTAGTAGAGGCTGATCTTTGATCGGGCGAGCGAGGGTGCTTAATTCATGACCTTCCCCTCTCGTACCTAAGTTCTCGAGCCGAGACAATCTTGGTGATGACGGACACGTAGCCTTTGGCAAAAGTTATGGGTTTCCTAAATTTTTCAAAAATATTTAGGTGGCGACTCTGTATCTGGCAAAGCAGTTTATTTTTGGCAATTTGATTCAAAATCAACTTTTCAAAAAGATTTGCCGGATTTGGACTCTTTGGTGTTTATCTATTTCACATTGCACTTGTGAGATCAGATTCAGAACCGCGGGAGTCCGATACTGTAAGGCTTATTCGTCTTCCGAAAGGGGGCACGAAAAGTCGAGCTACAGTTGCAGGTTAAGTATGTTAATTATTCTTTTCAAAAATTTACAAATATATTAGCAGAGTTACCAAGGAGAGAGAAAGAAGCAAATATTAAACTTGATCCTAATATTGATATCTTCCTGAAGGTAATAAACGAGTGTTACCAACTTTGAAGAATTTCCTGACAAATGATGTTTTGTGTTGATACTAGTTGTTTTCATAAACGATTGTATGAGTTCTCTTCTTATGAGTTGAATGATAACAATAACATAGATAAAGCAAGAAATGTTTGAATTTGAATTCACTAGGTTCTGTTAAAAATGGAGTTTATAATGTGTAGTTTCATCTATATGTGAATTTTATGTTCCAAAATTATTAGTGTAGTTGTTCTCTTCAATATTCAGACGCATTTCTATTTTTAGATTCTTTTAAGTTCCCTTGGATTGAAGATTTTGTTGAAAACATGAGATCACTAAACTTCTGAACGTGGTGTTCATGCATGAAGTTAAGGTATGGAAAAAGTATTGTGGTTTGAAAACCAAGTAGAAAAATGCACTTTTCCAACACTTAGGCTTGAAAATAGGCCATCGGGGGCCAAAATAGTGAAACACCCGTGAGAAGGCCACGGGAACACCCCGAACACCTCGGGAGGGACCAATGTAACTTATAGAAAATTATGGAACAAGCAGAGGACTCTTGGTTTGAAAACTAAGAAGAAAAATACACTTATCCAATACTTAGGCTTGAAAATAGGCCATCGGGAGCCGAAATTGTGAAACATCCACAAGAAAGCCACGGGAACACCCCAAACACCTCGGAAGGGACCAATGTAACTTGTGAAAACTTACAGAACTAGCACTGGATTTCCAGTTTGAAAACTAAGTAAAAAAATGCACTTTTCCAATACTTAGGCCTCGTTTGGGAAGCTCCCTGTTTAGTCAAAAAGTCACTAAAAAAATCAAAAAGCCAACAACTCATACAAAAAAGTCAAAGATTCTCTTTTCTCTCTACTTTTTGCACATCTTTTCGTAAAAAGTCAAAAAGTCATCCCAAACATACTAGTTTTTTTTAGCTCATATTTTAGCCAAATAACCAAAAAGTTACTAATTAGTCTATTCCCAAACGAGGCCTTAGGCTTGAAAATAGGCCATCGGGGGGCCAAAATCGTAAAACAGCCATGAGAAGGCCCGGGGAACACATCGAACACCTTGGGAGGGACCGATATAAGTTTTGGAAATTTACGGAACTAGCACGGGACTCCTTGTTTGAAAACTAAGTAGAAAAATGCACTTTCCCAACATTTATTAGGCTTGAAAATAGGTCACTTGGGGCCAAAATTGTGTAACAGCCATGAGAATGCCCAGGGAACACCCGGAACACCTCGGGAGGGACCAATATAAGTTTTGAAAACTTACGAAACTAGCACGAGACTCCCAGCTTGAAAACTAAGTTGAAAAATATATTTTTCCAACACTTAAGCTTGAAAATAGGCTATCGGGGGGCCAAAATCGTGTAACAGCCATGAGAAGGCTCAGGAAACACCTCAATCACCTCAGGAGGGATCAATGTAAGTTATGAAAACTTACGAGACTCCCAGTTTGAAACTAAGTCAAAAAATGCACTTTTCCAACACTAAAGCTTGAAAATAGGACATCGGGGGGGTCAAAATCGTGTAACAGCCACGAGAAGGCCTGGGGAACACCTGAAACACCTTGGGAGAGACTAATGTAAATTCTAGAAATTTACAGAACTAGCACGGGACTCCCGGTTTGAAAACTAAGTTAAAAAATACACTTTCTAACATCCAAGCTTGAAAATAGGCCATCGAGGGCAAAAATCATGAAACAACTATGAGAAGGCCTAGGGAACACCTCAAACACCTTGTAAGGGACCATTGTAACTTGTGTAAACTTACGGAACTAGCACGGGACTCCCGGTTTGAAAATTAAGTCGAAAAATACATTTTTCCAACACTTCAAGGGCCAAAATCATGTAAGAGCCACGAGTGGGCCCAGGGAACACCTTGAACACCTCAAGAGGAACCAATGTAAGTTTTGAAAACTTACGGAACTAGCACGGGACTCCCGATTTCAAAACTAAGTCAAAAAATACATTTTTCTAACATTTAAGCATGAAAATAGGCCATCAAGGGCTAAAATTGTGAAACAACCACGACAAGAACTGGGGAACACCTAAAACACCTCGGAAGGGACCACTATAACTTGTGAAAACTTACAGAACTAGCACATGACTCCCAGTTTGAAAACTAAGTCAAAAAATGCATTTTTCCAACACTTAGGTTTGAAAATAGGCCATAGGGGGCCAAAATCGTGTAACAGCCACGAGAAGGCCCAGGGAACACGTCAAACATCTTAGGAGGGACCAATGTAAGTTGTGGAAACTTACGGAATTAGCATGTGACTCCCGGTTTGAAAATTAAGTCAAAAATACACTTTTCCAACACTTAAGCTTGAAAATAGGCCACCGGGGGCCAAAATCGTATAACACCCATGAGAAGCTCGGGGAACACTTCAAACACCTCTGGAGGGACCATTTTAACTTGTGTAAACTTATGAAACTAGCATGGGACTTCCCGTTTGAAAACTAAGTCGAAAAATGTATTTTTCCAATACTTAGGCTTGAAAATAGGCCATCGGGGGCCAAAATTGTGTAACATCCATGAGAAGGCCCGGAGAACACCCTAAACACCTCAAGAGGGATCAATGTAATTTGTGTAAACTTATAGAAGTAGCACGGAACTCCCGATTTGAAAAATAAGTCGGAAAATGTATTTTTCCAACCCTTAGGCTTGAAAATAGGCCATCAGGGGCCAAAATCGTGTAACAGCCATGAGAAGGCCCATGGAACACCCTGAATACCTTGGGAGGGACCACTGTAAGTTATGGAAACTTGCAGAACTAGCACGGGACTCCAGGTTTGAAAACTTAGGCAAAAAATGCATTTTCCCAACATTTAAACTTGAAAATAGGCCATTGGAGGACCAAAATCGTGTAACTGCCACGAGAAGGCCCGAAAAACACCTTGAACACCTCGAGAGGGACCAATGTAAGTTGTGAAAACTTACGAAATTAGCATGGGACTCTCGGTTTGAAAACTAAGTCAAAAATACTTTTCCAACACTTAAGCTTGAAAATAGGCCATCGGGGGCCAAAATCGTATAACACCCATGAGAAGCTCGGGGAACACTTCAAACACCTCTGGAGGGACCATTTTAACTTGTGTAAAGTTATGAAACTAGCATGGGACTTCCGGTTTGGAAACTAAGTCGAAAAATGCATTTTTTCAACACTTAGGCTTGAAAATAGGCCATCGGGGGCCAAAATCGTATAACACCCATGAGAAGCTCGGGGAACACTTCAAACACCTCTGGAGGGACCATTTTAACTTGTGTAAAGTTATGAAACTAGCATGGGACTTCCGGTTTGGAAACTAAGTCGAAAAATGCATTTTTTCAACACTTAGGCTTGAAAATAGGCCATCGGGGGCCAAAATTGTGTAACATCCATGAGAAGGCCCGGGGAACACCCTAAACACCTCAAGAGGGATCAATGTAATTTGTGTAAACTTATAGAAGTAGCACGGAACTCCCGATTTGAAAAATAAGTCGAAAAATGTATTTTTCCAACCCTTAGGCTTGAAAATAGGCCATCAGGGGCCAAAATCGTGTAACAGCCATGAGAAGGCCCATGGAACACCCTGAATACCTTGGGAGGGACCACTGTAAGTTATGGAAACTTACAGAACTAGTACGGGACTCCAGGTTTGAAAACTTAGGCAAAAAATGCATTTTCCCAACATTTAAACTTGAAAATAGGTCATTGGAGGACCAAAATCGTGTAACTGCTACGAGAAGGCCCGAAAAACACCTTGAACACCTCGGTAGGGACCAATGCAAGTTGTGAAAACTTACATAACTAGCACGGAGCTCCCGAGGGACCAATGTAAGTTGTGGAAACTTACGGAATTAGCATGGGACTCCCGGTTTGAAAACTAAGTCAAAAATATACTTTTCCAACACTTAAGCTTGAAAATAGGCCATCGGGGGCCAAAATCGTATAACACCCATGAGAAGCTCGGGGAACACTTCAAACACCTCTGGAGGGACCATTTTAACTTGTGTAAACTTATGAAACTAGCATGGGACTTCAAGTTTGAAAACTAAGTCGAAAAATGCATTTTTTCAACACTTAGGCTTGAAAATAGGCCATCGGGGGCCAAAATTGTGTAACATCCATGAGAAGGCCCGGGGAACACCCTAAACACCTCAAGAGGGATCAATGTAAGTTGTGTAAACTTATAGAAGTAGCACGGAACTCCCGATTTGAAAAATAAGGCGAAAAATGTATTTTTCCAACCCTTAGGCTTGAAAATAGGCCATCAGGGGCCAAAATCGTGTAACAGCCATGAGAAGGCCCATGGAACACCCTGAATACCTTGGGAGGGACCATTGTAAGTTATGAAAACTTACAGAACTAGCACGGGACTCCCGGTTTAAAAACTTAGGCAAAAAATACATTTTTCTAACACTTAAACTTGAAAATAGGCCATCGGGGGACCAAAATCGTGTAACAGCCACGAGAAGGCCCGAAAAACACCTTGAACACCTCGAGAGGGACCAATGTAAGTTGTGAAAACTTACATAACTAGCATGGGGCTCCCGAGGGACCAATGTAAGTTGTGAAAACTTACGAAATTAGCATGGGACTCTCGGTTTGAAAACTAAGTCAAAAATACTTTTCCAACACTTAAGCTTGAAAATAGGCCATCGGGGGCCAAAATCGTATAACACCCATGAGAAGCTCGGGGAACACTTCAAACACCTCTGGAGGGACCATTTTAACTTGTGTAAAGTTATGAAACTAGCATGGGACTTCCGGTTTGGAAACTAAGTCGAAAAATGCATTTTTTCAACACTTAGGCTTGAAAATAGGCCATCGGGGGCCAAAATTGTGTAACATCCATGAGAAGGCCAGGGGAACACCCTAAACACCTCAAGAGGGATCAATGTAAGTTGTGTAAACTTGTAGAAGTAGCACGGAACTCCCGATTTGAAAAATAAGTCGAAAAATGTATTTTTCCAACCCTTAGGCTTGAAAATAGGCCATCAGGGGCCAAAATCGTGTAACAGCCATGAGAAGGCCCATGGAACACCCTGATTACCTTGGGAGGGACCATTGTAAGTTATGAAAACTTACAGAACTAGCACGGGACTCCCGGTTTGAAAACTTAGGCAAAAAATGCATTTTTCCAACACTTAAACTTGAAAATAGGCCATCGGGGAACCAAAATCGTGTAACTGCCATGAGAAGGCCCGAAAAACACCTTGAACACCTCGAGAGGGACCAATGTAAGTTGTGAAAACTTACATAACTAGCACGGGGCTCCCGGTTTGAAAACTAAGTCAAAAAATTCATTTTTCCAACACTTAAACTTGAAAATAGGCTATCGGGGGGCCAAAATCGTGAAACAACCACAAGAAGGCCTGAGGAACACCTCAAATACCTTGGTAGGAACCATTGTAACTTGTGAAAATTTACAGAATTAGCACGAGACTTCTGATTTGAAAATTAAGTCAAAAAAATACACTTTTCCAACATTTAGGGTTGAAAATAGGCCATCGAGGGCCAAAATCGTGAAACAGCCCTGAGAAGGCCTGGGGAACACCTCGAACACATCTGGAGGGACCAATATAAATTTTGAAAATTTACGGAACTAACAACGGACTCCTGGTTTAAAAACTAAGTCTAAAAATGCATTTTTCCAATACTTGGCTTGAAAAATGTTAAATTGTATATTTAATTGATAAGATAATAATTATCTAACTTGAATTCTTTTTCCTTTTTTGTTTTGTTTTGTTTTGTTGCAGATTCGAGATTAGATATGGACGTGTTTGGTAATCTGGAGAGCAGAAGCTTACTCATTTTGAGTTTTTGTTCATATTACCTTACATGTATTTTGGTTGCGTTGTAAATTTTATATTTTTGTGGGTATTACGGGAAATGTTCTGTAATCCGCACTTGATATTATATATTTGTGGATATTATGAGACATGTTTTTTGTGGATATTAGGAGACGTGTTTGGTAATCCGTACGCAGTTGATATTGTATTTTTGTGGATATTATGAGACATTTCGACTGTGGTGTTTATGAAAATAAACAAATTTTTGTATTGATTTGTAATAGATATTTTATTAAATAGGTTATTAAAATACGCAACGAATTCTTAGTGAAAAGAAAAATTGAAAATTGAAAATATTACCCTCATTTTAAATTTTTTTAATTATTATTAGCAAAGAAAAAAAAACTGTCGCTATTAGTTTTCAAACAACATGATGAATAATTTTGTCACTAATGATATAGTTCCAAACAAATAATTTCGTTACATTTGCTGAATATTTCGTCACTACCTTGAAATATTTGGCAACAAAATGTTTTTTTGTCATTGAAGAATTTTCTCTTGTGCTCATTTTAGTAGCGATTTTTTTGTCACCTTAATCTATATCATTGGTGAGGATAAATTTCGTCACTAAAACCTCTATCTTCATATTTGGTGACGAAATATTTCGTGGCCAAAACAATTAAAATAAAATATTATCTAATTCTAGTGACGAAATTGATGCTATAGAGGACAAAAAATGTAACATTTAGAGATGAAAAATTTCGTCGCCAAAAATGAAAAATAGGTGACGAAACGATTTTTTTTGTCACCAAGTACTTTCAACGACAATGTATAGGTGACAAACATGTTGACAAAATTATTTCGTCACAGATCACTTTGGTAACGAAAATTTGATGTTTGGAGGCAGAATGAGTGACACCAAAGACCTTTTTTTGTTGTATTGACTTATCAATGATTTGGGCTCTCTTAATTCACGTTGCTAGGTTGGACTTGGATTTTGGACCTTAAGCTAACACGCCTGGTCTTTGCGCCAATGTTTTTACCCATCCACAATATTTTAAAAAATCAATAAATACACAAGAATACGAAAAATAACTGAATTTTTAAAGATTTTTTTCATAAATATTATACTTTTTAAGTGTATTTATGTTAGGTTATCTAGAAAATTTAAAAAAAAATATATTAAAAAAATTTAGTAAAAAAAAAAATACGAAAAACAAAAAAATTTAATTTTCTAAACAGTGAATCCTGAGTTGCGAAACCAAACAAGCTAATTAGCATCCAACCAATTTTATTATATTTGTAACTCCAAACACATTAATATAGTGGGTGTTTGGGAAGTGGTTATTTTTTAAGCTTTTTGGCTTTTTGACTATTTTCGTAGGCTATTTTAGTTTTTGTATTTGGGAAGATGTATTGAATTTTTTGTTTGATTGTTGTATTGAAAAATCTATTTGAAATGATCTTGAGATAAAAAACAATTAAATTATTCCCCAAAAGTCGTGCATGACGTGATGAAGTTGTGCCTGACTTGAACTATGATTATGTTGGGATATGAAATGACTAAAGTGCCCCCGTGGGTTGGATTGCTAAGTTGGTGGGTTAGTCAAAAAGTAAAAGGGCAAAATCGTAATTTCAAATATGCCCTGCACAGTTATACACTTCTGCCAAATCTGTCCACGTCAGTTTCTGGTTAAAAAAAAAAAAACTCGGCTGTAGTATAACTTTTTGACTATTTGTTTAAAATGAGGCTAAAATAGCCTTTTAGCCTCCTTCCCAAACACCACCTAATTTATTTTATTTTTAATTTTGATAGATTGATATATTTTAATGTGAAAAGAATGCCTTGAATCAAGAGTTTTTATTTTTTATTTTTATAAATATTCTAAAAAAGTTTATTTAAAGAATTGACTCACTTTTTAAATTATTTGAGAAATTAACCTATTTTTTGAAATCGCATTTTCAAAATGCAATTTTAAAATTAAAATTACATTTTCAACATGCAATTTCACCTTAAAATCGCAGGTGAATATACAATTTATGATGACATGGTGAAATTGCATGTTGAAAATGTAATTTTAATTTCAAAATCATATTTTTAAAATGCGATTTCAAAAACAGGTTAGTTTGTCAAATAATTTAAAAAATAGGTTAATTCTCTAAATAGTTTTTTTTTAAATATTAAAAAAAAATTCCTTGAATCAAGGATCAATCTATTTGACAAATAGATGTGTTTGAGAGCTTAGAAAAATTCTAAAACATCATTTTTTGAAAATTATCTCGCAAAATATATATATATAAATAACGGGTACTTCTGAATTCTATATTATTTTTTTCATGCAAAATAAAAATAAAAATAATCAAAAAGGATAACTTTATGAAAAGAATAAGAGCAATGTTAGAGACTCAGGCCTCGTTTGGGTACAGGCTAATTTAGTAATTTTTTGGTTATTTGGCTAAAAAGGTAGGTAAAAAAAATTTGTATGTTTGTGATGACTTTTTTGGCTAATTACGAAAAGATGTGCAAAAAGTAGAGAGAAAAGAGAATCTTTGATTTTTTGGTATAAGTTGTTGACTTTTTGACTAATTTAGTAACTTTTTGACTAATTGGCTAAAAAAGTAAGTCCCCAAACGGGGCCTCACACTATTAGATTTACAAATTCACTCACAATGATGTGCTAAGGAAAGTGAACTCTATATCATTAAATATATAACAACACATGTCGTCCTCGTTTGGCATGATATTTTTTTGGGCAAAAAGATTAAAATAACCACAAAAGACAGAATATGTTAAAATGTTAATAAGATAAAATATCACATTTAAATTATAATCTTTTTATTTTTTTTCTCATAAAAGTTAAAAAAACTCATCTCGAATAAAGACTTTTTAATCCCAAATTAAAATAACTAAAAAAATTAAAAGATTATAAAATTAATTCACATTCCAAACAAAATCATCATATCATATTATTATGAGTATAATTATAGAAATTTTTGTAAGAGTCAACATTTTTTGAAATGCTTGGCTCTCAGATTTTACGCTTTGGAACAAAATCAACCAGCCTAATGACTTCAATTTTGTACAATTTGTACTGTGGATGGTCCAACAGTTTGAAAGTCCATCTTGTCTAACGCCAAATTAAAGTTATTAAGACTGAGAATCAGACTTTAATAAAGATTGTATTCATCAGTACAATCATCCTTACCTTCAACAACGTCCAACAACTATAATTATTTTGTTTAATCACATTTATTTTAAAACAAATTGACTCTTTATTTTTAAAATTATATTTGAAATTATTTTTATTAATAATAAATGTGCTGAAATTATGTAATTATAATTATCAGATAAATTTAATTTTGATTTTAATTTTTTTTTGAATGATTTAAACATTGAAAAGATTGGCTAATCTAATCATCAAAGTGAATCTCGTGATAGACTGACAAATCCGAACTCGACAAATAACCGGATCCCTAAGACTATATTTTTTAAATTTCTATTTAAATTTAGGATAAATTATAAATGCATTCCTGAGATTCGATTAAAATACGAATCGCCTCTATAGTTCTAGAAATTACATTCTACCCTTTAAGGTTTCTAATTTCATAACAAATCGCTCATTTTATTAATAAATCATTAAATCAATTTATAGTTTTTAATAGTGTTAGAAATATATTTTAATTAATAACTTAGGTAATTATATTATTGTATAGGGGAGTAATTATAAATTTCATTTTTTTTAATTAATTCTGTTAAATAAAAAAATCTGACAATAGAATATTTATAATTTTCTAAATCACAAGAGACAATTTATATTTTAAACAAATCTTAAAAGATATATTTATAATTTAACCTTAACTTTATGATCCAAACATATTTCATATTTGAACAAATAGGGACAGCTTTTAATTACATACAACATTGTCGACGTGGAATGGAGGGTTTTCATGGAAAAATATTTCAATGTCATTCAGTGTGCTTAATTTTAATTTTTTAGATTTGACTTTTAAAAATTAAATTTTTTATTTTAATTTTTTCTTTTGTTTCTAGTGAATATTTTTAAAATTTTAAGTAATTTTTATTTTTTTAGATACACCTTGCTTAGATGTATTTAAAAAATAAAATATTTATAAAAAATATTTTAAAAATCAATAAATACACAAGAATACAGTAATAAAAAAATGTATTGAATTTTCATATTTTTTTTATATTTTTGATATTTAGTGAATTTTCTAAAGATTTATTCACAAATATTATATTTTTTAACTGTATTTATTTTAGGTATGTTTAACAATTAAAAAAATTACTTAATATATTAAAAAATTCAGTAAAAACAAAAAAAAAATGCAAAAAATAAAAAATTTCAATTTTTTAAATAGTGAAACCTAAAAATAGGAATAAAACAAGCTAATTGGTATCTTGTCCAATAATTTCTCAGTACATTACCATTTGATGTATATGTAGCACCTAGAAAGTAGAGAGATTAACCTTCCACATATAGATTTATTTATTTTTATTTATTATTTTTTATTTTTTTACATGTCATCAGAAGCACTATTTCGTCTTCGTGCTTGGTCCGGCAAGCAAACTGGATGTTATCCTCTGCGGTGTAGTTGCATGCAGACAAGACAACCCAGATCACAACTGTTGGATTTATAAGTCAAACAGAAGAGAGATGGTCAACCCTGCATATGCAGCATGGTTGACCCAATGCCGTGCATGGCAATTCATAATAAAAACACATTGCTTGTGATGTCTAACTATATCACAAGAATTTGTTATGCTGTTCAAAGGGGAAAGGCCCCCACACTCACACCCAACTCGATGACTTTCCAATTCTTGATTAATGAATGAATGAATGGAGGATTCAATCTGATTGACTTAACCATACCTATCTCTTTGATGAGTGTAGAAAAATGTGACTACTGGGAATACAAAAATAAATTGATTTTTTCTTACTATCTCGCTGATTTTACATAACTATGACTCTTTCTTATTTTTTTGTTTTAAAGAGATAGAGGTGAAAATAAAGTAGAAAGGCGATAAAAGATGTTCTACAAAAAAAAGAAAACAAAGTAGAAAGAATAAAAGAAAACAAAGAATAAAGAATTAAAATAAATAAATAAAGATTAAAGATTTAATGAATTTTCAGAAACAAAAACTACATCCAATGATGTGTGTATCATACCATTGCATCGCATGGAATCTCAAGAAGTACATCAACAATTATTTGATATTTCTTAAATACTGTCTCAACAATTTAAAAAATCATACAATCATGTGAATTTCGTGCTGCAAAATTTTACTTTTTTCTAAAACGCGATCAAATTGGTATTGACTTTAGCCTCTTCTTACCCAATTCTCAAATTACACTACTTGTAATTTACTATAAAAGTCACCAAAAAAATTATAAATTAATATAAAGACCCGTTTTTGAATTTGATTTCTTAACTTTACAAATATATATATATATATATATATATATTAAAAAAATTAATAAAATGATGTGATAATTTAAAATAATTTTTTAATTATTTTCTCACATTTGCAAACAAAGTGTGAAAGTCACCCAAATCGTACAAACAAATAATCATTCAGCTGATGTAACCATGTCCCACAAAAGAATAGTTTTTTTAAGGGAGTAGATTGTTTATAGTCTGAGATTAGATTGGATGGTACTGTTTGGCTTATAAAAGCTTACAATAAATTTTGTTTTGATAATCTTTTGATAATTTGAATAATTCAATATGTAGAATTCGTTGAGTATTATTTGTTTGTAAAAAATTATATTGATCAGATATCAATAGTTATGTGATCAAATCAGTTTTGTATAAAAAATAGATAGTAAATAAATTAACAGTTAACAAAAAACTAAACCGATGAGATAATTATCAATATCCGATTAACATAATTTTTTACACAAATATAAAATTCAAAAATTTTTGTACATTAAATCATTTAAATTATTAAAACGAGGCGTGTAATGAGTCCTCATGAGCTGAACAGCGCCTAAAGTCGGAAGCTGCTTCCTTTTTTTAAATAACTAATTTTGTTCTTAACCCACAAAGAAGTTTGAAAACAAGGACAACAGAGGTGTAAAAAGAGGAAACTCTCTCCCTAGTCTTTTTAGATTCCCATGGGCTCTTTCATTTCTTTATTTTCTTTAGCTTTTCAATTCTATCCAATCAATATCAAAACCCCAAATTACAGGGATTCCCAAGATCTTTTATTTATTTTTAATTTGTTCTCTCACTTGAATTCAACACCGCAAAGAAAATCAATTCATCATTATAGCTTCTGATGATCATCAATCAATCCTCCAATCACCATAACTGGATCTCTCTTAAGCAAAGATGATCAAAACAATCTTGTTTTTCGCTTTTATTGCTCCGGCGATCGTCGCTCACTCTCCGGCCAATTGCAGCCGATCATGCGGTGGTGCTCCGCCGTACTTCCCATTTCCGTTCGGGTTCTCCGCCGGCTGCCCAATCCAATTACAATGCACCGCCAACGGCACCGCCGTGATCGACGGTTTTCCGGTCCAAACCGTCACATCCGACACCATCCTGATCAACCTTCCGGCCCAATGCAACCGTCCGATTCAATTCCTCGGCGGCCTCTTCACCCAAAACTACGCACCCACTTCGAAAAACGGAATTCTGCTGCAGAACTGTACATCACCCATCACGGCCTGTGTGATTCCGACCACGATGGTTCAAACCCACTTTGAATTGCTCGATTGTGGATCGAGGAAGAAGAACAATATTAGTTGTTATTCGGAGCAGAACAAAGAGAATGAGTTTATTAATTATTCGAATGTAAAGAGTCAAGGGTGTGAGTCTCTGTTCTCGGCGATCTCGGTTTCGTCGATGGGGAATAGTTCGGCGGTGTCGTTGGATGTTCAGGTGGTTCAGCTTGGGTGGTGGCTCGATGGGGACTGTATGTGTTCGGGCAATGCGAATTGTACGAATGTTTCGTCGCCGACTGATGGAGGGCGAGGATATCGGTGCCAGTGCTTGGATGGGTTCGTCGGAGATGGGTATCGAGATGGTTTGGGCTGCCGGAAAGGTTAGTTGCTAGAATTAGCTGGTAATACCCAACTCACAAAAATTAAGAAAAATATTATATTCCCTCGTGAATTAATTATTTTAGTTGATTTTTTAATTTTTTTTATAAAAGAATATATAACAATGAATAAAAAGGATAATTTGATAGTGCGGTCTTGTTTGCTATTTTAAGATCCGTTTGGGAAGAAGATTTGTGGCTAAAATAGTCACAAAAGATAAAATAGATTATTATAGTTACAACAAATAAAATATCACATTCAACCCATAATCATTACACTATTTTCTCATAAAAAAAGTAAAAAAAATCAAAAAGTCAAAAAATCATTCTCAAATCAATCATTTTAGTTTAGGTTAAAATAACCAAAAAAATAAAAAAAACCAATCCACTTCAAAAATTAAGCCTTAAATACCCCTTAAAAAAAAAACCCTTAACCCCCCCCCCCCCCAAAAAAAAAAAAAAAATTCACCTCAAACCTTGAATCACTGAATTTATCCAAGTCATACATCATCTTATTCGCATCTGTAAGTACCATCAAATTTGATGATGCATAATTTTAGTGGAGAAGTTGGTGATTTCGATAATCACAGCAATATTGATTCAAAAAATAATAATAGGTGAAATCTTTTTTTCCCAATTTGGTTAACACTTAATTCTTACGCATATGTATTTTTTTTTTAAGAAAAATATTTTAAAAATTATGGTCGGCCTTGTATTTGAGCAATTTCTACCATCATATTTTTTGTGGGCTTTCCGTTTATCTCTACCAATGATTTTTTTTTATGTTTAATGTATTGAATATTTTGTTTTTGATCAAGACACAATATGAGATAGGGGAGGAAAAAAAAAAGGCAAATAACAATTCCTCTGTTTTATTATAGGCTTCCATTACTTTGTAATATTGAGATAAAAATTTGTAATATTAAAATATTGTGAATTAATGACCATATGAAAATATATATATATATATATATATAAATCAATCATTGAAAAGTTCATCTTGTGAGTTATTTTATTTTATTTTAGGTGAATTACACCAACGGTCCATATAGTTTAGGGTTTGTGTCACTTTAGTCTTTAACTTTTCAATTGTAACATATTTAACCTTGAATTTTAAATTTTGTTCCAAATAAGGACAATTGAAGATACCATTAGATTTTTCAAGAGCAAAACCGTCAATTTGATAAAATATAAATTAATTTGACAAAAATAAATGTCAAACAATATTTTTAAAGTTTTAAAAATTATTTCTACCTACTGAAGATAAAATTATATAAAATTGATAAATCTTTTAGATATTTTTTTTTACCAAATTAATTTTTATTATGTGTTTGGATGATGATCATTTAAAATCAATTTTTTCAAATTAATCATGTAATTTTTATCAATTTTATATAATTTTATTTTTGGTGGGTAGAAATAGCTTTTAAAAATTTAAAAATATTTTTTTGATATTTATTTTTGTCAAATTAGTTTATATTTTATCAAATTGACAATTTTGTCCTTGAAATTAAGCAATGATATATTCAATTATCCTTATTTGGAACAAGATTCAAAATTTAAGGTCAAATGTGTCACAATTAAAAGATCAGGGACCAAAATGACACGAGCCTCAAACTATAGGGACTGTTAGTGTAATTTGACCTTTTATTTTTTATTATAGCCTTTTTAGCCAAAAATAATGACCACAAAATCGAATCAATCAATGGATATTTTTAGAACTCTTTTTCTTTTTCTTTTTTCTTTTTTCTTTTTTCTTTTTTCTTTTTTTTTTTTTTTCTGTACAAGCAGTTGGTGTGTGAGGGAATCAAGTCAAAATCAATCCCATTAGCCTAACCCTCCAAATTTCTTTCATCATATTTGTTTGTTTGATCATGGTGTGCGGTGGTGGGGATTGTTTTTTTCCGATAATTGTGCCTGTTTTCAACCCTGAATTAAATATGACTATTTTACCTAATTGACAAAGCCAATGAGGGTCCCTCTCATCTATTCTTCTTCTTCTTGTTGGGATAAATACAATGTCCTTTTGTGCCTTCAATAGTTTTTGTTTTCGTTTTGGTTCTAAATAAGTCTAGTATTCAAACTTATTTTGAAAATTTAATGAGTTTAATGTATGTAAACTTAAAAGTTGTTTATTATTTGAGTCGATCTTAAACGAGATTTAATCAAGTTTATCAAACCCAGTGATAACTTGTTTAAACTTGTCTTGAAAACTTAAGAAGCTTTAAAATGTATTTAAGTTTCGTTTGTTTAAATAGCAAGTCGATTTCGAACAAATTTTTCACAAATTGAGCTCGAATAACTTCATTTGTTTTACAGCCCTAATATCAAAGAAGACACACAATCTTTCCCTTCCTAAACACACATTAATGTGTACTAATTGGGAGCTATTTTTTTTAATCCCATAATATTAACTCAGCATGGTGCTCTAGAACTAATAAGAGCAGTTAGTTAGCAACTTGAGGACCAAAATTTATACCAAGCAAGCATGAAGATCTTTGTGTTGTGGATAGAGATGTTGGGTGATACTGTTTATTTAAGGTACTGTTTTTACTTCTAATTAATATTTATAGTTTTCTGTGTGTTTTTGGTTGTATGAGCAGACTCTTCAGCGTGCAACCCTGCAAAGTACATGTCAGGTGAATGTGGTAGTACAACTCGAGTCGGTGTTTTAGTTGGAGGTAATTCCAGTTTGTCTTACTGGTTGCCAAAAACACGACATTTAATTTACTGCTTTTCAACGTCAGAGGCATTCTTATTTGGTTAAAAAAATGCTAAAAAATCAATATATCCACATTTTTTTGTGCACATGTGAATCTTATGAGAGTTATATGACTTGGGTTTACACTACCATATAGCAAAAAATTTCAATTTTTACTCCAATATTAATGCACCGAGCATCTTTATGCTAAAAAGCGACTAGGACTAGGATTAAGCATCTAGCCTAAGCGGCAAATTTTCAAAATCTGTTTCTGAATTTACAAGTCTATTTTCTCAGGAATCGCTGCAGGAGCTTCTTTAATGGTTAGTGTGGGTCTAGCATGTTGTTTTATTCGAAAGCGTTCCAAATTAAATCACAAGAAGAGAGCAGAACGCCGATTATATGAATCTTCAGGAATTTGCATTCCCATTTATCCCTATAAGGAAATCGAGAGAGCCACCAATTTCTTCTCTGACAAACAACAACTAGGAACTGGTGCTTATGGGACAGTTTACGCAGGAAAACTCAACAATGACGAATGGGTAGCCATTAAAAGGATCAAACAAAGAGACACAGACAGCATTGAGCAAGTGATGAATGAGATTAAACTCCTCTCCTCTGTAAGCCACCCGAATCTCGTACGCCTCTTAGGTTGCTGTGTAGAAAAAAGTGAACAAATCCTCGTGTATGAGTTCATGCCAAATGGAACCTTATCTCATCACTTGCATGAAGATCGAAGCAATGGACTTTCTTGGCCGGTTCGCCTCACCATTGCCATGGAGACTGCTCAAGCCATAGCTTTCCTACATTCATCAATGAACCCCCCAATATATCATCGAGACATCAAGTCGAGCAACATACTTTTGGACCACAATTTCAAATCCAAAGTCGCAGATTTTGGGCTTTCTAGGCTTGGTATGACTGAATCATCTCACATTTCCACCGCCCCTCAGGGGACACCAGGTTATCTTGATCCTCAGTACCATCAGAACTATCATCTTTCTGATAAAAGCGATGTCTATAGCTTTGGAGTTGTTCTTGTGGAGATCATAACAGCATTAAAGGCAGTGGACTTTAATCGGTCCCAGAATGAAGTGAATTTGGCTTCTCTTGCAGTGGACAGGATCGCGAAAGGAAAGTTGGATGAGATAATTGACCCATTACTTGAAGCACAGACAGATGCGTGGACACTTTCATCGGTGCACAAGGTGGCTGAGCTGGCATTTAGATGCCTTGCATATGACAGAGACACGAGGCCTTCAATGATTGAAGTAGCGATTGAATTAGAGCAAACTGGGCTCAGTAGATGGGCATCTTCAGAAGGAAATGTAATAGTTTCGTCAAATGCATCATCTTACTCTTCATCATCTAACATTAGCGAAAAACCACTAGGCGTAACTCTTAAGAAGCCCGAATTGGATGATAGAGGTCTGTTTGCGAGGCAGTTTAGGGCTAATAGTGTCAAGTCAATAGACGGAATGAAGGATTTTAGCCCTGTTTCTGTGCAGGACCATTGGTTAAGTGAAGAAAGCTCGCCTTCATCAAGCAGTTTGCTCAGTAATGTTGCTCAGTGATCTAATACTGCTCTTTTGAATCATTTGAATTGCATTTCAAAGGTAATTGTTTTGCTTTGCAGGGAAAAACGTGAAATGACTTTTTTGGCCTCATAGAGCAAGATAAGTGAACCACAACTTCTCTTGTTAAGTATGAATGATCTTTTGCACTGTAATTGTCATGTATATGTCCTTATACTATGCTTGTACCTGTACACAAGTTTGCTATTAGAAAATTAAGATTTCATTATTCATATTGTTTAGTTTGAAGAAGTCAAGTCAACAAATTGTGCCAACTATCAATATACATACCTAGAGAAATTTTTAAGAATGTAGAGAATGAATTCACTTTTTAATAACCCATCAAACTAGATTGAGGATGACAAGCTAAAAGTTTTAGGTAGGGAGGTAATCGGTTTAGGACAATCGGTGCTTAGGTGAAATTTTTCTTTGAATCGATAATGTCAGTTTTAATATATTAAGAACCGATTCAGACCAAATTTTTCCCCAAATCGCATTGATTCAAACGGTTCAATTCAGTTTTGTTTAATCAATTTAAGTACTTTTTAAATTGAGTTATTTCTTAAAATAGTAAATAATTTATATAAAAATATTAAATTAGCCATTTGCACATAAATTCAATCATATCCAATCCAACCATTTACAAAAATACAAACAAACAAAATTAATAAATACTAAGGTTTGAAATTTTTACTGAATTAGAATTAGAAAAAAATTATGATCTGAAATCTAATGTCTAGACATCAAAACAAAACTAAAACTTAAAACCATCATCCCGTAAATCTAAACTGCAAATCTATCAAGTAGAGCCAAAATAAAAAAAATAAAAAAAATTGAACATAACATAGCTAGCTTGGCATTGTTATTCATTATATGTTTAATATATATATTATATGTAAAAAAATTTATCAGTTTCAGTAAAAATTGTTATAGAAGATGTCTAAATTGGTACCGAACCAAAAATAAAAAAAAATAATTTTCAAAACTACACAAACCGATTCGTATTAAAAAACGAATCAAATATGATTGATTTAATCCAACTTAATTAGACTGGTCGATTTTTTCAATTTTTCTTACATTCTTAATTCCAAAAGATGAGCCCTTTGTGTCTCAAAAGTTCCTCAAGAGTTTAAGATTAGTACATTGTTGTATCACTTACTAATAATAATATATGTAGGGTTAGTATAAGGCAATTAAATTTTGTATTAAATTTTTTAAAAATAAATTTAAATACCATATATTGAAGAGTAAGATAGTGATTTTATTATAAAAATGTCAATTTAAAAAAAAAGAAAAGAAGAGGTTAGGATCAAGACACTTGCCATATCACAAAAACCTATAAGTAGTGGTGAAGGTGCAATTTTATTTATTTATACTTAACAGCACAAGTCTCGCATTAAATGATAGGTAAGCATAAGGGACTTCGCTATAAACATTAACGGGATAGGTTATCAAGCACCACTGTCACCTATTGCGAGTCCATAAGGTTGTCCGTGACTTCGTCTCGTTTGATAGAGCTGTGAGAAAGTGATTATAAATTACAGTTTAACAGATTATAGCTTATAGCTGTGAGTATAAGCTGGTAGCCTATTTAGTGTAACTATGTGATTATAGATTTAAGCAGCAGAGTAGTATTTGGTAAATAAGCTGTAAAATAGTGTAATTGTCATTTTTGCCCTTATGAACATAAAAATTGTAATTTTGTCATTTTCTTCACTTTAAATTTTGAAAAAGTTATTTCATTAATGGAAGTTGATTAATTAGTACCTAATTTGATACATTTTTACATTACCTCAAATTTATTTTGTTATTTTTATTTTTTTAAAAATATTGAGTTCACAAGAAACAAAAAAATGTCATTGCAACAAAAATACAATAAATTACTCTAAAAATAAAACTTTCTAGACATTTAAAGAACTCCTAATTTCATCTGCAAATTGACATACAAATATTATGTCTCATCACTTCCATCTTGTTGTCATCACATGCAACATCATTTCTATGGCATACTTGTTGAAACGGAGATCATTCCTCTTCATTGGGCACATAATCCGTGAAACTAACATAAGGGTCAAATGCAATATCGCGAAACTCACTTCGTCGGATGAAAGTATGAATTGCCATTGTTACACAAACAAGTTTGACTTGGGTCGGCCACTTGTAGTTTGATGGGATATCCTTTATCATCGGTCATCTTGCTTTTTAAATCCCAAACGTTCTTTCTATTACACTTCTAAGTGATGAATGTGCCTAGTTGAATTTTTCTTGTGCATTTTGAAGGGGTTAACCATGTTCAAATTCAGTTAGATGGTATGTCTCTCCTTTGTAAGGTACAATATATCCTTTCATGTTTGGATACTCGACATCCACCAAGTAAAACTCATCTATTTTAAAATTTCAAAATGAAATTAAAGTAAGAAATTATAAATGTAAAAATAAATATGGAGATGTGAGTGTGGTGCATCTATTGTAGCAATCAAATATAAAATAGTTACCTCCTTGTGGTTTTGGAAAATTATAACTAAAATTCCTAATTGTATCCAAGAAGATCCGAGTATCGTGTACACTTCTTTTCCATAATGGTAAGCAAAATGTGAAACACATATCAAAGTCACATGCAACCATTATGTTTTGAGTTTCATACCCCTTTCTACCTATTAAATGAGGTTGCTTATCTGGAGATATATATGTTTTGATATATGTTCCATCAATTACTCTAATACAATCCTATTACAAAATAGTTAATAAAAATATTTTTAGTCACAGATTATTAGAAATATCCTACCAACATTATTATATGTAACGCCCAAGTTCCACTTGTAATTATTTTTTTACCTTGAAATGAGGATAATATTTGAGTTTGCTTCGAATATATGGATGCACACCATTTCTCGGTTGAGGCCTTATCCAATCAATAGATATCATTGCAACAACTTTTAACATCTTCTTGAAGTATTTTGAAATAGTCTCATCGGAATGTTGAAATCTTTTTTGGACATTTCTGTTTCGAATGTCACCGCCAATAATATACAAAAATATTACAACTTGCTCTTGAACCGAGACTTTTCGTCTAGTTTCAAGGCCATACTTTGCCTGTAACAAATCACACAATTGATAAAATACCTCTCTTTCCATTCGAAAATTTTCAAATATTCTTGTCCAATTCCTTTCTTGTAATTCTACCATCCAATTCCCCCTGTTAAACTAGATGTCCTATATTGTTCTTATATCAAATAATTTGCCGCACATGTCATTGCAACTGTTGATGCCGTAGCTAAGAGCATGTTATTAGGTTGTTGGGTTCGCGATGTGCTGCCTTCATCTTTAGTATCTTCGTCATGGTGATTATTATTTCATTCATCGTCATCACTGTTATTCATCTCCAAAATACCTACTCATTTAAAGGCTTAGTTACTATTACAAGAATGACCTTGCTTTTCTTCTAATTAGATTTTAGTCCAAATCAAGCATTATAAATCATCATGACTTCAAGCAAAATTAATCTTATAGTTTAACTCAAATTTCATTTTCAATTTTAATAATTTAGTCCATACAATTGTAGTCTAATTTTAATTAGGTTATTTTGTTCAAATTAAACATTAAACTTAATGCAGTAATGAATCAGAAATGCTTTTGGCTCAAAATGTATAATGCACTAATAAATCCACATATTCACCTCTAGCCAAAAATTATAGGGCCAGTTTCATATCGTATCATTTCTATGAGAAAATATTTTTTTTTTAAAATTAAAAAAAAAAATTGAAAATCTCACCTCACTTTTCTTTTTTCTTTTTTCTTTTTTTCTTTTTTTCTTTTTTTTTTTTTTTTTTTTTTTTTTTTTTTTTTTTTTTGGGTTCTTTGTATATCATCATTATGAGACTTCCTAAAATTTGACTTGTTAGGTACATAGAAAATTATAATCACACTAAATAGTTGAGTAGAACCAACAACAACAACATTTTTGATTCATGCAAATTTAATCATACTAAATTTAATCAACAAGAAAAAATTTATAATCATACTAAATAGTTGACTTGTCAACATTTTTGTAACATATATAAATTAGAACCAACAACAACACGCAAATTTAACTTCCTAAAATTAGACCTTCAAAGAACACAGCAATACAACAGCAACATATTGAAATTCAAACCAGAAACAAATCCAAATTCAGCACAACAACAACAACAGATGGAAATTCAGCATAAAAAATAAATACAGCACAACAAGCAGAAGGCAATTCAACCTTTCTCACAACCAGCCAGAGAATTTCTACATATATATAAAAGTCTTCACCATTCACCTACCATTCATATTCAAGATTGAAATCAACCGTTCAACCATTCAACTAATATTCAACCAGTCAACTATTCACCTACCATTCAACTGAGAAAATGTTACCTACCCACCAACCATTCAACCATTCAACTAACAAAGTCCAACAAAATATTAATAAAAGTCCATATAATGAGTTCAACATAAAAGTCCAACATAGTGAATATTAATAAAAGAAAAAATATAATGAGTCTAACACAACAGTCCACAATTAATAATAAAATTCTTAATAAAGGTCTTAAACATGAAATAATTAGGAAATTCAGAAACACCCAACTTCAGAAACAATTAGCCGCGATAACCTGTGGTGGTCTTCTCCATCTCAATCTCCAACTTTAGAAACCTCAGCCGAACTTCATCTGTAGGAAGAGTCATGAAGAACTCACGACGCTTGTCTCGTAAGAACAATCTGGCAGCCCATACATACAGCTCATCATCCGAGGACACACCGCGGATGCTTTCCAACTTCGCCAAACATTCTGTAATTAAAGGATATCTTGATGAGGTCTGTGTTGAAGATGACTCAACCACATTGGCTATACGATCAAGTGTCTTGTTAAGTAGGGCTGCACCAATAAATTTCTTCTTTGTCTTGCTTTTGGTTGATGAACCATCAGTGTTTGATATCATGTAGGGTATGAAATTCCTCTAGAGTCTCATCAGTGTGAGGTATAAACCCTAAGCTAAGAGTGTATGCCCATTCTCCTATAACAGCTGCATCTAAGAATAGTATGCCTAAGTCTTCAGTGAATTGCAATGGCAGATGCTGGAATTTAGTAGCATCAGGATACCTCTGTAACAATTACAAAGGAAAATTTAACAATTTCAAGTAACAAAATTTGGTTTGTTTAAAAAAAAAAAAAACAAACAGAATATGTACATTAAGCAATTCACTTACCTCCAATTTCTTGGTCCACCACTCATTAGATGCAGATGTAGCTCCAGTCAATGTATCACGACCTAAGCCTGTCTCACCCCTTAACATATTATTCCATAAAAGCCAATCTTTTTTTAACACATCCCAATGATTTTTCATTTGTATTCGTTGATATGCTTTTCCAATCATACTTTTAAATGGTATGCTTTTCCAGTCATACTTTTAAACTTAGTTATCACATTTTCCCACTCGACCCTATCTAAGTGTGTACCAGGTCTATGTCCAACCTTCACTTGCTCAACGCAAAGCTTAATAAAAATTTCATTTGATTTTGCATCCTAGTGAGCTTTAACGGATGTAGTTGACTTGATTTTCCCTTGTTCTTCCTATTTTCAGATTGTGTTTCCTCTTGGGTACTCATTCTATAAAAGAAAGAAAAATTTAAAACAAACTCATTCATCAGTGCTTGCATTACAACAGCTAGATTAGTACAAAATAACCATACATGGCAACTACGTCAACATTCATTGGGTACAAAGCTTAGTACAATAGTTCATGGTAAACTACATTAGCACAAAAACACCAGGTATCTCTAAACGACACCTGTCATCATTTGAAGAGTAATGCAACTGACATAACAATACAAATCGTGAGTAGACCTACAACAAGCTGCTTCATGAAAGCATTGGATTGCTCAAGCATTTGGTTCTTCACTTTTAGTCCTACAGTCTCCATATTTTGATTTTGATCAAGCATTCTCTCGTTCCTCAGCCTCTCTACCATCGTCACAGATTTTGGGGTACACCACCTCCAAAATTGACAATTTCTCTTCTTACAAATGAAATACAGGATCCCTTTAGATAGCTTGTCAGACTCGGTAACCCTTATGGCAGCTCTTAGCACACAATCACATTTCAAAGCCTCATACCTCAAGTCGAAGGTCTCACCACTAGAATAATAGTTGCTAGAGGATGACATGCCTCTGCATTAATTAGAAAGAATTGAATCCAAATCCTCTAAAATTGATTGAGATGTTAATTATAAATACATTGCACCCAAGAAGTATTGATTGAATAAAATGTTTCTAATTAACATATTGACAATTTGTTTGCACCCATTTGTGCCTAGAAAAATTTGAAGTGCACTAATCTCATTTCATATGAGAGAGTTATTTCTAATTATGTAATAAAATTATATGTACAACTATGTATTACAAGATTAATTTTACCTAATTTTTTTCCCACTTGCTACATGTGGTTAATTTTGATTTATCAACTAATAAAGTTAAAAGATTCAATTCAGTGCTAAACATAGAACATGACATAAAAAACACATGACTAAAAATCTGGCTAGCAATTAAAGAACAGTCAGCAAAGAAAGAAAGACATATGGCAAAAGGTGTTGCTCCTTGGGTTCAAGAGTATTCTCCCAAAAGAAGGTAGAAAATTATTCCAATTGGTTCTTCAATTATAAATTTCAAAGACCTGTTGTATAAGGATTTGAACTGATGTGGGTATGTTAAGAAGAAGATAGGGGCTCTTAGTCAGCACACAGATAGTTCAATGGTTGTCGTCCAAGTTGAAGAAGAGTAGCATGCTTGTCAAGTTGGCTCAACATTTGGCCTTAGGCAACTTGGTCTTTATTTGTAGAATCCACTTTTAAAAAATAATATCCATTCATTTATTTTCTGGATCTAATTCTATGTTTGGTTTTTAATCTCAAGACTAAAAGAGAAACTTACAAAGCCAAACCCATCTATCCCATAATCTGAATGTGATTTTTTAAACTTGTTGTTTTATTTATTTATTTTTTATTTTTTATTTTTATTTTAAGGTGGTCAGGGAACCACTTACGCATCCATAAGACTTGTCAGTTTCACCATGTTCAAAGGAGGGCAAATGCTTAGAGCAGTTTTCTTATATTTAAGAACATGCCACAAAAATAAAAATAAAAATAAAAAAAGGATCTATTGGAATTATATCGAACTCATTACTGATAGAAGCCCAAAAAGGAATTGAGAACAAAGGACATTAATCACATGCTAAACAACCTTACAAAATGAGAAGCCTTGGCAGGCAAACATTAATACATGGTAGCATGTCGCCACACTTCTTATGTTGAAGGACCAACAAAATAAGATAATTGTAATTAAAGTAATAACAATAACAATACAACTAAATAATAAAAATTACACACAGAAAACTCTACTATGCCTCATTTAGAGAATGTAATTGCGATTTTGATGTCTAGAGGGGAAGAAGCTAAATAATCTGTTGGCCAATAAGATTTCATAAGAAATAGAAAGTGTAATTTTAAAAGATTATTCCAAGATGAAGAACAACTTCATTTCAATAGACAGATAATCAAGTTAAAAGAAAGTTCAATGAAACCAGACCTATTTCATATCATAACTTATGCTACTTCAAATTTAAACAACAATTTGGAAAGTAAAACCAGACCTGTTTCATTAATATGATAGATATCAGTTTTAAAAAATTTTAAACTTTATTAATTTATATAACATTTCTCTATATTAAGAAATGTGATGAATGTGATGAAACTAGCTTTTCTTGATGAAAGTAACAATTAAATAACAAACACAATTAAGTAGTTAAATATGAAGACTGATTTTTAGTTTCACAGAGACAATTAAACACTCACATTACAACCCAAATTTCACCTACTCCAGTACATTAACGAAGCTCATGAAATGAATATAACTTTTTTAAACTCAAATTTCACCTACTCCAGTACCAAATTTATGCATTTAAAATTGCAAAAATCTAACCATTAAATAAATAAATAACAGATCGCAGTAAAAAGGGGGTTTTCAACCCTAATCAAAAAGTGAAGAAGAGAGAGAGGCATTTTCAACCCTATTCATAGAGTGAAAAAGAGGGACATTTCACCGTAATTAGAGAGAGAGATAGAGCGAGAGCGAGAAAAGAAACTTCACACACAACTGGCACACCATTTCACATAACCAAAAAAAAAACCCTAATTGATGTCCATACATGTATATAACTTCACAGTCATGAAATCTTACCTTTTCGATGCAGATGAACGGAAAACAAGGGGACGACTGTTCTTGGAGAGGTAGATGATTTTCTACAAGCACGATCTACTGCGATCAGAGAGGTCGACAACTATTTTCGTGGGTGTTTGGTAGAGCTTCTTCTCGGTCGCCAGAAGAGAGGAGAATATGAGAGAAGAGTGTGAGAGACGAGAGTGTTTAGGGAGAAGAGAGATCAAACGGTATATATAATGGCAGTTTCGTAAATAATGAAGTTTAAGAGGGGTATTTAAGTCATTTCAACCCCCTCAACACCAGCTACGTGCTTAAGCTGAAATATTTAAGCACCCCTTGACCAACTTTTCAAAAGAGCTGAAATTTAGCTTCATTTAAGCTATAAGTTGGTCAAGTTAAGCTGAACGAAATACAAGTTTTTAGCTTAAATTAAGTTAAAAGCTGAAACAAGCAGCTTATAAGCTCTACCAAACACCTCCTTCATAACTAACAACTATAATAAGGTTATCTGTGACTTCATAACGAACAACTATAAATCAAATTCACACAAAATTGAGAAAAATGCATTTTTAGTGACAAGTTAGCAAAGGCTTAAAGACAATTTTGAACTTTTTTAACCTTCAAGCATTTTCTTTTCCCCTAAAAATAAATAAATAAATAACTGAATTTCAAGCTTTTTCTTTTTTTCAAAAAACTAAGGTTATGTTTGGTTTAACTTTCTAAAACTAATTCCACCCTTATATTCTAATACTATGTTTGGTTTAACTTTTCAAATCATGATTCCAAAATCAATTTCAAAACACATTTTGAAAACATGTTCGGTAAACCAGACAGTTTTTGAATTTTTGGTCTACCAATCGTTTGCCTGGACATCCTTCCAGATGTCTGGCCGGTTGACCAAAACAATACTTCTTTTTTTTTTTTTTTGCAATTGCCAATCTCCACCTGTTATCGGGAAAAAAAAATATATTTATTTTTGATATTTTTTAAATATAGAAATTATTTTTTTAGACCAAAATGACAAATTATTTTTTTGAATTGAATTTTAAAAAGAATTTGGTTATGAATTTTAAATATAATTTTCAATAGAGTTTTGAATTGTGTGTTTGTTATGAGTTATGATGGGCACGACCCAAAGGAGGGCTACCTTGGGTTATCCAAACACCTATTCACCTAAGCCTAACAAGATAAGCCCAACACCAAGCCCAATACAGAACTCACTCACAATGTTTTGGCATAGACACCAGCCAACCACTCGTCAGAAAGGGAGCTGGCCACACGACAGACAAAAATTTTGGAGAGTTATTAAGCCCACACACCAGGTATTAAATGAATCTGTCAAAGCATTAAACACTATAAGACCTCTTGCTCTGATGCACGGGTAAACCACCATAGCCAACAGCAAGCAGACGACAGGCTTTCGGCTAATGGGATAGCTTAGAATGGACAAGGAAATGATGAGCAAAGGATATAAGGAAGCCTTCAGAATACGTTGGAGGTTAAGTTTTCCTTTACCCCCTTTTTTACCTCTCTTTTTCCCTCTCTAAACTCAATTTGCCTAACCTAACTTGATCGTCGAGCATCTGTCAGGGAATCATCTCCCCCTCTGGACCTTTTTGCAGGCACTCTTCATGGACTTCAAGGTCATTCGACCCGTTAGAAACGTGAACTAGCCCACTCTATTACTTATTGAGGCTATTGCATCATCAGTTGGCGCCGTCTGTGGGAAACCATCTCTAGTTGACAGTTGTGTTCATTATTGCTGGAGAGAACCCCATTAATACCTATCTCCTACGTCAGAGTGAATTGTCACGACCAGGTCCATGGCTTCACAACACAATGCTGGTAACCATGAACCCGAGTCCTCTAACCCAAATAACCCACCCTCATATTTTGCAGAACTCACCAATAGCATCAACCGCCTGACTGAGTAAAACCAGGCCTTGATCAATGCCTTGCTCCAGTGGGATCTCCCTGTCCCTCCCCCACCACCACAAGATATCCCTCTAAACCGAGAACAAACTCCCAGCCACCCATTCCAACTACATGCTCCTCGAGGACCTTTTCCTCTGGCTTTCATCTCACCAGCTCACTTGTCAAATTTGGAGGGTTTACGGCCCCCACCTCAGGACCAACACCCCCCCACCTTAGGGCTCGTATCCATCACACCACGCTCTCGTCCCTGAAGGTGAGGCTAGCAGCATTCAACCACCACTTCCCTCTGGAAGAGATAATGTTCCTATTTGGGATACAGAACTGCGAGCCATGAAGCTCCAACTTCATGGGGTCATGCAGAACATACAGAACAAACCTTCTACAATAGTCAACTCCCTCTTTGCCGCGTCCATCAAGGATAAACCCCTACCTTCCAAGTTCAAGATGCCGTTAATCAACACCTTCGACAGCACAACTGATCCAGTTGACCATCTGGAAGCTTACAAGACCTTCATGATCCTCCATGTTTTCCCTAATGAAATCATGTGTCGTGCTTTCCCCGTAACACTCAAGGGGTCGGCATGACTATGGTTTAGTCAACTACCGTTGGACTCCGTCACCACTTTTCAACAGCTAAGTGATTCTTTCCTGAGTCATTTCATTGGCGCTTAACATCAACGACGTCCAGTGACTCAACTGCTAAATATTCGCCAAACCAACGGGAATCGTTGCGTAGCTTTGTCACTCGTTTTAATTTGGAAGCCCTCCAAGTTGAGGAGAATGATGACAAGGTCATCTTAATAACCTTCATGGCCGGTCTGTGCCCATCGGACTTCCTCTTATCCCTCTCCAAAAACCCTCCAACGACCATGGCCACCCTCCTTAGCAAAGCCCATAAATATATGAATGCCAAGGACTCTTTGACAGCTCACCAAGACTCCACACCTAAGCCCTCATAACCCAAAGATAAGAGCAAAGAGTCGCAACCTAGACATCCCCAATACACTCACCCCGACCAACCACCATGCTCTGACCAAGTGACTCCTCCCCGCCCGCCCAATTGCTTCGAGCGGTATACCTCTCTTAATACACCAATAATGCACATCCTAAATCAAATCCAAAAAGATTACAACGTAAAATGGCCCCAACCTTCCAAGTTTCCTTCCAACCGATGGAATCAGTCCAAATATTGTCGTTTCCACCACGACTATGGCCATAACATGGACGAGTGCATCAATCTCAAGGATCAGGTAGAGGACCTAGTCCGTCAGGGACATTTAACTCGGTTCACTGTGCCCCGACATCACCAAAAACCCAGAACCGACCCCCCAAAGCAAACTGATAGACGCACCCCACCAAGACCGACTGCCCAACCCCGACGAAACAATGGTAGAGCCCAACACCAACCCCGAGCGCCAGGAGCCCCCGCTTTCCCGGCTAGAGAAATCAGGGTCATTGCAGGCGGACTCTTGTGTGGTGGATCATACCGGTCGACATAGCAGGCCGAGTGTAGACACCCTATTTTTATCGCTGTAGACACCCCATTTTTGACCGCCTTTAAGACTTGGGTGCTACTAATTGTTTACTTGGTGATGAGGTGTGCAGTGCAAATGTTCAATTTCTTCGGCAAGGAGAGAGTCGAATCCTAACCTTACACCCCATTTTTGGGCCAAAACTGTTTTGAACAAAATGTTTTTTTAGACCTTAAAACCCTCTTTTTCAAAATATTTTTGAAAAAGTTTTTACGATTTTCGAGGCTCGCATTTTGTTAAATGTTGCGCTTTTCGATAAACCGAGCAAGGACAAAGTGGAAATGAATGAAAGAGAGGTGAACTCTTTGAAAAATTTTCCAAAACACCCTATTTAGGGGTTTGGCGTTAAAGAAAAGAAGAGAGGGAAGAAAACTAGTTTGGGAGAAGTTCGGCATGAATCCGATTGAGCCAAAACTGAGTAGTCTTTACTAAAGAGGCATAGCTTTTTGCACAGTTGAAATTTTGATATGAGGAGTTCAATTTGGACACAAGAATGACCTAAAAAGGAGTTCATATGAAGGAGATATGCCTATTTGAAGTTTGACATGCAGAGCAGATTTTTGCTGTTGGCCAGAAAAGTAGCCGGTCGGCCGCTTGAGGTGACTGGCCTGCCAGAAAAGGTAGCCGGTCGGCCAGTTATGTCCAAAACTCATTTTTTTGCAGATATTTCTACTCCAGCTATTTTCACATTGCTCCAGCTGTCCCAATTCTGATATTTCGACCTTGAGCTCTTGTATTGCTATATATGGAGGCTATATCACTCATTTGAAGAGGAGAACAAGTTTGGGGAGCTTCTCACACTAAAATCCCTCTCTCTCTACAAATTTTCAGAGCTGAAAATTCTCTCTCTCTCTCTCTCTCTCTCTCTGTCTCTCTATTGTGCTTGAAAGTGGTTTTTCTTCACATATTTGCATACAACCCCTTAACCAAACACCCCTATCTTAGAGCTGAGGTTTCTTAAGGCTTGTTTGGAGTTATTTAAGGCTGGTTTTGGCTTAGAAAGTTGCCATCTTGCTACTGTGCTTCAAGGGTAAGCTTCTTCTCTTTTTAAGCTTATTTTTGTACATTCTCTTGGCCACCTTTGCATGTTGTTTTAGGCCTACTTGTCAACTACAAAAACCTCTATTTTGAAGTGTTTAAAATGCTGGTTTAGGACTTTTTTGTGTTAGGGGGTTGTCTCTCCCTTTTATTCCTTAGCTTGTAAAGCCTTTTGAGCTATCTTTCATGCTTTTCAAACAATCTCTTTTTTACCTTAAAACCACTAAATTCCAGAGGAATTTTAGTGGTGGAAAGCTTGTTTCGAGGCCCAAAATGGGAGGGGATGGCTTCCTCTCCTTGTCTCTCCATGCCATGCCTTGTTAGCATTAAAAAGTAGCATGTTTTTGTGACTTATGTTAGCTTAGTTCAAGCATGTTTTAGGCTATATTTTGACCTTCCTTAACTCTGTTTTTAGCTGGTTGGGTCACTTGTGGCTTGATTTTGGTACTTGTAGTGCACCCATGCTTACTAGCCTAACATATTTGATGATTTAGCGTATCGATCTAGCTTATGTTGGCTTAGCTCCAGCACATTTTTGCTAATATTTTGGCATGTTTAAGCTCTATTTTGAGCCAGTTTGATCACTCGAGCTTTGCTTTGTATGCTTGTAGTGCAATTGTGCTAAATGAGCAGATTTTTGCTGTTGGCCAGAAAAGTAGCCGGTCGGCCGCTTGAGGTGACTGGCCTGCCAGAAAAGGTAGCCGGTCGGCCAGTTATGTCCAAAACTCATTTTTTTGCAGATATTTCTACTCCAGCTATTTTCACATTGCTCCAGCTGTCCCAATTCTGATATTTCGACCTTGAGCTCTTGTATTGCTATATATGGAGGCTATATCACTCATTTGAAGAGGAGAACAAGTTTGGGGAGCTTCTCACACTAAAATCCCTCTCTCTCTACAAATTTTCAGAGCTGAAAATTCTCTATCTCTCTCTCTCTCTCTCTCTCTATTGTGCTTGAAAGTGGTTTTTCTTCACATATTTGCATACAACCCCTTAACAAAACACCCCTATCTTAGAGCTGAGGTTTCTTAAGGCTTGTTTGGAGTTATTTAAGGCTGGTTTTGGCTTAGAAAGTTGCCATCTTGCTGCTGTGCTTCAAGGGTAAGCTTCTTCACCTTTTAAGCTTATTTTTGTACATTCTCTTGGCCACCTTTGCATGTTGTTTTAGGCCTACTTGTCAACTACAAAAACCTCTATTTTGAAGTGTTTAAAATGCTGGTTTAGGACTTTTTTGTGTTAGGGGGTTGTCTCTCCCTTTTATTCCTTAGCTTGTAAAGCCTTTTGAGCTATCTTTCATGCTTTTCAAACAATCTCTTTTTTACCTTAAAACCACTAAATTCCAGAGGAATTTTAGTGGTGGAAAGCTTGTTTCGAGGCCCAAAATGGGAGGGGATGGCTTCCTCTCCTTGTCTCTCCATGCCATGCCTTGTTAGCATTAAAAAGTAGCATGTTTTTGTGACTTATGTTAGCTTAGTTCAAGCATGTTTTAGGCTATATTTTGACCTTCCTTAACTCTGTTTTTAGCTGGTTGGGTCACTTGTGGCTTGATTTTGGTACTTGTAGTGCACCCATGCTTACTAGCCTAACATATTTGATGATTTAGCGTATCGATCTAGCTTATGTTGGCTTAGCTCCAGCACATTTTTGCTAATATTTTGGCATGTTTAAGCTCTATTTTGAGCCAGTTTGATCACTCGAGCTTTGCTTTGTATGCTTGTAGTGCAATTGTGCTAAATCGCCTAACATGTGCTATTGTTTTAGCCTCTAAGTCTAGCCTTTCTTGACTTGTTTCAAGCATGTTTTAGAACTCCATTTAGGCTGTTTTAGGACTATTTTGGTCATATGGCTCATGTATTGCATAGCTATAGTGCAAGTTCCTTAACTAGCTTTGAGTTATAGGGCCTCTAGCATGCTTTGCTTGTGATGTTTGCATGATATAGCATCATTTCTCATGTGATTTCAGAGCATATATCACTGTCATACTCTCATATGTATCACTCTTTTAATGCTTTTGAGAAGTTGAGCCTCATGCCTTGTTTGTGAGCCAATACATGAGCATATCTTTCTTGCCATCTATGCTGCAAGTCTAGCATGTTTTTGCTACTGTTTTGACCTGCCTTAGGTCTGTTTTGAATGGTCAAGGTCATTTGAGCATTGCTTAGTATGGTTGTAGTGTAAAGGGCCTTGACTAGCTTTGAGTTTTGAGGCCTTTAACGTGTTACGCATGTGATGTTTGCATGGTATGACACCATTTAGCATGTAATTTCAGTGCATATAGTGTAGTCACACTACTTCACTTCTTCATAGCTTTTGAGAGTTGTGTATTATGCCTTGCTTATAGGCCAACATGTGTGCATGTTCTTCTAGCATTTTGAGCTCCTATTTTAGCATGTTTAGACCATTATTTTGGCATGATTAAGCTCTGTCCAGGGCTGGTTTGGACATTTGTGCTATGTATTGCATGCCTCTTGTGTATTGCTCTTTACAAGCTTTGATGTTTTTGGTCCTCAACATGCCATGTTTGCATTACTTGCATGCTTTAAGGTCTTTAGCATGCTATTTCAGCACTAAACATCTGCCACCTCCCTCATTTCTTCATTCTTCCATTTCATTTGAGGGTTGTTTGGCTTTGAGATTGTGTTTAAGCTTGGGATTGAGACTTATGCTTAAATGGTTTTAATCCTCTTTTGAGGGTTCCTCCTAGTCAAAGGCATGGTCTCTCCTATGCCTTAAACCATTCTTTTGGTTGACCTCCTCTCCTCAGAGGACTTGCACATTGGACTTAACCAATTAAAGAATGGATTGGTAATGTAAAATGTGTAAACAAGAATTGAGTCAACTAAAACATGCCAAGATAACACATGTTGTTTGCATTGCATTGTGTTTGGATCGGACGTTAATCCAAACATAAGAAATATGAGACGTTTCATACTTGAAGTGATGAAACGTGTCACGTTTCTTGGTCGCTAACACCCTTGATCAAGCATGATAGGGTGGAGGCTCTTATTGTGTTGTTTGTGCATTCATAAGCATGGTATAAGCTTGGTTCTTGCCCACCATGCATTGAAAATGCTTGGTTGGTGGCTTGAGAGCCGGGTGCCATGCTCCTTTGAGCTTGAGACATGATTGGGAGAGTGGCAGTTCCTACATTGTCTTGCAAATACATTGTTGTGCCTCTATTGTTCTCTGTTGTAGCAAAACCAGAAGCGTGGAGAAGCAACTAGCCGACCAGCCAGTTTAACTAGCCGACAGGCCAGTTTTAGTGGCTGGCAGCCACTTTTTCTGGCTAGCAGCCCACCAGCAGATTCCTGTTTTAAAGTAAAGGCAGTCTGGAAGTTGGCACAATTTTCAGAGATCAAGGCAAGTGCAAACAGACGCAATTGACAACATGGTAACGGATTTTCGAGCGAACGCCAACCGAGCATGCATCTTCAACCTCTTGGAATAGAGCTGAGGCAATATGATTTGTAATTAGCTTTACTTGTTAGTTAGCTTAATTTGGTAATTTAATTAATTAGTTTGTTAATTAATTAAGTGTTGTAATAATTAGTAAGTAGTTTACTAGTTATTCGTTTTGTTGTGTAATAATTAGTCTAATTAGCTTAAATTAGATTAGTTAAGTGGCTTAGCTTAGCGTAGCTAGTTAGCTTATTATTCGGACCCTCCTGCGAGAGGGCGTAATGTTGTAATAAGCGTGCGTGTGTGTGCATGTCTTCCAACCCCACTTCTTTCTCCCTTTTACTTATCAGCTTTTGATGGTTAGTTTAGGGCATATTTCGATTAGCATACCTTATGCTTTGCATGTGTGCATCATTCATTTGTATTACATGCACCGGGCTCGGTGCATCATTCAAACTGCATTGTATTTCAATACTTACTTGAATACGTATTTCAAAGCATGTTATCAAGTGTTGCATTCATATGCCATCTTAGATAGCCGAGCCTATTTAGTTGCATTTTGCATGTGTTGCATTAGGCATTTTCAACATAGTTAGGATCATGCATGATTTCTAACTAGTTTTCTATTTTGGCTCGGAGTACACTGTAAGTGTTTACGCTTTAGCATACTTGCATGTGTAGAGTGCTGCTATGATAGCATGCTTGCCACGAGGTTATTTGCTTAATTGCTATAACTGCATGAATGCCTGTGGATAAAGGCTTCATTACTTGAATTGGAACAATTCATCAAAATGTGAGTTTTAAGCCCACTTGGAGTGGCAAATCATTATGTTCTAAGCCCACCTTGTTTGGTGGTAAATCCGCATTTCTAAGCCCACTTGAGGGTGGCAAATTCAAACCATTTTCGAAAACAAACATTGAATTGTTTTGTTCCAATTTAGGCGATCTAGTCTATATTTGTATGCTGTGCGCATCATGTAGTAAGTTAGCTAAATAACTAGAATAAGAACACATGTGTTTTCAAAATAACATATCATGATTAGTAATGGTCGATCCTTTGATCGGGCGAGCAGGGGTGCTCATTTCATAACCTCCCCCCCTCGTACCCAAGTTCTCAAGTCGAGACAACTTTGGTGATGACAGACACGTGGCCTTAGGCACGAGTCAGGGTTTCCTAAATTTTCCAAAAAATAAAATATTTAGGTGGCGACTCTGTAATCTGGCAAAGTAGTCCATGTTTGGTGCTTTTTCATTCAAAATTGATTTTCCAAAACCAATTACTAGATTTGGACTCGTTGGTGTTTATCAATCTCACATTGCACTATGTGAGATTAGATTCAGAACCGTGACAGGAGTCCAAACTGTAGTAGCTATGAACCCAAATCTGCACCCTCTCCGAAAGGGGGGCACGTGGAGAAAGTTTGGGTGGTCTACAATTGCCCACAAGACTTAGACGTTTGATTCAATGCACTTGATGATGAAAGTTGAATTATGAATTCGCAGCGATTCGGAATCAATCAGGCTCCCGAAATAACCTCAAGTTTTCAACATTTACTTTGTTTGAACCTGTGAGCTTTATTTTTGAACCTTTTCCCTCCATGAGCTGAGTTTCAACCAAAAAACAAGTTAGGCCATCATGGCCCGGCCGTGCATTGGTGATGGCCGGCCATGGGTATTGATAGCCGGTCGGCCTTCGATGATATTAAACACTGTTCTTGTCGGGAGGCCGCCAACTGTCCATTTTTTAAGATATTTGCCACCTCCTGAGCTCGAATTTTATAAAAGGAAGGCACTGGGATTGTTTTGAGGGTTGGACAAAAAATCTAGAAGAGATATATATACATAGAGAGCCTTCTATCCTCCTTCTTCCTTAGCAAGCAAGCTTTGAGCTAACCTAGCTTGTTTATTTCCATTATACACACCATACACAACCTGGTTTTACTACCCTAGAGCCTTAGTTGATCTTGAGGAAGTGTAATTCAAACTAGAGAGTGCATAGGAATCAAGTTTGAAACTCCAAGAACAAGGTTGCTTCTTGAAAGGTATAAACTTGAATTCTCCTCTCTTGCTTTCATTTCTATTACCTACGTCATTCTTCTTGATGTTTTGGTTGCTTTTGAGCTTGTTTGGAGTGTTGGAGTTGGGTTTGGAGAGTTACTAAAAGGATAGAGAGAGCTTGCTCTCTCTACACCTTTATCCATAACTCAAACCTTCTCATTTTCACTCTTACTCTTTGTTTTTCAAACTAATTTTCAGAGGCTAAAAAAGGCTGAAAACCATGTTTTGAAGCTTCAAAAATGGAGGGGTTAGCCACCCCTCCTTACCTTTGTTAACTAGCTTTGATTCTCTTCTTCATTGTCAAGATTTTAATATGTTATTGGCCCTGTTTTTACCCTTTTAGGGGCTATTTTTGTGATTCCATGGCCGTTAAAATTATTTCATGCTTTAGTTGTTCATGTGTTATCTCACAAGTTGGTATACATAGCTTGTTGTAATGCTTTCTTTGCTTTATGTTCATGTTAAGTGTCTCACTCTAACCAATCAACCAATTATCTATCACTTGCATTTGAGAATGACTTCAACCGATCGAGGTTGCTCAAAATATGTAAGAATGACTTACACTTAATGGCTTAATCTCTTAGGAGATTCATTGTCAACGATGTAGCCTTTCTCTCATGTTTTAGAGAAACCTCTTGTTTGACATTGTAACGCCCTCAAAAAGATAACATTTAAACCAACAATGTACACATGCATTTATACAAAAAGATCCACATTCATCTATCCATCAGAGTATTTTATTACGAAAGTAATACATGTTTACAACAAAACAAATGCCCTACGGGCTTAGAGCTTTTCAAGTTAACACTTGGTTACAAAAGAGAATGCTAACTCAATTACACCTTAAGCCCTTGGCTTGAAACTATATATAATACAATAAAAAAAAAGACAGCCAAAGTATGTCCGCCTCTAGCCTCCCAAGCTATGTCCTTTGAGGTGGCAAGCTACCTGTACCTGAAAATGATGTCCCCATATAGGGTGAGCCACAGCCCAGTAGAAATATACTAAACCAACTATGAACAATGACTAAGAGATTAGCAATTGGTAGATGGTCAACACTTACACTTCCATTTACATCTTATTAAAATTCCATGACAGTCAAGTTTATGTTACAATTCACTTTCCAGTTCTTATTCAACTTTGAGTTAGAAAACAAGGTTCAGTATTCTGGCCAAAACATTTGATGAGATTATAGTTCATCACTAGGACATTTTTGAAATTCAAGGTGAATACACATATTTGGTGTTGTATCAATAACACATAAACTACTTCCATACTTCACAAACGATGATGACATACATTTTAGTGTTATATCAAATCAAACAAACCTTTCAATAGATAAGCATATAAGCTATATCACTACCATAACAGATAAGCATGTGAGCTATATCAACGTTCCAATAGATAAGCATATGAGCTATATTGCTACCACAACAGATAAGCATATGAGCTATATCAACATTCCAATAGATAAGCATATGAGCTATATCACTACCACAACAGATAAGCATATGAGCTATATCAACATTCCAATAGATAAGCATATGAGCTATATCGCTACCACAACAGATAAGCATATGAGCTATATCAACATTCCAATAGATAAGCATATGAGCTATATCGCTACCACAACAGATAAGCATATGAGCTATATCAACATTCCAATAGATAAGCATATGAGCTATATCGCTACCACACTAAGCCGTGGAGTACATCCCCTATCTCCTCCCATACACAAGTAATGCATATAAACACAGAATCGCATACGCAGTCAATCATTACAAAAAGTTAATGCATTCCATCAACCGTCTACACATAACGCATATAAACACATTGGCCATATGCAAAATCAACCAACACATAAAGTTAATGTATTCTATCCACCGTCATACTCTATGACACATCCAATTGATTAGTTTTGGTTTGCCTAATCATCATGCATTGTCTACAACAATCAACACTACCCTCCACCGGTAGCCCAAAGCAATTATTTCTAAGCAGAAAATAAATGCACAAATGGATAATATATCAACATTTCAATTAGATGAGCAATAAAAGATTCAACTACACTCTTTAGTCCCATACATTCCCAATTTCAACATTTTCAATTCAATTCCTCGTTTTCTTCAATTAATTATATGCATTAATTAATTAAACCAATTAGGGCAAATTACCATAATTCACAAAACAACCCTAAAGTTCCATTTCCATCAATGTCCCAACATTAATCTCATTTCTCTATGCCTAACATGCATATAGGTTTATATATTTAAAACCCCAACTTTTGTAAAATTACACAAAGGCCCAAAATTTCTCAAAATTACCCAACAACCCCCAACATATCAAAATGCTAAAATTTAAAGACAAAGCTCATAAGATGGAGTAGGTTATCCCTACCTCGAATGATGGGACCCCACGAAGGAGATGAAGAAACGGAAATGCTCCAAATCCCGAAATTTTCAGATTAGAAGATAGCCCTCGACGATCAACATAACTTTTGTAAAGGCCCAAGGTGAGAAAACAACTCCTACTAGATCAATCCTAAGAGAGAAGTTAGGGTTTTAGTGAAAAGAGCTCTCAAAATAGCTTTTTGGAAAAGTAAGAGAGAGAAAGGATGTTGAAAAATGAACAAAAAGGTCGGATCTCGGCTTTATATAAAAGTCGCCCCGCTCGAGCGTCTAACACCCCGCTCAAGCGTCACTCACAGATCCCCGCTCGAGCGTCCAATCCCCCGCTCGAGCGGCGGATGCACGTTCCCAGAACTTTTGCAGACAAGGTTCCCGCTCGAGCGTCAAACTCCCCGCTCGAACGTCAGACACAAACTCCCGCTTGAGCGTCTACCACTGCAGACGAAATACTGGATGGGTGATTTCCCCGCTCGAGCGCTAGCACCCCCGCTCGAGCGGACAAGCACCAACAGAGTCCCGCTCGAGCGTCAAAAGCGCCGCTTGAGCGGAGAGACCAAAAATTGGGCAAAGATTTTACGTTTTAAAACACAACCAACTTATTCCCAACTTGCCCAACGCAACCCAAAGCTCGAACACAAAGAGAAAGGGATAGAGAGAGGATAAGACAACAGCACCCTCACGAAACCGAATCCGGATTACAGTTAAGCACGAAAGGGAAAACCGGGATCGCTATAGACATTATTTCTTGATTAGAGGACTTAACGTCACCATGGACAAATGGGCAAATGAATGGATACGACTAAAGCAAATTGGCTTAAAATTTGGTTCAACACACTTAAAGAAAAATGGCTTGAATAGCTTGAACTTGGCCGGACGTTATGCTAAGCTTCTTGTGTCAAGTGCCATCATGCGTCAATCCATGGCGTTTTGATGTTCTTGAAGCGTCTCAACTTTCCTTTTTGAGTTCATTTCATGATAAAAATGGAAGGGTGGTCATTTGCATTTCATTTATTGATTTTGTCCAAGATCATGTCCTAAAACATCAAGCAATCAATTGCTCGTTGATGTCTTTAGAAATGATTTCGTTATTCTCTTGAGGCCTTCTTATGACAGAGAGTAGAGGAAGGGCAAATAGAGCTTGAAAAATGCTCTATTTACCCTGTTTCACCTCAGAGCATAAGAACAGAACTGTATACAAAATCAATGCACTGCCGGCCCTCCGTAGGCCCGGCTGAGCTTAAGTGATGCATGGCTAGCCCTTGGTGTTTGGTCAGCAAGGCAATTTTGCAGAAACATAGGCAATTGCTGAAGGTGGAACAGAGGCAATCTGGGCAGACAGAGTATTTTTCGAGTGATGTGTATGCACTCTCCATCCATCTTCCTTGGTGCTCATGTCAAATGCATTTGATCGTTTATTTGCTTCATTAGAATAAATTAATTGTGTTGTAATATTCAATTAGCCTAATTAGTTGTAGCTAATTATTTTGTGTTGTAATAATTAGCTTAGCTTAGATTAGCTTAGCTCTTATTCATTCGGACCCTCCTTCGCGAGAGTGTAATGTTGTAATAAGTGTGCGTGCGTGCATGTATGTCTTCCAACCCCACGTCTTTCTCCCTTTTATTTAATCGCTTTCGATGGTTAGATTAGGGATCATATTTCAATTAGCATACCTTATGCTTGTATGTTTGCATCTATTCATTTGTTTTGCATGCATCGAGGCTCGGCACATCATTCAAACTGCATTGCACTTTCAATATCTTATTTGAATACGTGTTTAATCGCACGTTGTTCAAATGAAATCATATGCCATATTAGTAGCTGAGCCTATTGATTGCATATTGCATGTGTTGCATTAGTCATTTAACATAGTTAGGGTCATGCATCGTTCTAACTAGTTTGTATTTTGGCTTGGAGTACTCAGTGAGTTTTATGCTTTAGCATACTTGCATGTGATTGCCATGTTGCCATATTACCATGTTTCGCATGCTTGCCATGAGGCTATGTGCTTACTTGTTAAACTGCATGAATGCTTGTGGATGAAGGCTTGTTGTTTGGATTGGAACGATTCAACGAATGTAAGTTTTAATCCCACTTTGTTGTGGCAAATCACGTTTTAAGCTCACTATGTTTGGTGGCAAAATCCGCATCTTTAAGCCCACTTGACGGTGGCAACTTCAAACCATTTTCGCAAACAAACAAAAGTTGAATTGTTCCAAGTCTTGCAACTAGTCTATACTTACTTAATTGTGCATCACACAGTAAAGTCAGTTTAATAACCAGAATAATAACACATAATGTTTATAAAAGAACATATCATGATTAGTAAAGGTCGATCTTTGATCGGGCGAGCGGGGATGCTCATTTCAGGACCTTTCCCTCTCATACCCAAGTTTCCGAGCCGAGGCAACTTTGGTGATGACGAACACGTGGCCTTTGGCACGAGTCAGGGTTTTCTAAATTTCCCCAAAATAAAATATTTAGGTGGTGACTTTGTATCTGGCAAAGTAGTCCAATTTTGGCATTATTTGATTTAAAATTGATTTTTTAAAAGATTTGTCAGATTTAGACTCTTTAGTGATTATCAGTTTCACATTGCACTTGTGAGACTAGATTCAGAACCGCGGGAGTCTGAACTGTGAGGCCTTTCTTTCAAACACTTTTCGAAAGGCGGGGCGCGGAAAAAGACGAGTCCACAATTTCTGGCGACTCCGTTGGGGATTTAGAGAACTTGACTCGAACACATGATATGTCGTTTTATTTATACTTATGTGTTTCTTTGCATTTGCATTTGCATTGGTGCGTTTAAGTCATAGTGTTTGCAATCTACTATTCCTGAACGGTTTGCCGGAGGCTTGCTTGGAAAACCGCACCAAAAGGCTAATCGGTTGTGGGCTCTGCCACGATGGGAACACAAACCTTGGATCTGGACTACCGCTGTACCGTTTGATCCTCTTTTCACTTCTCAGTGTTAGGAGTGAGAGGTATATTAGGTGGTCTTGCCGAGGTACCCTTTTTGATCAATCGACTTAGTTGCATATCGGAAGCCATAGAGACTATTCCAACCTAGGATACGTTGCTCACCCGAATGCAAGATTGTATGAAACTGCTTATTTGCACAGTGAACCCCTAGCTCCTAACGAAATTAGGACAGGGTAACCCTACCCCACCATAGGGGTGTTTTGGTTCTCACTTGCTTGATACGTGCTTTAGAGTGAAACTCTGCAGGAATGTATGTATCAGTTGTAAGTCTGGTTATCAGTTTGAAGGTATCAGTTTTGAGGCAAAAATTTGGGGCAAAAATCAGTGTTTAAGAACAGTTATCCAGCTTAAGATTACAACTGTGTGTTGTTTCTGTTTGAATTGAGGTGCTGTGCGTTTTTTTATTTTGGTTTCTTTTGCTTTATTTTCTTTTTGCTAGGTAGTGTTTCACCATTGTTTCAAACGAGACAGTTACCCCCCAAGCACTCTGGACTCGAGTAAGGTGACTTTACTGATATGGGGATCTTGTAAGAGGACAACCAGTGTTTGCTTCGCAACCCCCGGTTACAAGACGGAGGAGAGTCAGGCATAACTCACCAATTCGACAGTTACCTTCATTCAGCGAAGTCCAGTTTTCTGCTTCCATTTCGAAAAGAAAGTACACATTAGTTCTGATAAATCAACACCCCTTAGTCAACATGGAAGAAATGCTCCGCCAACTCCAACAGACTATTGAGAATATGCAGCTGGATACTGCCCGCCATGCAGAAGTCACCGCCCGCCAAGTGAAAATTGCAGCCCAGCAGGCTAAGTTGATCAGTAGGCTTCAGCAGCAATAACAACCAAAACAAGCAGTAGCAGCTTCTTCTTTACATCCACCCCCACTCAGGGTTCTAATACCCAGGATTACAACTAATATCTAGGAAAATGCAGACATTCCGGCAGAGCCAGTTCCACCCCAGACTTCCAAAGCATCGGTGGCGCTGTTTGAGTTCGAGGTCGATCCTATTGCGCTGAAAGTGAGCAAGCTAGAAAAGTTCTTTAAACAAGCTCAGGGTGTCAATTCGATCCCAGATAGAGAGGACGACTATATTGATGCGGCAGTGACATTGCCAGATGGGTTTAAAATGCCGCATATAGACCGCTTTGATGGCTTCGGTGATCCCATGGTCCACTTGTGGCTATTTTCAAACATTCTGCGGCCGATGGGCCTATCTAGATTGCAAAAGTTATCCCCTTTCGGCCGAACCCTATCGGGTATCGCGGCCATTTGGTACACTAAACTTGAAGACTCTATAAAGAGAAATTGGGAAGAGATGGCCGAGGCCTTTATTAGTTAATACTCCTATAACACATAGATCAAGGTCACAACTCGTGATCTCGAAGCAACTTGCCACGAGCCGAAAGAGGGCTTCTCGGATTTTGTAACCCAATGGAGGGCCAAGGCCTCCATGATGACCATTCGACTAGCTAAAAAGGACTAGATCCGAATGTTGGTTCGTAACCTGCAACCGAGGCTGTTACAGAAAATGATAGTCATACCTCTGTCTACTTTTGCTGGCCTCCATGAAATAGGGGTGCAGATAGAGGATGCAATGATGCAAGGTCTGATAGACCATGAGAAAGAGCAGCTGAAGAGATCTTTCAAACGCAGTTCTAATGCGACCACGAGCTGTAGTGCAGCTGCAAGGCCTTCTGATGTGGGTATGGTCACCACCACATTGAAAACTGCCAACCCTTTTGCCGATACATCTGATTCCACCTCACAAATCTCGAAGCACCAACCTCGAGGCTAGAGGGTTTTCATCACACTCTACATGTCTCTATCTGCAGCCCTGAGAGTCCTAATCAGAAAAGGGCACCTGAAGTCGTTAGAACAACGCCCATTGCCCAATCCTTTGCCTTCTACACACAACCCGGCCAAATATTGTGCATTCCACCAACAACATGGTCATGATACCGACCAATGCTTTAGACTTTGTCATGAGATTCAGGATCTCATTGACAACAAAGTAATAGCGCCTCTTGAGAAACCTAATGTCACTACAAATCCTCTCCTACCACATAACCAAACCCCTCCATCCTGGCAAATAGACCTTATCCAAACACTGATTGTCCCTTACGACCCCAGTATATACATTACCCTTTCCCACCTACCTCAGTCGACGCTATTCATCCCGGAAAGCACAAATTTGTGCATGTTGAACACGTCCACATCCCAACCCAAACCTATGGTGGTGAACGTGGTAGATGAAGGCAGGGTGTCCTTGGTGGAGAATAGGGATATCAATTCAATGCTTGAAGCTCTATGGATTTATCTAAGAAGGAACACAACCCGTGCCGCTATATTGTACCAACCAATCAAGCCAAACCAGAGTTGGAGTTGCCGACAAGAATGGGGGTTAATTTAGTCCGGAAGGATGGACCAAGCCAGGGATTTGATGATTTAGCCGACCTCAAGGAGGACATAAACAATCTGCAATTCTTCGATGCGTAGGATTCGGGGGATGTGCACATTAACTGGTTTGATTTGAACGGGTCAGCAGATCATTCGGGGTGGCTCAGTGATGAACCATATGTGGATGAGGGATTTCAACGAAAGCTGGAACAGTTGGAAGCAGGAACTGCTATAAGGGCTGAAACGGCCGTGGACAAGGAGAAGTTACCGGAGTGCGTCGGTACTAAGAATTCCACTCAAGAAATGGGCGTCATAAGTACTGTGGACATTAAACAATAAGCTGCACTGAAGCAGTTTGAATAGGAAAAGGGCGAGAAAGTCAGAAAGCTGGAAAAACCAAAGGCCCTACGGGGGATGACTGTAATATGGATGTGGGAATACTTATAATGGAACTGGACAATTGCCTGTCGGTTGCCAGAGAAATATGGTAGGAAGATGATGATCTGCATCTTGCCTACACTAATGAAGATTGGGGACAGAATCTGCCAGACGATACTTGGTATTTTGAGGAAGTGGACCACATGACCAGAAGTGGGAGGTACTTCAAGCCCCCACACTTGGACCAACCAGAAGCATTCGGAAAGGATAAGGAAGCTGAAAAATAGAAGGACAAACTGTTGGAGGAGGAAGCTGTACTGAAGCAGTTAAAAAAGATCCAAGCAGACATATCTATCTGCGGGTTGCTTATGGCTTCGCGCGTGCATCGGCAAGCTGTCCTCTCAACAATGGATAAGGCCAAGCTATCTATCGACACAACTCTAGAGCAACTAGTGGGTCTTGTCTTCCTGGGAGGTGCTTCGCCATCTTTGACCTTCTTGGATAAGGAATTGCTGCCCGAGGGCTATGATCATAACAAACCGCTATACATCTCAGTTGAATACAGGGAGAAGTGGGTGCTGGTTGTATTGGTTGACATTGGGTCTACAATTAATGTTTGTCCATCGTGCACGGCCTGTGCTACTGGCTTGAAGCCAGCAGACTTTGTACCAATGGGCCAGGTGATCCAGGCTTATGACAACATAAATAGAAAGGTGATGGGAACAGTTCAGATCAGAACACAGGTTGGCCCGGCACAACAGGATATTGAGTTTCACGTCCTGGATGTTCCGACCACTAGTAATTTACTCCTTGGACGGCCGTGGCTGCACCAAGTAAAAGCTATCTCTTCCACTCTTCATTAGATGTTGAAGTACCCTATTGAAAAGAGGGTAGCCATTGTGTTTGGAAATTCATCTATACATCCTTTGCTTGAGGTCACCACACCAGTACTAGAAATTGTACACGGCGATGAGGATGTTTTCCTATCTGGATTTACCTTGGCTGAGGTCCGGGTGGTGCAAGATATCTTTGCTATTGATGAGGGGTTGTACGTCAGTACTCAATTAGTCTACCTCATGAACAAGCTACAACATATACCTTGGATGCGATTAGGAAAGAGCGACCGGAAGGGCGTTATTGCACTAGCCGAAGTGCCATATAATCCTCATATCTTTGGTCTAGGTTACATGCCTACCAAAGAGGACTGGGTAAGAAAATGGAAAGAAATGGCAGAAAGAGCCAAGGCAAAGTGGGAAGCACTATGAGCTTGTGCATAGGCCAATTCAAGGAACTCTGAACAGCCACTTGTCTGGGAGGAGGAAGACTTCCCATTTTGCGGCTTTCCTGAGCCATGGTTGAACTCTAAGAAGCGGTGTCTGCCCGGCTTTGAGATTTTCTTCGACCTACAACTACAAGAGGATGAAGCCACACAAGAACAAACTAAATAAACTGTTGAGGCAGAACAACGTACCAAGGATGAGTCCAACATCAATGAACTTGAGATAGGGGAAACGCTGGTTTGTCTCTTTTCAGATCCACAAATCAAACCGGAGAGCTTGGGGGATGACTTCATCGTTTCCATGATTGGGGCAAACCCGGGTGTGGACCCTTTTATCGGCATTCTAGATGCATCCAACGCACCTTCCCTCGTTTGGCAGTTAGAAGAGGGCTTTTTGTCTAGCAGTTCTAAATCAGGTAGTGAGTCAGAATCTGATTCCATAGAGTCTATGTTGTCGGATTCAGATTCCAGTTCTGCTGAGTTGGAGTCTGGTATTCTTGGGGTTGACAACCCGAATGCCGTTGTTTTGTCCAGGTCGTCATTTTTCTTTTCTTTTAAGTTAGTTGTAACCGAGGAATTAGATGAGCTAGAACTTTTCAATGTGAATGATATCGCTGCAATAGTTTCTGAGTACTTCTCAGTGCCACTTGTGTATTGCATTGATCATGACTTTCAAAATTTTGATAAAAACGATGAGTAAGGAATTCCTCTAGTTTTGAAACATTTGATTGGTCGAGAGAGGAGAGGTTTGTAAAACCCCTTGTTGATGAAATCATTCCAATTAATGTGGGTACTGAGAAGGATCCGTGTCTGGTCCAAATCGGGTCCACGTTGTCTTCGGAGAAACGCGAGCACTTAGTCGCTTTATTAAAAGATTTCAAAGATGTTTTCGCGTGGTCGTACCAAGACATGCCTGGGATCGATCCTGAGATTGTATAGCATCGGATCCCTCTTGACCCTGAGGCCCGACCCGTCAAGCAGATGCTTCGAAGGATATGCCCGGATTAGGCTTTGAAGATTAAGGAAGAGGTCACCAAGCAGATAGACGCATGGTTTTTGCTAGTATCTGAGTATCTTACTTGGTTGGCCAACATTGTTCTGGTGCCAAAAAGATAGCAGAATTCAGGTGTGTGTGGATTTCAGAGATCTAAACAAAGCCAGTCTGAATGACGACTTTCCTTTACCCTACATCGACGAATTGGTAGACTTCACTGCAGGTCATGCGTTACTCTCCTTTATGGATGGGTTTTCCGGGTACAACCAAATTTTGATGGCACTCGAGGATAGAGAGAAGACTGCCTTCACCACGCCGTGGGGAACCTACTGCTACAGGGTGATGCCGTTTAGTTTGAAAAATGTTGGGGCTACTTATCAACGGCCTGCAACCACGATCTTACATGATATGATCCACAAAGAGGTCGAGGTGTATGTGGACAGCATGATTATCAAGTCCAAGGAAAGAGAAGGCCACTACACTACCGTGAAGAAATTTTTTCAACGGATCAGAGAGTATCGGTTGAGGCTGAACCCACAAAAATGCACTTTTGGTGTCACAGCAGGGAAAATGCTGGGTTTCTTGATCACACAAAGAGACATTGAGGTTGATCCTTCCAAAATCAAGGCCATCCTAGAAATGCCACCACCAAGGACTGAAAAGGAGGTGTAAGCCTTCTAGGTAAAGTGCAATTCATAAGACGGTTTATTGTAAAATTAACCTTGACTTGTGAACCACTATTTGGTCTCCTGAAGAAAGGAAAGAAGTTTAAATGAGATGACTGATGTCGGTTTGTTTTTGAGCATATCAAACAGTACCTCTAGAATCTGCCCGTATTGTCACCACTAGAGTCGGGGAAACCATTAATTTTGTATCTATCAGTAACCGACATGACTATGGGCTGCATGCTTGCGTAGGATTCTGAGGATAGAGTGGAGAAATCCATCTATTACCTGAGCAAGAAGATGCTGGAATATGAGACCCGTTACACCCCGCTGGAGAAGGCTTGCTTAGCCTTGGTATGGGCTACCAAGAAGTTGAGACACTACCTGTTAGCTCACTCTATAATTTTGGTTTCAAGATTAGATCCCATCAAATATCTCTTCGAAAAACCAGCACTTATGGGTAGGCTAGCTCGTTGCCTGCTTTTTCTCTACGAATTTGATTTGAAGTATATGACTCACAAGTCTGTCAAGGGGAGAGCGGTAGCGGAATTACTGGCAGATCACCCAGTGGAAGGGGACAAAGCAGTAGAATACTTATTCCCAAATAAAGCTATTCTGCAAGTTAAGAAAGAGATTTGGATAATGTACTTTGAGGGAGCGTTTAACCAGTGCAGTTATGGGATAGGGGTGTTGCTGATAGCACTCGACAATTCCCATATACCCTTAGCCTTCAAACTCCGGTTCAAGGTATCGAACAACGAAGCAGAACACAATGCATGTATCGCTGGCTTGGAAGCCACCCTGGAACTAGGGGCAAAAAGATTGGACGTCATTGGGGACTCGAACCTGGTTGTGTCTTAGGCAAAAGGAGACTGGAAGGTTAAAGAAGAAATGATGAAAATCTATCACCAAACCCTGGATGTTCTGATTCTTGGGTTTGAGAAGCTAACCTTCACCCATCTGTTAAGAGAGAACAACAAGTTCGCTGACGCTTTATCAACTCTATCTTCTATGATAGACATCTCTTTGGGAGTCCGAATGCGTCTGGTCATTATTGAACAGAGGTATGCGTCGACCTATGAGTTAATTACCGCAATAGATAAAGTACAAGATCAGAACCCCTGGTATTATGATATCTGGAACTTCTTGGAGAATAAGGCTTATCCACCAGGGGCAAATGCCAAAGATAAAAAGGCAATACGGCGAATGGTCGCTCAGTTTATCATCTGTGGGGGTAAGTTATACAAACGTGGTCATCTGAGAAGGCACAAGCGGTGTGTTGATGCAGAAGAGTCGAAACGCCTAATGGAGGCAATCCACGGAGGAGAGTGTGGAGCACACATGAGCGGAGTCATACTAGCCTAGAAGATTCTCAAGCAGGGTTACTACTGGTTAACCATAGAGGAGGATTGTATCGGCTTTGTTCAGCGATGCCACAAATGCCAAATCCTTGCAAATTGCATGTATATCCCGTCATCGAAGCTGTACAACATGACTTCACCATGGCCGTTTTTAGTCTACGGAATTGATGTTATTGGGGCAGTTACGCCAAAAGGCTCGAATGGGCATGAGTATATCCTAGTGGCAATAGACTATTTTACAAAATAGGTCGACGTCCAATCCTATGCAGTGCTGAAAGCGTCGCATGTAGCCAAGTTCATCAAGAATAACATCATTTATCGTTATGGGGTACCAAATGAGATCATTTCAAATAATGGCTCCCATTTCAAGAAGGAAGTGATCGACTTGTTAGAGAAGTACAACGTGGCTTTTCATAAGTCATCCACATATCGACCGCAAACAATGGAGCTATTGAGGCCGCCAACAAGAACATCAAACACATTGTGTAGAAAATGGTTGAGACTTACAGGGACTGGCCAGACAAATTGCCATTCGCTATCTGGGGCTATAGAACTTCAATTTGAACATCTACTGGGGCAACTTTGTATTCTCTGGTTTATGGGATTGAGGCTGTTCTGTCGATTGAAATAAAGGTTTTGTCACTGCGGGTTATGGTTGAGTGCCAGATAGCAGAAGCGGATTGGCAGCAGCGCAGGTTCGAAGAACTAATGTTGTTTGACGAGAGAAGGCTGAAAGCACTGTACCATGTTCAAGGATATCAACGTAGGATTGCCAGGGCTTTTAACAAGAAAGTTAAGTCCAGGAGTCTTAAGGAAGGGGATCTGGTGCTCAAAGACAACCTAGCTCCCGTCCATGACCCTAGGGGCAAGTTCAGACCTAATTGGACTGGTCCTTACATCATCAAATCAATCTGGTCTGGTGGAGCTGTCATTCTTATGGACCTAAATGGCCTCGAATTCTCCCAACCAATCAACATGGACAAGTTGAAGAAATACTACCCCTGAGAGTCTCGCTAGACAGAAAACCCGGAAGGGTGACCTAGGTGAAAATTAGAGCACAAAAAATTTAAAATAAGAAAAAACTGAGCTCGCAAGGTTGAAAACCCAAAAAAAGCGGCATTAGCAAAAGTTAGAGCGCAAAAGGAGAGTGTTAATACCTTAGTGAACCCGAACCGAACTACGTAAGGCTTGATTCCCATCTTCGGGATATGTAGGCAACTTAATTATGAAGCTCAGCCATAAACACTTCAAACTCAACTGTCCTGTCCATGAGATTGTTCAGGTCATCTTTGTCTTTTCCGTAACCAAGATCGGTTGTGATCCTTACCCTGAGAGAAGAGCTGATTACAGTACAGTGTAGTGCAATTCAGACAAGGGGCAACTTTCCACTTGTTGGATTCGGGGTTGTACAACTCGAGGACAGATTCCATGTGTGTTAAGTTGTGATCCTTATCGAAAATGGTTTTGAAAAGTTTTGATAAAAGTTGATTTTGTTCAAATTAATCTTTTTACAACTTAGACCATTTTTGGACCAAAAGCAGAATTTGCAATACCCACAACTTCAATTTCATTAATTTCAATACAAAGTTCTCTAACTCTCGATACACATCAAAGTTGCTTTTATTGCATTCAAAAGGAAAACTTGAAAAGTTAGATCAAAGCAATAAACTTGGGGCATAGATGAGTCAAGTGTTCCTGCGTCCTCTCCCTGAGCTCGTGGAAGCTGCAGATGTTAAGGTAGGCCTGGTTTACGCCTCATCTTCAAGCCAAGCCAGGCATTCGCCAGAAAGGGCGCAACTGAAATTGGGAGCGGAGGCCAGAAGTTCTCTTGTCCTCCAAACATTGGAGTATCGAGCCAACTATGAACCTCAGATTGGAAATGAAGCCGGGTACTCTATCCCCTCCTCTAGGCAAGTTTGGTCATGTCTGAACTGGCGCCTGAACCGAAACAGAAAGTAGAATACACAGTGTGTGAGGCCAATCAGTTGAATGTCGGGTTGCCGAGCCATGTTGTAGCTCGTCTCGGGTAGATCAAACCAAGGGCAACGCCAAGCGATGTCAGCAGCAGACCTGTTGCACATCCATTGGTACCACCATCCTTCGTTCGGGAAATCAATTGGCTGTTGGCGAAAGAAATAGCCCCCTGCTGAATATGCAAGGCAAAAGTCCACTACCTTCAACCTGTCCATAAGCCATATTTAGGGAGGGATGAAAAATAAGAGAGATTAAAGAATAGAGAGGTGTATGCGGAGAGAAAAAGTGAGAAAGGGTTTTGAGAGAAAAATAGAGCTTAAGTGCCGAGTGATGTGAAGAACACATATGAGATAGGGTGGGAAACATTACCTACAAAAGTAGTGGACTTCCTGTGAATTTGGTCGCCTCCTGCCTATGGAAGGCGTCTAAGCCTATCAAAGTCTCAGCCAATGCTAGGCCAATGCAGCTCTTGCCCTCTCTCAAGCCTTGGGCTACTTCGATCAAGCGAATGCTAGACCCACCGAAACCTAGAGCAAGAAGAAAATGAGCTAACATACACAAACAGAGGGCATGATGCTGAAAACTCTGCCAAAGACGGTCGTCGTGGTCACCAGCATCAGAAAATCGATGAATAAGGTTGGGAATATCCAGCTCTCCGTCGTGAATCAAGGATCGGGCCTCATGCAAAGTGAGTCCACATAGCCTTCCTAAAGCCTGGACGTGGCCAAAACGAGACTGGGGCAAAATTTCCTAGTCACGCCAGGATTCCGTCAAAACTTGGAATTCTTCAATTGTAGGGCATATCTCTTGCCACCCAAAGCTAAAAACATGTGTGATCGGGTTCCAACACCTAGCCATGGCATGAGCGAACGGGAAACACAAAGAAGTCCGACTCAACGGGAATAGTGCATTTATGCCAAACCCACGGAAATTTAATTTTTTCGAGCCATCCAAGGTGGCTATCTAATCCCAAAGCCTATTGGTAAATAATATCTCCATTCTTAAGAGGGAAATATCAGGGATTTGTAAGTTTGCCAGTAAATCAGCATAGGAGCATTATTTATAGAATTTGGGAAGAAGCTGGGCATGACACCTAGATAGCACTGACTGACATCACACTGATGGCCGACCGCGCATCAGTGATAGTCGACAGTGCATTAATGAAGCTCGGCCGGGTTTTGATGAAAACTCAGAACAGGGCAGTTGCAGCTAAAGCCAATCTTTCTTTGAATGGTCTTTAATTGTAATTTTGAGTTTTGTTTTATTTGCACTAAGTGTTTGTTGGTCATTTCGAGTTGTTTTTTGTTTTATTTTTCCATTATCGAGTTGTATTTTGTGTTTTGGTTATTTAAGTCATTTTCCAATTCCCCAATCAATTCAAGTGCTATGCATTCACAATTTTGAACGTTGCAAAAGCAAAGGTAATGCAACTTATCATTCAACAAACTTGTCTTCTGTAACTGGCGGGCCTAACCCTGATCATTGTTTTACATAACCAAAATAAAAAAAGTTTTTTTTTTCGTCCCTTTCTTTAAAAAAAAAAAAAACAACACACATGTCTGAAGTTTGTTTCATAACTACATGACAAAATAAAAGCAAAATGAAAGCAAAATCATCATCGTCATTAGTCGCCCGTCCTCGCTCTCTTCCTCCTCGGCTGTGGAGGAGGTGCATCACTGTCGTCACTAGGGTCGCTCGTCTGCAGACCAACTTCCTTACCATCCTCAGGGGTCGTGGACCCATCAAAAGACTCCTCGGAAGGCGAGCACAGTCTCACTCAACCTCTCTCCCGATCAGCACCTCCTCGACTCTCACGGAGCCTCGTCTCCGCCTGGTGGCAGTAGAAGGTCCTATAGGCACTACTAGCCTCGGTTCAAGCTGAAAAGGAAGAGATATCAGATAAAGTGGTTGAAAGTATCCAGTATGGCAATGACAATAGGCTATACACCGAATATACCTCAATCCCATGGCTAACTAAGGCAATCTGCCTCCTCCTGACCATATCATTAGTTGCCCGTCCTCGCTCTCTTCCTCCTCGGCTGTGGAGGAGGTGTATCACTGTCATCACTAGGGTCGCTCGTCTGCAGACCAACTTCCTCACCATCCTCAGGGGTCGTGGACCCATCAAAAGACTCCTCGGAAGGCGAGCGCAGTCTCACTCAACCTCTCTCCCGATCAGCACCTCCTCGACTCTCACGGAGCCTCGTCTCCGCCTGGTGGCAGTAGAAGGTCCTATAGGCACTACTAGCCTCGGTTCAAGCTGAAAAGGAAGAGATATCAGATAAAGTGGTTGAAAGTATCCAGTATGGCAATGACAATAGGCTATACACCGAATATACCTCAATCCCATGGCTAACTAAGGCAATCTGCCTCCTCCTGACCATAATGAGTAATTGGTTGACCATTCGAAGGAGCTCGTCACCATATGCCCGAGAAATCTGCAAGAAAATAGAAACTGAGAAAAGCATATAGAAGTAATGAAACAGTGAACAGTAATGGCTAAAAATAAGCTAAAGTGTATCATGGATTAGCATAAGAAGAAAGCATATCTGCTCAACACCTGGGGCGAACCTAAGTCTACGGTCCCTCTCCTCAATGGGCTGAAGCGGATCTCCTTGACCACGCCATCTGGGTGTATGTATATGATCTTAGTAGGAAGTACAGGCAAGCCAGGAATGAGAGCAGCGGCAGGGGTAGCACTAGCCACAGCTGCAGCCCCAGCAACCTCTGGGACAACTCGAGCTACGCCTAGGGTGAGAGGCACCATCACCTGAGTCTGCAAGAAGGAGGTGAAGTCACCTGGTATATGGTATAGATCACCATCCTCTCCCAACATCAAGAGGTTGATCTGAGGACCATCTTGGATCTCATTGACTAGCCTCATAATCGGTGAAGGAGAAAGTGGAACATCGGGATTGACCTGGCCTCTGGTCTAGCGAATAAACCGCTTTCCCAAGTAGTATGCTCTGCCAAAAGGACCTTCAAACAAAAGCCGCATATTGAAGGCATGCTATGCAACTGTATAAGTCACCCTCAATGCTGGAGAGATATTCGCCCATGGGTGCCAGTCAATCTGTGAACAGAATGAGCAAAGCAACAGACATCAATGTCAAAGCTTAAACAGTGTGATAGTTTTTGTGCAAGTGTGGGAATGGTAGTGGGAGAAGAGCAATGCAATATGAGAACAAAAACATGAAATACAAAGGCTAGAGTTGAGATTACTGTAGACACCCCATTTTTGACCATCCTCAAGACTTGGATATGCTTGCAGGTACATCCAATGACAAGTTCGATTGCTCGTTGAGTACTCGAATTTCACGGCGGAACGTCACAGGTTTGAGCTTCCCAAACCCTATATCCTTTTTGCCCCATTTTTGGACCATGTGTTGGTCCTTTCAGCATTCTTCTTGTGGTGCACTGCCGGCCACTTTTTGGCACTACCGGCCATGCATTTAGCCCTTCCGACCTTTGATAAGGCCTGCCAGCCATCAATGAGGCACTGCCGGCCACCACTGATGGCCAGCAGGACACCTTATTTCAGCAGATTTTATGTTAGATCTTTTGAGCCAGCTGTTTTTCACTGAGCCATCCTCTATACACGTGTATGGAGGGATGGAGGCCATTTCAAGCTTGTTAAACAAGCTTTGCATTGCATTGCTCTATATAAGGGGAGGCTCCTCCCCCTTTCCAGAGGTTCAGTAATTTTAGAGACAATATATCTCTCTCTCTCTCTGGAATTCTCACACTCTCTCTCTATATTGTGCTTAATAGTGTCTCAAAGTGTAGTTTCTCTTCACTTTTGCACTACAACACCTAGTTAAACACCTTCACTCTTGATTTGAGGTTCTTGGAGGTTGTATTTGAGTGGTTTTAGCTTGGTTTTGCCTCAGAAACTTGCTGTTGTTGTTGTGCTTCAAGGGTGAGTCTCATATCCTCTTTAAAGCTTTATTTTCATTGCTTGTTTGGCCATCCTTACATACTATTTTAGGCCTTGCTTTCAACTACAAAAGCTTTGTTTTCAAGTGTTTTAGATGGTTGTTTGAGGCCTCTTTGGTATTGAGGGTGTTCTACCTTCTTGTGTGCCTTATTTGCTTAGGCTTAGAGCCATCTTTTAAGGCCTTTGAATTCATCTTTGTTTAGCCTTTTAGCCGCTGAAATCCAGTGGATTTCTAATGGTAGAAATGTGGTTTTGAGGTCCAAAATGAGAGGGGGTGGTCCCCTTCTCCTCTTGTCTTGGTTGCATGCCTTGTTGGCCTAATTATTGAGCATGTTTTTCTAGCATGTGTTGGCTTGTTCTCAGCTTATTTTTGGCCTTATTTTAGCATGGAATAACACTATTTTGGCATGGTTGGGTCACCTCATGCATGCTTTTTACACTTGTAGTGTAATCTTGCCTTTTAGCCTTATATGCTTGCCATTTTGGCCTACCATTCTAGCATGTTTTGGCTCCACCCCAGTAAGTTTTACTCATGTTTTAACATGCTTTAGCTCTATTTTGAGTCTTCTTGGTCGTATGATACTTGTTATGCATGCTTGTAGTGCAATAGCCTTGAATAGCTTTGAGTTTTGAGGTATCTTGCATGCTTGGCTTGAGATATTTGCATGTTTTGGCATCATTTGGCATGTTATTTCAAAGCATATAGTGTTGTCACACTTCCATCTTTTTCACTCTTTAAGTGCTCTTGAGAGTTGTACCTTTATGCCTTGTTTGTGAGCCATTGCATGAGCATCATTTTCTTTCCTTTCAAGCCATCATCTCAGTTCATTTTGGCCACTGTTTTGGCATGCATAAGGTCTATTTGGGGCTGGTTTGGCCATTTGAGCATTGTCTTGTATGCCTTTAGTGTAATACACTTCACTAGCTTTGATGCTTAAGCCTTTCAACATGCATTACACGGGTTGTTTGCATGATTTTAAGTCATTTAGCATGACATTTCAGTGCTGGAACATATGCCATTACTCTCACATGTTTCACTTTCAAGGCTTTTAGATAGTTGTGCCTTATGTCTTGATCATGGGCTAATATGTATGCATGCTTGTCTAAGCTTTTGGGCTACCATCTCAGCATGTTTTGGGTCTTATTTTTCCATGTTACAACTATAATTTTGGTTGGTGGAGTCACCTCATGCTTGGTTTTGGTATGTGTAGTGTAATCCCACTCATTAGCCTTGTATGCGTCATGCTTTATGCCTCTCATTCTAACATGTGTTAGCTCTACTCCATGCATGTTTTGGCATTGTTTTAACCTGCCTTGGGACTATTTTGAGTCATCTTGGCCCTTTGGGGCTCGCTTGATATGGCTATGGTGTAAGTGCATTAGCTAGTCTTGAGTTTTGAGCCTTCTAGCATGCCTTATTTGTGGTGTTTGGATGATTTGGCATCATTTAACACTTGATTTCAGAGCATATAGCATTGCCATATTCTCATGCATATCACTTTTTGATTGTGTTTGAGAGTTGTGTTGAATGCCTAGCTTGCGAGCCATTGCACGAGCATCATTCCCTTGCAATTCATGCTATCATTTCAGATCATTTTGGCAACTGTTTTGGCATGCATGAAGTCTGTTTGGTGTTGGTTTAGTCCATTGAGCATTGTATTGCATGCCTCTTGTATGATGCTCTTTGCTTGCTTTAGTGCCCTTGGCTCCATAACATGTCTTATAAGCTTAGCTTGCATAGTTTAGTGTCTTTAACATGCTAAGGTAAACATGTGATGTGTTGTGTTGTATTGCATCGTGTTCAACCGGACGTTATGTTGAACACAAGGTGGATTGGTCCACTTCATACTCGAAGTGATCAAAGTGAGCCAATCTTCCTCGGTCTCTATTGCCTCTGATCATCAATGATAAGGTAGTAGATTTAGAGTCTTGTTTGCATTGCATTTATTGAGTTTGTACAAATTGGATCTTTGGCCATCACGCATTGCGATGCTTGATTGATAGTCTTGGATCCAATTATGCCCCTCCCTTGATGTTTTGATGTGATATGGAAGGGCATAGTACGTACATGTTCTTGGGAGAACCTTCATTTTCTCTGTTTTGTTCTCTATTGCAGTTTGGTGTCACAGAACACCAGTGGCCGGCACCCTCTCATTGTTGGCCGGCACCTCTTTATCTGTGGCCAGCAGTGTGCATCCTTGGCCGGCAGGGGGGTCAGTAGTAACCATTCATGGCCGACAGGCCACTGGTGCACTCCCCAGCACTGTTTTGGTAAGTTTCAGCAGTAAGCACTGGAAGACACCCTGCAAGCAGAGCCTCTTAAGAGTAAACTAGAGAGCTTTTCGAGGCGGAAACCGAGCATGCATCGTTCATTATTCCGAGGCAGAGCTGTGGCAGCCTAATTTAGCTTTTTTTTTCTTACTCAGTTGGTTTTGTAACTTAATTAATCTAATTAATTAGTTAAAGTTTTGTAATAATTAATTAGCTTAGCATAGTTAATTAGTTGGTTTGTAATAAGTAGCTTAGCTTAGCCTATTTATTTGGACCCTCCGTCGAGAGGGAACAATTTTGTAATAAGGGTGCGTATGTGTGTGTATGTCTTCCAACCCCATTTCTTTCTCCCTTTTACTTATCAGCTTTCGATGGTTCGTTTGAGGGCATATTTGAATTATCATACTTATGCTTTGCATACGTGCATCATTCATTCGTATTACATGCACCTGACTTGGTGCATCATTCAAACTGCATTATATTTCAATTCCTATTTGAATACATGTTATCAAATCGTCGCATTCATATGCCATCTTAGATAGCCGAGCCTACTTAGTCGCATTATTGCATGTGTTGCATTAGACATTGTTGATATAGCTAGGATCATGCATTGATTACTAACTAGCTTCTGTTTTGGCTTGGAGTACACTGTGAGTGTTTATGCTTTAGCATCCTTGCATGCATGTAAGTGTTGCCATGTTTAGCATGCTTGCCATGAGGCTATGTGCTTAACTGCTATAACTGCTTGAATGCCTGTGGATGAAGGCTTCATTGCTTGAATTGGAACAATTCATTACAATGTGCGTTTTAAGCCCACTTGAGAGTGGCAAATCATGTTTTCTAAGCTCACTTGAAGGTGGCAAATCCGTACTTTAGCCTACTTGAGGGTAGCAACTTTAAACCACTTTTCGAAAAACAAACATGAGATATTTTGTTCCAAATCGAGTGATTTAGTCTATACTTGTATGCTGTGCGCATCACATAGTAAGCTAGCTAATAATCGGAATAAGAACACATGTATTTTTAAAAACAATATATCATGTTAGTAGAGGCCGATCCTTTGATCGGGCGAGCGGGGGTGCTCATTTCAGGACCTTCCCCTTTCATACCCAAGTTCCCGAGCCGAGGCAACTTTGGTGATGACGGACACGTGGCCTTAGGCACGAGTCAGGGTTTCCTAAATTCCCCAAAATAAAATATTTAGGTGGCGACTCTGTAATCTGGCAAAGCAATCCATGTTTGGCACTTCTTGATTAAAATCGATTTTCCAAAACGATTTGCCGGATTTAAAATCTTTGGTGATTTATCAGTCTTACATTGCACTTTGTGAGATTAGGTACATAACCGTGATAGGAGTCCGAACTGTAGTAGCTAGAACTACAATTTGCGCGCTCTTCGAAAGCGGTGGCGCGCGGAGCGGAGTTCGGGCGGTCTACAATTACCAAGTCTACAATAGCGGTGTTGAAGAAGTAACGAAATATGTAAAAGTACAGTCTACAAGGCGACGCTGCTCGAATCGCGAGTTGTAGTACCGAGAGCGGGGTACAGACAACTCGATCCGCCTCACTGGAGTCAGAGGTAATGAGATGAAATATGTGTAGACCCAAAGTTACAAATCAGATGCAGGCAGGTAATATGAGAAGAAAAATCAGATGAGCAAGAAATGCAATAATGAACAAAGTGTAAAGCATGTCAGAACAGTAAGTGTGAATTGTGTACCTCCCACACTCGCCAGTAGCCGCTAAGTGAGTCCACCTTTCGGCGGGAAACGGAGCTCATGTAGCAATATAAGGTGGCCAAACCTGCACCACCCCAGTCATAGTCCATCACCCGAGAAAGATCTACCAATGCTCCTAGAATGTATAATCCTACGGTATTCTCCCTGTTCGCAAACAGGGTAGTACCGAGCAGATATATGAGGAAGCCACGGGTGTACTGAGTAATCTCATCTGCAGTGGCAAGCTGTGTGCCAAGGAAATGCTCCAAGAACCAGTTGTAACGTACCATCCCATGGCTGGTGATGTCTGGAATTGCTCCAAGAAGCTGGAGCTGTGCATCTCTCCACTGAGTCATATCTGGATCAAAGGGAACTGGGCCGCCAACCCCCACCCATAAACCGGTCAACATCGAAAAGTCATATGGGGTCAGTGTCATCTTCCCAGTCGAAGAAAAGTGAAATGAATCGGTGGTGTCCTACCTCGACCAAAGCCCCATACCATAGTAACTCGGCTCTCATCTGAATAAGCCTAGAGCAAAAAGGCCCAAAACCGGCGGCATCCTCCAACGTGAAAACCTCTGTAGGAAGCCGCTCATACCAACGTTGAGGACCAGAGATAGAGCCATAGTCTCCTATCTTCCTAGCCACCATCTGTCAGTTGGAAGGTCTGTTAGTATACATGCAATAAGGATAAATGATTTGTTCACGGAGTTCAACAGGTCAATAAATGTGCAAAGTAAAATGTAAAGTAGAAATGGAAAGGGTTGTGTACCATGGAAGCATCGGCAGAAATATGCTCCATGGGCTCTCTCAGTAGAGTCTCCTCGTCTGCCCTTGGAATGAAGCCCTCGAATCTCAAAATGTCGCTAGGGGATGGCACATGTGTACATGGCCAGTATGTGGCCGTATCAAAGGGCCTTTTGGTAAGAGGATGTCATCACTAGCCATAGAAAGTTGAAGAAAAGTGAAGGGAGTGAGAGAAAATGGGTGAAATCCTAAATTTTAAACCCTAGGAGAGGGAGAAAATGGAGAAATTGTGGGAAATTTAAAAGGGAATGGGAAAGTTTGGCGAAAAAGTGAGAAAGTGAGGAAAAAAACAAAGAGAAAACTCAAACTTCAACCAAAACAAGTTTTAATCGGTTCAAAAGTTGGAGGATCAAGAAGGTTTTCAGGAAAATTTTGCAAGGGTTGTTGGGTAAACACAAGAGAAGAGCAAATTTAGAGAGAAGGGAGTCCTAGAGAGAGAAGAATGATGTTTTTCGACCTTGGGTGTGGTAAAAAAAGGGGCTGATTTGTTGTTATAAACTCATGAGTGAGGGCTTTCCCGATTCTGCCCTTGCCGCCACTGAAGCCCGGCCGACTGTGTTGAGGCCCGGCCATGCTTCATCAATGCCCGGCCGGCTCTTGAAAAAAACCTCAGTTTTTTATTTTATTTTATTTTATTTTCCTTTAATATGAGTATATGAAAATATAAAGAAAGAAAAGAAAAATATAAAGAAAGAAAAGAGAAAATATGAAGAAAAAAAGAAAATGTAAAGAAAAAAAGAAAAGAAAAAAAGAAAAAAAGAAGAAAAGAAAAAAATGAAATGAAAGAAAGGAAAAGAGAAGGGAGCAAATTTGGAGCATCTTAATGCGTTTCAACCTCAACAAATACCGAGTCTGCATTCTAGATGTACCTACTCGAGCCTCACCATTTTGCTAAAGTGTAAGTACATCTCAACCCTGAGATTGTCAGAGCAGCAACTAAAATAGTAGGTTTTTACCCCTTGTCGGTATGAATAAGATGTATCCTTTTTAGTTGAACATGCTGTAAAGTCTTCTAAGAGGTAAGTTGGAGGCATCGGAGTATGTATGTGATTTCCCTTGCTTCCCTTAAATTTTGCATAAAAAGTGCTTTTGTCTCATGCATAGAACATGCTTATTGCTTTCACTCTTGAATCATGCATTTGCTCTGGAATATATGCATTTGCTCTCGAATCATGCATAGAATATGTGATTCCCTTTTGTTATGCATAAAATGCGCGCCCGTTACCAATCATGCATAGAATATGCTCTCAAATTGTTTGCTTCGCATGGAACGTTATATCTCAGTTATTGTCTTGCATAGGATATGTGATTCCTATTTGTTACATATGCATAGAATATGCACTTCTTCACATTTGTATGGATCATGCACTTTTCCATTAGAGCATGGAACATGCTTCCAACTATCATGCATAGAATATACTGTCCCCATATTTTCATAGAACATGCATTTTATACTATTTCCTGGAATATGCTTTTTTGTGCTATTGATCATGCATAGCACGTGCATTTTGAACATGCATTTTGTGCATTCCGAAGTTCCATAGTACATGCTCCGGTTCTCATTGCATAGAATATCCTTCTGTCTTGTTTCTCGCATGTGTTGCATGAAACTTGTCTTTAACATTGTGTCATGGTTGTTCATCTTGCATAGAACATGCACTCTTGCAATGTTATGCTTGTTAAGTTTCTTTCTTATGTAGGCACGATATTGTATGTACGGTTCATTCAAAGCTGGTGCAACTAGATGATATTGTATGTACGGTTCATTAAGAGGAATTCCAGGTGAGATCATTCCTGTCCTTCGAATACCTTGATTTGGTTAAAAGCATTCGGGTGTGTTCCAACGTTTACACCACTCCTTTCGATTAGAGACATTTGGGCGCGTCCTGGTGTTCTCATTGCCTTTTCTCCTCTCGCGTGCGGCGCATTAGGACCCTTTCGGTTAGAGACATTTGGGCGTGTCCCGATGTTCTCATTTCCTTTTCTCCTCTCGCATGCGACGCGTTAGGACACTTTCGGTTAGAGACATTTGGGCGCGTCCCGGTGTTCTCATTGCTTTTTCTCCTCTCGCGTGCGGTGCATTAGGACGCTTTCGGTTAGAGACATTTAGGTGCGTCCCGATGTTCTTGTTGCCTTTTATCCTCTCGCGTGCGACGTATTAGGATGCTTTCAGTTAGAGACATTTGGGCGCGTCCTGGTGTTCTCATTGCCTTTTCTCCTCTCGCATGCGACGCGTTAGGACGCTTTCGGTTAGAGACATTTGGGCACATCTTGATGTTCTCATTGTCTTTTCTCCTCTCACGTGCGGCGCGTTAGGACGCTTTCGGTTAGAGATATTTGGGTGCGTCCCGGTGTTCTCGTTGCCTTTTATCCTCCCGCGTGCGACGCGTTAGGATGCTTTCGGTTAGAGACATTTGGGCGCGTCCCGGTGTTCTCATTGCCTTTTCTCCTCTCGCATGTGGCGCGTTAGGACACTTTCGGTTAGAGACATTTGGGCGCATCCCGGTGTTCTCGTTTCCTTTTCTCCTCTCGCGTGCGGCGTGTTAAGACGCTTTCGATTAGAGACATTTGGGCACATCTCGGTGTTCTCATTGCTTTTTATCCTCTTGCGTGCGACGCACTAGGATGCTTTTGTTAGAGACATTTGGGTGCGTCTCGATGTTCTCACTACCTTTTCTCCTCTCGCCTGCGATGCGTTAGGACGCTTCGGTTTAGGAACATTTGGGTGTGTCTTGATGTTCACACCATCCCTTCTTTCCTTTCGCGTGCAATGCGTTGGAATCTTGTTTGACGCCTCGGGTGCTTCTGTGATTTGTGTTATTCTTTGTCTTTCCTGCGTGATGCGTAGTTAAAATTGCATAATTTTCTTAAATCCTTTCTGTATGAAGTGTGGTTTGGCTTGTGATTCCCATGCGTGGCATGTTTATTCACTTACTTCTTTTCATGTCTGAGATGTGGCATTCTCATTGCATAGCATTTGTGTTTAAATGTTTTTTCATAGCCTCATTGCATGATCATAAGTTATGTTTTTGTATCTTGCATATCACTTGCATCTTGCCCCAGAACTAAGCTGGTTTGATTCCTTGCAAAGGGATACGTAGGCAACCTGTGGGCGCAACCTTTTCAGTTTATGTCTTACTTTCTTGTCCAAGTCTTGCGGCCTTGTCAAAATGGGTCGTCTTCGAGCTTTGACATTTACTCCCATCATTTTATGACTTCCGAGTTCTGTCAAAGAGGGGCAACTGTAGACACCCTATTTTTAATCGCCCGCAAGACTTAGACGCTTGATTCGATGCACTCGATGATGAAAGTTGAATTATGAATTCGCAGCAATTTGGAATCAATCAGGCTCCCAAAATAACCTCAAGTCTTCAACATTTACTTTGTTTGAACCTGTAAGCTTTATTTTTGGACCTTTTCCCTCCATGAGCAGAGTTTGAACAAAAAAATAGGGGAGGCCATCAAGGCCCAGCCGTGCATTGGTGATTGCCGGTCGTGGGTATTGATAGCCTGCCGGCTTCGATGATATTAAACACTGTTCTGGGCGGGAGGCCTCTAGCTGTCTATTTTTGAAGATATTTGCCACCTCTTAAGCTCGAATTCTATAAAAGGATGGCTCTGGGATTGTTTTGAGGGTCGGACAAAAAATCTAGAAGAGATATATACACATAGAGAGCCTTCTCTCCTCCTTCTTCCTTAGCAAGCAAGCTTTGAGCTAACCTAGCTTGTTTATTTCCAATATACACACCATACACAACCTGGTTTTACCACCCTAGAGCCTTGGTTGATCTTGAGGAAGTGTAATTCAAACTAGAGAGTGCATAGGAATCAAGTTTGAAACTCCAAGAACAAGGTTGCTTCTTGAAAGGTATAAACTTGAATTCTCCTCTCTTGCTTTCATTTCTATTACCTACTTCATTCTTCTTGCTATTTTGGTTGCTTTTGAGCTTGTTTGGAGTGTTAGAGTTGGGTTTGGAGAGTTACTAAAAGGGTAGAGAGAGCTTTCTCTCTCTACACCTTTATCCATAACTCAAACCTTCTCATTTTCACTCTTACTCTTTGTTTTTCAAACTAATTTTCAGAGGCTAAAAAGGGCTGAAAACCATGTTTTGAAGCTTCAAAAATGGAGGGGTTAGCCACCCCTCCTTACCTTTGTTCACTAGCTTTGATTCTCTTCTTCATTGTCAAGCTTTTAATGTGTTATTGGCCACTATTTTTACCCTTTTAGGGGTTGTTTTGGTGATTCCATGGCCCTTAAAATTATTTCATGCTTTGGTTAGTTCATGTGTTGTCTCGCAAGTTGGCCTACATAACTTGTTGTAATGCTTTCTTTGCTTTATTTTCATGTTAAGTGTCTCACTCTAACCAATCAACCAATCATCTATCACTTGCATTTGAGAATGACTTCAACCGATCGAGGTTGCTCAAAATATGTAAGAATGGCCTACACTTAATGGCTTAATCTCTTAGGAGATTCGTTGTCAACAATGTAGCCTTTTTCTCATGTTTTAGAGAACTTAACTTAACTTCAGTATGGACAAATGGGCTAATGAATGGATACGACTAAGGCAATATGGCTTAAAATTTGGTTCAACACACTTAAAGAAAATGGCTTGAATAGCTTGAACTTGGCCAGACATTATGCCAAGCTTCTTGTGTCAAGTGCCATCATGCGTCAATCCACGGCGTTTTGATGTTCTTGAAGCGTCTCAACTTCCCTTTTTGAGTTCATTTCATGACAAAAAGGGAAGGGTGGTCTTTTGCATTTCATTTATTGATTTTGTCCAAGATCATGTCCTAAAACATCAAGCAATCAATTGCTCGTTGTTGTCTTTAGAAATGATTCCATTATTCTCTTGAGGCCTTCCTATGACAGAGAGTAGAGGAAGGGCAAACAAAGCTTGAAAAATGCTCTATCTGCCCGGTTTCACCTCAGAGCACAAGAATAGAACTGTATACAAAATCAATGCACGGCCGGGCCTACAAAGGCCCGGCCGAGCTTAAGTGATGCACGGCCGGCCTTTGGTGTTTGGTCAGCAAGGCAATTTTACAGAAACAGAGGCAATTGCTGAAGGTGGAACAGAGGCAATCTGGGCAGACAGAGTGTCTTTCGAGTTTGTTTTGGCAATTGATTTTGTATACAGTTCTATTCTTGTGCTCTGAGATCTTTCTTTCAAACCCCTTTCGAAAGGCGGGGTGTGGAAAAAGGTGAGTCCACACCGAGCTCCGACGAATCAAACAGGGGTCTGACAAAGAAGCAACAACGGTCGGCTGACCTCTCAAGCAACCCAGACAGTGGTCGGAAACAATTAGCCTCACAGATACAGATTGTGAAGGTGTTCGATACCCTCATGATGACCTATTGGTCATTTCCTCTCTCTTTTGCAACTACAAAGTTCAACATGTGCTCATCAACACTGGCAGCTCATCAAACATTTTCTTCCTCACTGCTTTCAAGTAGCTCCAAATTGGAAAAAAAGTTATCACCTCTGCAAACACCCTTAGTTGGCTTCATCGGAGACCGGGTAATCTCTATCGGGTCCATCGATTTGCTAATCACTATCGCGAGCACCCTAAGCAAATTATAAAGATTCTCACTTTTCTGGTTGTCGATTGCCCCTCCGTCTACAACGTCATACTTGGACGTACAGCTCTCAATGCTTTCCAAGCTATGACGTCCACTTACCACCTGGCAATAAAATTCCCGACTGATCACGGGGTTGACACAGTCAGAGGCGAGTAGATCGTGGCTACAGAATGTTACGTCGCTTCGTTAAAAGAAGTGAAAATGAGAGAAGCTATGATCATAGAAGATCTTAACGTTAGGGATAATAAGGAATTAATCAGGGAAGAACCAATGGAAGAGTTAATAGAAGTGCCCATTAATGGTCACAATCCAACGAAGATGGCTAAGATTGGTAGCTAGCTGTCTCATCAGGCTCGGGCCGACCTCACGGCCCTTCTAACCAAACACAGCGATGTCTTTGCTTGGGCTCATTCAGACATGCCAGGCATCGATCCTTCTTTCATCACTCATCACCTCAACATCGAGCCTCAGTTCCGACTGTTCCGCTAAAAGCAGCTCATTTTTCACCCAGAGCGCAACAATCTCATCGCCATTGAAGTAGGCAAGCTGTTGATAGCCCAATTTATTAAAAATGTGGACTATCCCAAGTGGTTATCCAATGCGATACTCGTTCAAAAAAGTAACAGCAAATGGAGACTCTTCTTCGATTACTCTAACCTTAACCAAGCTTGCCCTAAAGATAGCTACCCATTGCCCAAAATAGATTTATTGGTCGACGCAACAGCAGGACACCAGATGCTTAGCTTCATGGATGCGTTCTCTGGCTACAATTAGATCTTAATGCATGCAGCCGATCAGGAGTACACCTCTTTTATCACTAACCGAGGGGCTTATCATTATCATGTGATGCCTTTCAGTCTAAAAAATGTGGAGGCCACTTCCCAGCAACTGGTTAATGCCATTTTCAAAAACCAGATAGGTCAAAATATGGAGATCTACGTCGATGACTTGCGCGTCAAAAGAAAACTCTCCTCAGATCAATTAACTGACCTGCGAGAGACCTTCCAGGCCTTGCGCAATTATAAAATGAAGCTCAATCCCGAGAAATGCGCCTTCAGCATCGGGTCTGGTAAGTTTTTGGGGTTCATGGTCAGCCACAGAGGTATTGAGGCCAATCTAGAAAAGATCAAGGCCCTAATAGAAATGCAGTCTCCCAGAACGGTAAAGGACGCTTAGCGACTCACGAGCAGAATAACAGTCCTCAACCACTTCATATCAAGGGCAACAGACAAGTGTCTTCCATTCTTTAAGGTACTTAGGACTGGAACGCCGAATCCAAGGAGGCATTCCAACAACTAAAATAATGCATGGCAAACCCTCTCCTACTCTCCCAAGCAATTCCAGAGGAGACCCTCTTCCTCTATTTAGTCGTCTCCACCACCGCGGTCAGCGCTGCCCTAATTAGAGAGAAAGACTTGGTCCAGCGCCTGGTTTACTACATCAGCTAAGCACTTCGGTGGGCCGAACAAATCTATCCCTCGTTAAAAATGATGGCTCTGGCCCTGGTCATCTCCTTCAGATGCCTCCGACCTTATTTCCAAGCCCATTCCATTGTGGTCCTCACTGACCAACCTTTAAGGAAAGTTATGCAACAACTAGAGTCCTCCAGCAAGCTCATGCAATAGTCTGTCAAATTAAGCCAGTATGAGATCTCCTACCGACCTCGAACAGTTATCAAGGGCCAAGCTGTCACCAACTTCATCCTCGAATTCACCAATCTTACCCCCCACATACCACCCCCGCAATAACTAGCACCAACCCCTATTCTTGGACACTTAACGTCGATGGCTCATCCCGAAAAGAAAGCAATGAGCCGGGTTAATCCTCACCAACCCTGAGGGCGAATACTTCAAATGTGCCTTTTGTTTCCTATTTAACACGAGTAATAACGAAGTTGAGTATGAGGCCTTGATAATAGGTCTTCAACTGGCCAAAGACATTGGGGTCGACCACATCCAAGTATTTAGTGATACCCAAATGGTTATCAGACAGATCACTGGCGAATTTAACGCAAAAGAAGAGACAATGCGATCGTACAGTGACATCGCTCTTTGCCTCACCTACCTCTTCAATAGTTTCCAGATCAAGCATATACCCCGATCCGAGAATTCTCAGGCAGATAAAATGGCCCATTTAGCCTCGACTGCTCAGTCAGACCTCAGTCACGACATTCACCTTGAATACCTGACCTATCCAACAGTTTCGCCGGAACCCCAAAAAGTTCACTTCCTCCAAAACGAGCCCATCCTATGGGCCCACGGTATCATCTTGTTCTTAGAACAAGGGGTGCTACCAGACACGAAGCAGGAGGCTGATAAAGTTAAGGCTCGATCGTCTAATTATTCCATCATCAACAGTATTTTATACAAGTGGGTATTTTCACGACCATTCCTCAAATGCTTAAGTCCTACCCAGGCGACCTATGTGATAAGCGAAGTACACGAAGGCATCTGTGGAAACCATTCAGGCAGACAGTCCCTGGCCCATAAAGTTCTACGCACAAGCTACTTTTGGCCCTCAATCACTCAAGACACCAACGATTTCATGCTCAAGTATGACAAGTGGCAGCGCTTCGCAAACATACCTCATGCCCTGCCAGTCGAACTGATTACGCTCAGTAGTCCCTACCCATTTTCCAAGTGAGCCATCGACCTAATCGGCCCCTTGTCCACAAGCAGAGGCCAAGTCAAGTTCGCAGTGGTTGCCATAGATTATTTCACCAAGTGGGTGGAAGCAAAGCCTCTTGCTAAAATCACTAAACGGAACACTGCCAAGTTAATCTAGCAATCATTCGTTTGCTGATTCAGAATCCCTCAGGCCATCGTGTTAGATAACGGCAAACAATTCAACAATGCCAAATTCAAGAAATTTTGCGAAGAACTCAGTAACAGGCCCTGTTTTTCCTCTCCAGGCCATCCTCATGCTAATGGATAGGTCGAAGTCACCAATCGATCCCCATTGAAGATCATCAAGACTAAGTTGGAGGACTCTAAGGGACTCTGGGCAGAGGAATTATCAAACATTCTCTGGGCCTATCGGGTGACAGCACGAACCCCTACTAGGGAGACCCTTTTCTGCCTGACCTATGGTGCTGAAGCGGTCATCCTTGTGGAAATTGGTTTGTCGACCCCCTGGGTACTGCATCTGAACCCGAAACTAAATGAAGAGCTGCAACGGACCAAGCTGGACCTAATTGAAGAAATACGTGAGTCAGCCGCTATCCGATTGGCCTTGTATAAACAAAGGGTGCGAAAGCATTATAACAGTCGCGTTAAACCCGTAGCTTCACCGTGGGTGACCTAATTCTCCGAGCAGTCACTCTTGCCACTAAGAACCCAAGCAAGGGCAATCTAGGAGCTAAATTGGAAGGGCCTTACATTGTCAAATCTAAACCGCGACCGGCCACTTATCGCTTACAAGACATGGAAGGCTAAGATCTCCCCCACCCCTAGAATGTTGAACATTTGAAAAAGTATTTTCAGTAAAGCGAAGTCTTCCCAGCTTCCGACGTTTCTTTTGTTCCTGGGCCAGTTCAAGTCGTCTGACCCTTATTAGTTTTTTGTCTTTTCATTACACTGTGTAATCTCCTACATTCGTTTAATGAAAACAATCTTTGTCGTTCTAACATTTATGTTGCATTTGAGTTCTATCAAAGCCTCAGCCAGACTGAGTTTTATCAAAGCCTCAACCAGCCTAAGCATGAAGACCTCAGCCAAACTAAGTTCTATCAAACCCTCAGCCAGCCTGAGCATGAAGACCTCAGTCAGACTGAGTTTTATCAAAGCCCCAGCCAGCCTGAGCATGAAGACCTCAGCCAGACTGAGTTCTATCAAACCTTCAGCCAGCCTGAGCATGAAGACCTCAGCCAGATTGAGTTCTATCAAAGCCTTAGTCCGACTGAGCATGAAGACCTCAGCTAGACTAAGTTCTATCAAAGCCTCAGCCAGCCTGAGCATGAAGACCTTAGCCAGACTGAATTCTATCAAAGCCTCAGCCAAACTGAGCATGAAGACATCAGCCAGACAGAGTTCTATCAAAGCCTCAGCCACGTTGAGTTTTATCAAGACCTCAGCTAGATCGAGCTCCATAACGACTTAGCCAAATTGCTTTTTCCACACGTCCATGTAAAAAAAAAAATAAAAAAAAATCAATCTTTACAACATTCAAACCACCAAATGAACACTTATATTATGCACAACTTTAGTACCCAATACTTAGATCTTTACATATTTATTACATACCAGGTACGCCTTTACAACAACAAAAAAAAAAAAGAAAAACAAAACAAAACAAAAACAAAAACAAAACACAACCAAACATCCTTAGTCTTCTTCCTCGTTGGATTGAAGATCCTCTTCCTCAACCCCCTCATCCAGCGACGTGCTCGCAATATCTTTCTCTCCTGGCCTCACAATGCTAAAGTTAATGTCTGGGAAGGTCGCCTGCGCTCGTTGCTTAAACCTCACCCAGCCACCATCCCAATACTCACTCATGCGGTGTTTGTAATAGTCAAAGTATTGGAAGTTGTGAATTATCTCTGCCTTTGTCTGTCCCTCCACCAACTTAACCCACTGCACCACCGAAGGACCAGCCTCAGACCCTTCTTCCCTGGCCAGATGCAAGGCCATAACAGCATCTACTGCTATTTGGAACTCCGAAGACTGTTTGAATTGCTCCACTGCTGCAGTGTAGAGGTCGGAATAGGCTGCTCTTTTTAACACTATAACCTTGGCCTGCTCCACTGCCTCAATTTTCTCCTTTTCTAGAGCTTTCTCCAACTCTGCAATTCATTCCTCAGTCTCTTCCTTCTCCTTCAGAGATGAGTCATGAAGCTTTTCGTTATTGGCCAACACCTTTTCTTGCCTTTCATTAGCCAGGGTACAGGCCTACTGGGCGTCCAACACCTTCTCTCGCTCTCTCTCCCTCTCAGCCTCTAGCAACCCCACCTATTGACAAATGCCCTCCAGTTCACGCTCTGCCTAGTCTACTGTGCCTTCACCTCAGCTAACTTGGCCATTGCCTCCCCCTAATCCATTTTTGCCTGGTTAGCCACATACTCCTACACTAAGACTAGTACTTCCATCTCTTTTACTTGTCGCTCGCTAACTAGCCCTTTGGGGCAAGCACTTCGCGCCGCCTTCCGCCACCTGCCACTCTCCAATCTGGCCGCTTCTAGTTCAATGCGTGGCTTTCCTAACTTTGCCTTTGGTGGCTCAGTCTCAATCCCAGCCATCACTCATTTACCCAGCAGCGTAGCCGTCAAAGTCAACGACTCTATTTTGGCCCAATAGTATGCCCTCAGGAGGTTGGCCTCCTCAAATCGTGACACATCCCTGACGGCCACATCATCAATGGTGCCTAACAGGCGTTCAGCAGTGGCCTTGGCATCACAAAGGATGTTGGCTGGCTCGCTCGCCTTAGGTGGTGACCGCCCAACCACTACACTTAAGTGGCGCGCGACAGTACTCACCACACCAAAGGAAGAGCTCTATCCCACCTTACTTGTACTCCCTAGGATCGGGCGCTCATTCTCTACCCTCTGCTCTACCCCACTTGATTCCTTCCCAGCCGAAAGGTCTATCCTCTCATCAACTGCTCTCTTCTCTTCCACATTTAGGTCCACAAATTCGGTGATGGGAGGGTTAGATTCGCCTCCCTCATTCCCATCCCTAGCCTTGTCTGCACCATCTTCACCTCCCATGCTTGCTCACCACATGGCGCAGACATGCCCGTTTTGACCCTCTTCACCTTCCTACCCTCCTCCTCCCTAGCCACATACTTTTTCTTCTTTTTTGCTTGGGCTATCTCAGCTCTCCCCCTCTCCTTGATCAGATAAATTGCAGCTTTCAGCAGTACAATAATTTCTACGTCACGCCCCCAACGCCTTAGGCCGTTGGAGCGCGACCACATGCATATATGGTTTTAGGGCTGGGCCTAGTTTTTGCTCCTTCAGTCTCTCTTCCACAACTAATGCTCGGCAGTTGTAGGCCTCTTGGGCTCTCCTTCTTGCCTCAACCTCCTCTGGAGTTGGGTCTCTCACTGCCAGTTGGGGGCCTAGCCCAGCGGCAAAGAGAGTAGAAGGTTTCACCAGATCATCTCACTTCAGCCCCTCCTTCTCTAGCCATTGCTTTACTTTTTTTACCTCTTTCTCACCTGATGCGCCCAACTTTGGCTCCACCAACCTGGTAGGGGTCTTCTAGATTGTTCTTATCCCCCTTCTCCTATTTTTCGAAACAAAAAACCACTTCGTCCTTCACCCTTTCACAGACGAAGGCAGCCCAACCACCAATGCCCTGCCTGGTACTGCTTGCAGCGATACCCAGGTCTCTTGTTGGCCTGATGCCTTGTAGCACGTGAAGAACTCGTTGACCGTCATGTACCATCCTCTGGTCGCCTGAGACCAGGTAACAACATTGGCTATGAGTATCTTCTATGCGTTCGGCACTAACTAACTGGGCACCACATCCAGCCGTTCAGCACTACCACAACTAGCTGAGAGAGCGGTAACCTCAACACCCCAAACAATGCCTCTTCATAGAGCATGAATTCCATCGGTCTAGCGTCCGATGCCTTTTCCCCCACCAACGGAACCCTCAACTCCACAGTCTCAGGAATCTGATACTTCCTTCAGATTCTCTCCAAGTCCTCCACCATCAACGTAGACTTGTCGGCTTTCATATGCCAATGGTCAGGTGCCACTTGGCTTATAGGTTAAACGGCCAAGATCATTGTCAACAGAATAGGACAAGGTGGCCTTCCGATCCCTCTTTTCACCAACCTCTCCACCATATACTTTTCCGCTACAATAACGCCATCATCATCCCCTAACACGTCCGTCCTCAGGGCGGGAGCTTTTTCACGGGCCATGTCTCTTACGTTTCTAAGGATGGCTTCGGTTGCAGGAGCCAAGAATTTCAAAATATGCAGGATATAGGAATCCCATGATACGAATGACCTCAAATTTAGAATGTGTTTGTTTTTTGCAACCAGATATATGAAGCGCACAAATGCAAAGGCCCACGGTTTCCCTGTATTTCAAGGATCACAATTCAAAATCGCCAGTTTCAAATGTTTACCAAAAGTGAGGAGGGAAAATGCGCACCACACGACTTAATACATTTGCCCCTTCGTATCTCACGCTCCATACCACATTAAATGAGCCCTTTGCCTTTTCAGTTTCACCTTCACCGCCTCTTGCCTTAGAAATCACTGTGAAATGACTTCAACAGTTTCGATTGCCTCTACATGTCCTGTCACGACCCAAACCCCCTTATAGGTTTAGCGTCGTAACCGGCCAGTAACCCTTGGATTACCAAAGGCCTCTTAACAGAATAACATGAAATTAGGGACTGCAGAAGAAATATACATAGTCCATTGAGCTGTGAAGACATACATGAGACAGATATTCATAAATTTCAACAAAGATATGTGTGACGTCAAAAGATACAGTTGATACATGTCACTCCATGTACTACACATATAAGCAAAAATTTGTCCATAATCAAAACAAAAAAACCAAAGTCTTAAATACAAAAACATGGCCACAGGACTTGACACGATCCAGAACCACCTCGGGAGGCACAAAGGGTGGCTAACAAACACAAAACCTTACAGGCATCAACTTAAGCTTTGTTGCGCGCCTGGTCACCTACATATGAAATATAGATAGTGAGCGGGAGCCAAGTGAATAATAACAATGTAAAGGGGTTTTAATGAATAATGTTCATCATAGAGTTAGAAATCAGAGTTTTATGCATATTCAGATTTCAAATCAGAAACAGATTCATATACATGTTCAAATTCATTTTCAAAGTTCATATATTTCACATCATAGTACGTGGCACATCCATTAGCGTTAACAAATCCGATGACCCATAAAAGGGACAACTATGAAGGCATTCTGATGACCCATAAAGGGACAGCCATAAGGCATTCTGATGACTCGTGTGCACAGACACATTTCTGATGACCCATAAAATGGACAGTCGTAAAGGCATCCTGATGACTCGTAAAGGCTCACATGATGCAATGAATGCCACGAGTACATTTCAGAAACTTGGACAATCATTCATTCATACAAAACATAGCATTTCAGAAAATAATCAAGTCTAACATAATTTTACCGAGTTATTACTCACAAATAACAGATGGCTCCAATCAGACGAATAGAGTAGGCAATTCAGATATCTTGCGGCACGTGACCTACACAGGTACAAAACGAAGACATACTGAATTACACACCCAGAAACATTTATTTTGTTCTTTCTTATCTTGGTGTGTCTCTACTTTTATCCTCATTATTGTGCCTTAATCATGGCCTAGGAATGCATAGGATGGAATGAGAATGCAAAAATGTACTTGAAAACACTTAACAAAACTTGCTGAAAACAAGGTCCTCGCTCGAGCACAACTTCCTACTGTAGCTTGACTTTTTCGCACCACCTTTCGGAAAACAAATAAGCCCTACAGTTCGGACTCTACTTGTGGTTTTGAAAATAATGAAAATGCAAAAGAGTCCAAATCCAGCAATTTTTTTGGAAAATAGAAGTTTCGAATCAAATGCCAAAAATGGACTGCTTTGCCAGATTTACAGAGTCGCCACCTGAATATTTTGTTTTGGGAAATTTAGAAAAACACAAGACTCGTGCCAAAGGCCATTAGTCCGTCGTTATCAAAGTGTCTTGGTTCGGTAACTTAGGTACGAGAGGGGAAGGCCATGAATTGAACACCCTACTCGTCCGATCAAAGATCGGCCTCTACTAATCATGGTGTGATTCTTATTTACATTATATGCTCTTGTTCCAGTTATTAAACTAACTTTACTATGTGATGCATACAAGTATAGACTAATTTTGTAATCATTGGAACACTTGATTCATATTTGATTTGAAAATTGTTCCAAATATGTACCACTTGAAAAAGTGATCGCATATGAATATTATTCAATTTGTTCCAATTCAAGCAAATAGCCTTCATCTACAAGCAGTCAAGCAGTTTATCAATTAAGCATTTAGCCGCATGGCAAGCATGCTAAACATGGTAATAATCACACTCATGCATCATGCTAAAGCAAATAAAAGCTTACATTGTACTCCAAGCCAAAAGAGAAACTAGTTAGAAAAATGCATGATTCCTATGCAACATGGCTAATGCAACACATGCGATATGTAATTACTAGGCTCGATTACTAATACGGCAAACGAATCAATTTGGTAACATGCGGTTAAACACGTATTCAAAGAAATATTGAAATAACAATGCGGCTAAAATGATGAACCGAGCCTCAATGCATGTAATACAAGTGGATGCAAACATAAAGTATGCTAAACGAAGCATGATGCCCTAAACTAACCATCATAAGCTGGGCAATAAAAGGGAGAAAGACGTGAGGTTAGAAGACATACACATTATTACATATTTATCCTGAGGCAAGAGGGTCCGAATCAATGTCCGGTAGTCCAAATTAAACTAATTATTACAGAACCAAATGAATTAATAACTAACTAAATAATGAGTTACAAATTCGAAGATGCACAATGCTCGCATGCACAGCGTCCAGAAGCTTCCCTGTCTGCCCAAATTATTCTGTTTCACTTTCAGTTACTGCCCTCTGTTTCTGCACAACATACTACCTCACCTTTCATTGATGCCTGGTCAGCCCTCACTAACACCTGGCCAGGCCTACAAAAGGCCGGCCGTGGCTTTGTTCCATGTAAGTCCATTTGGTGCTCCGAAGTGAAAATAGTGCAGACAGAGTGTTCTGGACTCTGTTTGTCTCTCTCACAGTTCTCTGTCATGGGAAAGCCTCGAAAGAAGGTTGCAATTGATTCTAAAACCATCAATGAGCAAATTGATTGCTTGATGATCATGGATACAATTTTGGACACAAATTGATGAAATGCAATGAATATGACCACCCCTTCCTCTTGTCATGGAGTGAACTCAAAGAGGGTGGTAGAGACGTTTCAAGAATCATCAAAACACCATGCAATAGTGTATGATCATTGTTGACTCAATTAACTTGGCATAACGTCCGGCCAAGCCTAGGTAGTTTAAGCCATCTTCTTTAAGTGTGTTGATTGCTTTTAAATCAATTCTTTTAGTCATTGCCATTCATGAATTTCTTTGTCCATGATGATGATTATGTCCTCTAAAAGGAGAAAAACATCAAATGAGAAGTAATTCTGAACATGAAAGAAAGATTACACCATTGACAATGAATTTTCGAAGAGATTAAGCCATTAAGTGCAAAACTTTAGTTCATGTATTGAATAACCATCAATCATTTGAAACAACTCTCAAATGAAATAAAATGAGTGACAACTTGATTATTAAAGTGAGATTATTAAATAAGGAAATTACTTAAGAGAAAAGCTAGAATAAACATGCAACAAGCTATACGAGCAAACTTATGAGACAACAAACAAACTAGTCAAAGCATAAGTTATTTAAATAAATTAAAAGAGTCCTAAAACTACCCCTAATAGGTTAAAAAACAACAGTAGCTAAGAGAAAAAGAAAGTAAGTAAAAAAAGAGTATAAAAAAGGCTATGGAACAAAGCCTAAGGAGGGGCGGCTAACCCCTCCAGTATCAGGACCTCAAATCATGTTTTTTGGGCCTCAATTCAACTCTAAAAATCAGTATATAAAGGCAAGAAAAATAAAAGAAAAGAATACAACAAGATGAAAGAAGAAGAGGTAAAATTCTACCTTTGAAAGAGAGGTAAGCTCTTTGTTGACAAACTTGATTCCAACACCCTCAAGCTTGAGTTATGGTTTTCAAAATCTCAATAAGTTCCAAGTCCAAGCTCTATGTTGCTAGGGTATGGATGGATGATATAGGAAGATGACTTAAGGATTTCAACTCTTTAATTTCTTATACTTAAACCTTGAAATATATCACTCTCTCAAACTTTTTTTTTCTTCAATTCAGCCCAGCAGCCTCGTATTTATAGAGACTAAGCTGCAGATCAAAATATCTGCTGAAATATATAGTTGGCAGATATTTACACAATTTGCTTTGAAAAGTCAGGATGCCCGGCCGGCCATCACTGAGGCATGGCCGGGCCTCAGTGCATTTCCACTGTTCCTCTCTTTCAGGTTCAATGCAGGTTGGTATAATGTTCAAAACTGAATTTTTAGGATAGGAATATGGTGGATATGACAAGTTGGGATTGTTTAGAGCTTGAAATCGGGTTTCTTTGTTGAGAATTCAAACCATTTACACAATACAGCCTTCATCATCGAGTGTTCGGAATCAAGCACCTAAGTCTTACGAGTGGTCAGAATTGGGGTGTCTACAGTTGCCCCTTTTTGACAGAGCTCGAAGCCATTTCCTAAAGTGAGTGAATGTCAAAGCCCGAAGACGACCCTTTTAACCAGGCCGTAAGACGTGGGCAAACAAACAAGATGCAATGCATGTGGTTGAACCAGAAGGTTACCTACATATCCCTTTGCAAGGAATCAAACCAGCATAATTCAAGGGCAAAAATTCAAAACATAACTTATGATCATGCAATGAAACAATCAAAACAACAATGTAACAAAAATTCAAATGATATACAACAATCTAAGCCACGAGCAATGCAAAACACACAAACATCATAAAGGAATAGGGATGCAAATCAAATTACGTTTTATATAGAGAAGAAGTGGTGGCACACGCCAAATGATGCCTAACATAGGTTAAGTGCCTGCATCCTTAATACTGACCTCAGCACAGCATGGATGCTTACACATAATAGAACCATGTTTTAACGTGAGAGGGGGTCCAAGCACCTGCAAAACTATATGTTTCGTAGAAAGAGAAAGAGTACAAGTAATTTGGTGGTATGATACAAGTGAGAAATGATCTACTGAGGAAAGATAATGATCCTAAATGCTGAATGCAACAAGATGAAGTACGATGCAATGGATGTAATGGATGAAGTGAGAACTATGTCTTACCTAGAAAGGGCATGGACACAAAACAAACCACGTCTAACACAAAAAAGATGCCGAAACCCTCAGACCACAATTCTTGCAGAATTGGTGCATACACATGCAGAGCTATGTTTTAACGTGAAAAGTATGGGCATATGCCAAACTAAGCTTAACACAAAAAGGATGTAGGCGATGAAATGGTTGATGATGTAATGGATAATACAGTAAATGCATACGAGAGATGTTATATGCAATGCTATAGAGGGCAATAGGTAAATGGGTATGATGTGGCGGCTAAGAAGTGAAAATACCTTACAGGGGCAATTAGTGATGACTCACCTCATGCTGCTGGGGATCTTCCTCTTTTTCTTTATCTTGCGCTTCGAAAGCATGGGTATTACTCTTTTTTTTTTTCTTGGTTATGTTTATAACTTTCCCTATTCTCCAACAGGTTGATAGACTAGGTTGGTTCAGTATCCAGAGTTGAGACGCATACACACTACCTCAACCTATGGGGCTACCATACAGATTTCAAGTCGAAGATACACCCCTGGGTATTTAAACCAGACTTTAGTCTCCGGAATTCCAAACCTTTGCGTTCTAGGCATCGCCATTCGAACTCTAGTTTCCATTGTCTTAGTTGATCTCCTAGGAACTCACCACAAACACAGTCAGGTGGCTATACCAGACCACCTGAAGTCGTTCGGGCATGACAAACACCAAAGGAATTACACCTTTAGAGGATTTAAGGTATCCTAGACCCCTGGGAGTGCACAAGATAGTGCATAACCAGGGTAATACACACAGATATTTACACATGGTATACACTTATTCATATACAGACAAAATACATACAAATATGTACATGCGGTATACATATATACATAGACAAATAGAATACATACAGATATATACACAGATAGACATATGCAAAACACGTAAAAAGAAAGGAAAAACATGAAATGCATGGATGTGGGGATACGGGGTTTCGAACCCCTGACCTCAGGCTTGGCCTCTGAGTCCTCAACCACTGAGTCATACCACTCTTGCGACAAAATATGCAAACAAATATATATATACAAAAATATGAGACATATATATACATAAAACCAAAACAAAACAAAAGAAACACTTGTTGGAGGGTTCGAACTCCTGATCTCGGGCTATTTCTTGGCCCCTCAACCACTGAGCTGAACCACTGGACTAGGCCACTCTTGTGACTAGATATGCAAACAAATATATATACATAAATATAAAATATATATATACAATTTTCTCGCCTCTCTCTTTTTCTGGAAAACCACATCTGACACGCGGCGTCGCTTTTTTGCATCAACCGATGTCAGTCGGCCGACAAATGCCTCGACTCTCTCTCCTTCTTTGTCATTCTCTCTTCTGTTCTTCTATCTTCTTCTTCATCGTGTCTTCCGTCTTCCTCTTCTCTTCTATCTTCTCCTTCATCACTCTCTGCTGTCTCTTTCTTCTCTTTCGCCTTGTTCTTCATCACTCCTTGAGAGAGACAGAACAGAGAGACTTAAAGAGACAGAACTCAGTATGCTCTCTACCATTTCTTTACGATTCCTTTCTCTTACACCTCTCTCTTCTCACAAATGACTTCATCCCACCCCCTTACTCTTTTTCCAAACCTTAATGATCTCATGGGTTCTTCTGGACAGAGTGCCCCTGCTCCTACTCATCATAACCTTCCTACACTGACAATCGAGCAGATAATGGCTGCTCAAACTGACTTTGAATCCAACCACTACACGCTGAAGTCGTGTATGGAGACAGTGGCCGCAGTCACTAACTTGTCTCATCGGCAACAAAACAAGACTTGCGAGGTACATCGGGTCAACGCCCAACTCTCTCTGCTCTAGCGTATGTACAAGGATGCGTGAGCAGAGATTTGCGCATTGAAGGTGAAGAATAAAGAGTTGAAACAAAAATCCATCGTCATGGCCCGATTTGGACCACCTTCGTACTTCGTTTTTGATGATCAGCGATGGGGCAACTCTCTCGACGGTCTTGTAAACACTGAGTCAGGGCCTTCAAGGGTTTCTTCAGATAAAACCAAGAGGAAAAAATTGGCAGGAGAGCCGTGCAAGTGAGATCGGTGTGTGGCCCTCATCAGAGGTCGGCGTGTGGCCGTTGCCGAAGAAGAAAGAAGAACAAGATCCCTCTCTCTCTCTCTCTCTCTCTCTCTCTTTATTTTTTATTTTAATTTTCTGTTTTTTGTTTTTTTTTTATTTTATTTTTTGTTTTCTTCTCTTTTGTTTTTTGCATATATGTTTGTACAAATTTGATCAGGGTTAATAAAATGAGTTTGTTTTTGTGCAAATCCGAATGGTATGAATATTTGGTTTTCCTGAACTAAAAATTAAGCCTCTCACTGATCATAACACAAAATTAAACTCAAAACTCGATAAGCTGGACACAAAATGGACTCTAGACACAAAATGGACTCAAAACAGAGCAATACCAGTCGATTACCTGGTCGATCATTCATCGAAAAAGCATCGCCGACGATAAGTATTGTACATTTTCCGACGACAAAAATTCAATACGGGTACGGGACAAGATACCAACTTATTCTTGGATAAAACAAAAAACAAAACAAAAATCTCTCTTCACACACACATTTTTTAACACACATTACAACACTCTCTCACACATTTTTTTTCACACTCTTCTTTTTAAGAAACCCCCATTTTTTTGAACACTTTTCTTTTCTTGATTGTATTTTCTCACAAACACATTTTTTTTATATTGTATCTCAAAAATATTTTTGCTTCCTCAAAAACACATTTTTTTATTTTGTTTCTCAAAAATATTTTTCTTTCCTCAACAACATTAAAATTTTTGAATGCTCCAATTTTTTTGTATATTTGTTTTTGATTTTCTTTTTCTTTGTTTTACATACATATATATATATATATATATTCAACTTAAAACAAAATAAAATAAATAAATGTAGAAAACAAAGGAAAAGAAAGTAGAATAACAACAAAAAAAACACAAAACTGGAATTTTCATCAAAGCTCGGCCGGGGCTAGGTGAAGCACGGCCGAGGATCCCGATTGTCGGTCGACCTTCGATGGCGGTAGGGGCAGATCGGGCAATCCTTCGGCATTTTTGTTTTAAAACAAAACAAAACCTTTATTTTTCATACCTCACACATTCGAAACTCCTCTCTTTTTCTCTCTACACTCCCTCTCTCCCTAGATTTCCATCTCATTCGTTTTACCCAACATCCCTTGCGAAATTTTTTCTTAAAACCTTTGTTTTTCTCTACATTTTGAACCAAACAAAAATTGATTTGGTGCAAGTTTGGGTTTTCTCTTTGTTTTCCCTTATTTTTACCCACATTTTCCTCTTTCTCCCTTTTGATTTTCCATCCTTTCTTCACTCTCTCTCCTAGGGTTTGGATTTGGGGGTTTTCGCTCCAAAATCACTTTTCCTTCACTTTTCTTCTCTATATTTTTTCTTTTCATGGCTAGTGACGAGGTTCCTATTCCAGAGCCAGACATAGGCATTGAGGCTGCACTGGGTGTGGACATAGAGGTAAAGGAGGCTGCTGCATTGCTTCCTCTTGCCGAGAGAACTTTTGATGCGGCCACATACCAGCCGCGTACACATGTGCCACCTCCTGGTGGCATCTTGAGATTTGAGGGCTTCATTCCCAGGTTGGATGAGGATACGCTACTACGAGAGCCCATGGAGCATATCTCTACTGATGCTTCCATGGTACACAACTTTTTCCTCCATTTTACTTTGCATATTTATTTTGCACACATGTTGAAATGTTGAACCCAATGAACAAATCACTTATCTCTGCTGTACATATATTGATAAAACTTCCAATTAATAGGTGCTCGCTAGGAGGATAGGCGGTTATGGCTCTATCTCTGGTCCTGTATGCTGGTATGAGCGGCTTCCCACAGAGGTCCGCACTTTGGTAGATGCTGCTGACTTTGGGTCCTTTTGCTCTGGGCTTATACGGATGAGGGCTGAGTCATGTCTCTATGGGGCCTTGGGTGAGAGATGGTGGGACACCACATATTCATTCCACTTCTCATCGACCGGCGAGATGACCCTAACCTTGTATGACTTCTTGATGCTTACCGGCTTGTGAGTTGGGTCAGCGGCCCAGTCTCATTTGATACTGATATGGCTCAGTGGAGAGATGCATAACTCCAGCTTCTCGGGGCGATCCCTGACACTACCGGCCACGGGATGGTGTGCCATAACTAGTTCTTGGAGCACTTCTCCAGCATACAGCCAGCCACTGCAGACGAGGTTACCTAGTACACTCGTCGCTTCCTCATATATCTTCTCGGTACTACCTTGTTTGCAAATAGGGAAAATACCGTGGGATTATACATTCTAGGAGCATTGGTACATCTTTCCTGGGTGGCGGATTATGACTGGGGTGGCCTGAGTCTACCACCTTATACTGCTATATGAGTTCCGTCTCCCACCTCAAGGCAGATTCACTCGGTGGCTACTGGAGGATCTGGGAGGTACATCCTGTGCTCATCCTTCTGATATGCTTTACATTTTGTTCACAGTTGCATTTCTTGCTCATTTCATCCATTTTCTCATGCCATCTATCTGTATTTGCAACTTTGGGTCTACACATATTTCACTTCATTGGCCCCAATTCTAGTGAGGTCGATCGAGTTGTCTGTACCACGATCTCGGTACTACAACTCACGATTTGAATGGCGTCGCCTTATGGATCGTACCTTCCTATATTTTTGTCGTTTCTTTGACACTATCACGGCAGATCAAGTATTGCATTATTTTCCACATTATATGATCATTCTTATACTGTTGTATTGTTGTACCATTGTACTGTATCACATTGCCATTCCCATACTACATTGACATCTGACACTATACCAATTCTGATATTGCACTGATTTTCTCAAGTCGACTGGCACCCTTGGGCAGGCATTCTCCACGTGTCGAAGGCGATCTACACCACTGCCTATCATGCTTCCACGATGAGGATCCTGCTTGAGGGCCTTTTTGGCCGATCATACTACCTGGCAGAGAGATTCATCCGCCAAACTCGGGGCGCTGCTGACCCTGATGTTCCACATCCTCCTCTTGTTGGTATGAGGGTAGTAAATGATTTACAGGATGGTCGTGGGCTTGACCTCCTGATAATAGGTGAGGACGACGATCATCACCATGAGCCTGGCGACTTCATGACTTTCTTGCGCACTTAGGTGATGGCATCTCTTACCCCAGGCGTAGCCCATGCTATCCAGAGATTGCTGATGTCGTTGCTATTGGTGGTGATGTCCCTACTGGGGGTGTCCTTGCTATTGCTCCCCTTCCTGGGTTTCCGACGATTCTTGCTGCGATTACCTTCATGCGTCCAGATGGAGTGATCTAGCAAATTCTCCTTGATCATATCGAGAAAGCAGATCGTAGTATAGTATTTGCTCATAGCATCGAGTAGGTATACACTTTTCCATACTTCTACTCACTTTACATTTCCATGCATTGTTCTATGTTGCTTCTCATCTTATCCCATTTGCAGATACCTCGGGCATTTGGCGACGAACTTGCTCAGACGATTGACCGGCTACTTTTCATGGTTCAGCGGAGAGAGACCACCCTGGTCTCCTATGGGATTGAGGTACATTTTGTTTGCAGCTTTGTTGTTGTCATACTGTAGAAAAAAAACTAATGCATACTGATATCTGCCCTATTTTTAACTTAAGCTAGCAGTACCTGCGGGACCTTCTACAGCTAGTAAGCAGGGACGAGGCCGAGGGAGGGGCCAAAGAGGAGCTGATCGGGGAAGAGGTCGGGTAAGGCAGCGCTCGCCTCCCGAGGAGTCCATGGAGGAGTACACGACCTCCAAGGGTGATGGAGAAGAGGTTGACTTGCAGTCGAGCAACCTGAGTAATGATAGCGATGCACCTCCTTCGCAGCTGAAGAGGAAACGGGCGAGGATGGGATACTGATGCTGACACTGTTCTTGCTTTTCCTTTTTATATTTTTTCTTTGTAGTTAAAACACTTGCTCCAGATAGACCCTTTATTGTTGAAGACTTTTCTTTTGTTGTTTTTGCTATTTTTGCATTTGTAAAACAATGACCGGGGTTGATTCCGTTAGTTATAAAAATAAGTTTTTATGAAATGATTTCTTTGCACAATATGATGATTGGCATTTGCATATGATGAATGGTTATGATGAACAATGTAACTTTTGCATTGCAACCTGTAGATTTGTGAATGCTTTGTTCTTGAATCAAATCATGAATCGAATAATGACTTACAACCGGTCAAAATGTAAAATACAACTCGATAATAGAAAAAAAAATGAAAACAACTCGAACAAGCTAAAATACACTTGGTATAAACAAGACAAGACTCAAAAGTACAGACGTGGTTCACCTAAATAAAGGCCACTTTTGCTGCAACTGCACTGATCTAGATTAGCACCAAGAGCCGGCCGGGCTTCACTGATCCACGGCCGGCCATCACTAATGCATGGCCGGCTGTCGGTCAGTGCTGTCCAGTTGTCAGGCACAACTCCCTCCCAAAACTCTATAAATGGAGCTCTCATGCTATTTTTCTTGCAAATTCATAACTCCTTGACATTTTGCTCTTAAGATGGAGATGTTATTTTCCAATAGGCTTCGAGATTAGATAGCCACTTTGGATGGCTCGAAAAAGGTGAATTTCCATGGTTTTGGCCTAAACGCCCTTTTTCCTTTGAGTTGCAATTCTCTTTGTTTTCCATTCCTCTATACTGCGGTTCAATGTTGGAACCCAGTCACATATGTATTTCAATTTGGCTCTTAAGAAGTATTTCCAACACTCGAAGAATTTCAAGCACTGATGGAATCTTGACGTGATGAGGAAATCATACTTCAATCCCGTTTTGGCCATGTCCAAGCTTTGGGGCGAATGTGTGGATTATCGTTGCACGAGGCTCGGTCTTTGGCACATGATGGGGAGCTGGACATCCCCGGTTTGGTTCATAGGTTTTCCGCGATTAGAGATAAGAGTGACCTTCTTTGGCACAGCCACCGACATTATGCTCTTTGTTTATGCCTACTTGCACAATTCCTAATTGCCCCTAGTTTTGGTGGAGCTACTATCCAATTGATTGAAGTGGCCCCAATGCCTGAAAGAGGGTAAGAGTTGTATTGGTTTTGCACTGGCCGAAACCTTGATATGCCTGAATGCTGCTCATCGATGAGAGACCACCTGGTTTGCAGGGAGTCCGCTACTTCTCCAGGTATGATTTCCCACCCTTCTGATTTATGAATCAAATGTCACTCAACGCTTGAGCTCTATTTTTCTCTCAACGTACACCTCTATATTCTTTAATCTCTCTGATTTTTCATCCCTCCCCAGGTATAGTTGATGGATAAACTGAAAGTAGTAGACCCTTGCACTGAGTATTCAGCTCGAGCTTACTTCTTTCGCCAACGATTAGTCGATCTCCCTTCAAAAGAGTTGTGGAACGACTGGATGTGTAGCTGACATAGCTTGGCGTTGCCCCTGGCTTGATTTGCCCGAAATGAGTTGCAGTATGACATGTCAACCCAACATACAATTGATTGGTCTGACACACTGCGTGTTCTATTTTCCTTTCTGGTTCTGACGCCAATTCGGACATGACCAGAGTCGTCCAGATGAAAGAGTAAAATACCCAACTTCATTCCATGTTCGTGCTTCAAACAAGACTTGATACCTTACTGCTTGGAGGACAAGAAAGCTTCTGGCCCCTGCCCTAAATTTCAGTTATATCCTTGCTAGTGAGTGCTTGGCTTCGCTCAAGGATGAAGAACGAATTGGGTCAACTTTGGCTACAGAGACTTCCATGGAAACTTCCACGGGTATGGGTGTGAGGAAAAGGAATAGAACTGACACTTGACTTATCTATGCTCCTCATTTTATTGCTTTGATCTTTCTTTTCAAGTTTTATGTAAAAGCTACTTTGATTTGTATCAAAGAGTTGGAGAATGTACTTGATGTTGAAATCAATAAAGATTAAAGTTGTGATTGTTAAAACTTTTCCTTTTTGGTCTAAAAATGGTCTCAGTTGTAAAAGGTGAATTTTTGAGAAAAATCAACTTTGATTAAAACTTTTCAAAACCATTCGTTGTCTGATACGCACAGAATCAACCCTTAAGATGCACAACCTTCAAATCAAAAGGTCATACCATAACGATGATCACAATCGAACTAACAAGTAAAGAACAATGATGACTTGATCAGGCAGGACAGTTGAGCTGGAGATAATTATGACCGAACTTCAGGATAAAGTTGCCTACGTATCCCGAAGATGGGAATCAGGTCATACGTAGTTCCGGTTCAAGTTCACTCGAGTATTAACTCTCTCCTTTTACGCTCTAACTTTTGCCAAAGTCGCCCTTCCGTGTTTTCGACCTTGTGAGCTAATTATTTTCCTTTATTTCTGATTTTTCATGCTCTGACTTTTGCTTGGGTCGCCCTTTCAGATTTTTGGCCTAGCGAGCCTCTCAGGGGTAATATTTCTTCAACTTGTCCATGTTGATCAGTTGTGAAAATTCTAAGCCATCTAAGTCCATGAGAATGACTGCTCCTCCTGATCAGATAGACTTGATGATGTAAGGACCAGTTCAATTGGGTCTGAACTTGCCTCTAGGGACATGGATGGGAGCTCAGTTGTCTTTGAGCACCATATCGCCTTCCTTGAGATTTCTAGACTTAACCTTCTTGTTAAAAGCCTTAGCAATCCTGCATTGGTAGCCTTGAATATGATACAATGCCTTCAACCTCCTCTCATCAAGTAACATAAATTCCTCAAATCTAGCCTATTGCCAATCGGCCTCTGTTATCTGACACTTAACCATAACCCGCAGTGAAAGTACTTCAATTTCAATTAGCAAAACAGCTTCCATGCCATAGTGTAGATGCGCCCTTGGGCCTCATGCTACAGCTCGGACTCAAATAATGTCACGGTTCTTAATCTGATCTCACAATGTGCAATGTGAGATTGATAAATCACCAAAGAGTTCAAATCCGACAAATCGTTTTGGAAAACTGATTTTTTAGAAAGAAGTGCCAAACATGGACTGCTTTGCCAGATACAGAGTCGCCACCTAAATATTTTATTTTGGGAGAATTTAGGAAACCCTGACTCGTGCCTAAGCCCATGTGTCCGTCATCACCAAAGTTGCCTCAGCTCAGGAACTTGGGTACGATTGGGGAAGGTCATCTATGAGCACCCCCGCTCGCCCGATCAAAGATCGGCTTGTACTAAACATGATATCTTGTTTTTGAAAACACATGCGTTCTTATTCCGGTTAATTAGCTAGAATTACTATGTGATGCACACATCAAAATAAGTATAGACTATATCGCCTAATTTGGAACAAAGCATTGCATATCCGTTTGTTTGGAAAATGATTTGAAGTTTGCTACTCGTAAGTAGGCTAAATCGAGGAGTTCAATGAATTGTTCCAATTCAACCAATCCAACCTTCACCCACAGGTATTCAGGCAGTTATATCAACTAAGCAATTAGTCTCATGGCAAGAATGCTTTCATGGCAATTAATAACACACATGCAGTATGCTAAACTGTAAACACTCACAGTGTACTCCGAGCCAAAATAAAGAACTAGTTAGAAATTAATTCATGATCCTAGTTCATGTTGAGATGGCTAATGCAACACATGCAAAATGCGACTAGAAATAGGCTCGGCTATTCTAAGATGGCATATGAAATGCGACTTAATAACATGCTGTTGAACATGTATTCAAGTAATGTATTGAAAGTACAATGCGGTTAGTATGATGCGCTGAGCCTGGTGCATGCAATATAGATGAATGATGCAAACATGCATAGCATAAGGATGCTAACTGAAACATGCCCTAAAACTAACCATTGAAAGCGGTTAAGTAAAAGGGAGAAAGACGTGGGGTTTGGAAGACATGCACACACGCACGCACACTTATTACAAAATTCACCCTCTCGACGGAGGGTCCGAATAAATAATACAAACCAACTAACTAACTAACTAACTAACAAGCTAATTAATTATTACATAACCAAATGAATAACTAGCTACAACTAATTATTACAACGCTTAATTAATTAACAAATTAACTAATTCACAAATTAAAGATAACTAACAGGTAATCATTAAAATGAGATTGCTAGGCCGCCTCAGCTCTGCCTTGAAGAATGAAGGATGCATGCTCGGTTGCCGTTCTGAAAAACTCTTCGGTTGCTCTCAAGAGGCTCTGTCTGCAGGGTGTCCTCAAGAACTTCCTGCTGAATCTTACCAAAACCAGTCTGGGGAATACATCAGTGGCCTGCCGGCCATAGGGGGCCACTATCGACCATCCTGCCGACCAATAGTGGGCACTGCCGGCCAAGAATGAGGGACTGTCGGCCATCTGCAAGGCACTGCCGACCACTGATGTGCTGGGACACCAAGCTGCAGCAGAATACAAAATAGAGAAAATGGGGAGTCTCCCAAGGGTATGTATGCACTATGCCACCCCATATCACCTCGAAACATCAAAGGAGAGGCATAGTCGGATCCAAGACCATCAATCACGCATCTCGATGCATGATGGCCAAAGACCCAACTTGTGCAAATCAATAAGAAATGAATGCACAAATAAACACAAAAATGCCTAGAACTCTATCATAGATAATCAAGAGCGTCTAGAGCGTCGGCGACCGAGAATTGAGACATGTCTCATCACTTGAAGTATGAAACGTCCCTTGTTTCTCGTGTTCGGATTAACCCTTAATCCAAACAACAATGCCACGCAAGGATGGCATACTCAATGCGGTGCATGCGAACATGTAATGCAATATGAACAATCTAACAAGGCTAATAATATGCACAATACTAATACATGCAACAACTAAGCATACACAATGCAAAGCAACCTAGACATGCGAAAATGCGATAAGCTAAGCATGCGACAACGTACAAGGTGACAAGCTGCTACGACATGCAAAGATGGACTTAAACCAAGAGGGACAGACCTCAACTATGCCCAAATCAGTGGCCATTAGTGTTGAAATGATGGTATGAAAAGCGTGAAGAGGCAAGACAAACATGCATACCAATTGGCTCACCAATTAAGGTATAAAGGTGCAACTCTCAAGAACACCTAAGGAGTGACAAGCATGGATGTGTGGCAATGAGGTAATCTCTGAAATTATTCAAGGGGTGATGCCAAACCACCCAAACAAGTCAAACATAGCATGCAAGAAAGCTCAAGGTACGAAGCCAACAAAGGGACTTAAACCATGGCCATGCAAGGCAAGCCCTGAAGGACTAAGGGTACCTAAAACGGTCCCTAGGCGGGTCAAGGTGAGACTAAAAACATGCTTGAACCTAGCCAATACAAGCTAGAACAAAGGTCAAAAACATGGAGCATGCAAGGCTATAAAAGGGGTATTACATTACACCTATTAAAACCAAACATGGCATGACTTGGACAGCATAAAACAGAGTTACATCATGGTATAACAAGACCAAAAATGCACTGATATGATGACCCAAAGGCCTAGGCTTAATGGCATGCACAATGATCCATTCATGAGGCATAAAACACAAACTCTTCAAGGCATTTAAAGCATGTCAAATGCAGGTTTATGGCCAAAATCATGGACTGAAATAAGATTTGAAATGATGGCAAAGCATGCAAACATCACATGTATGGCATGGTATAGGCCTCAAAACCCAAGGCTAGCCAAAGCATTTACACTATAGCTATACAAAACATGAGTGATATGACCATGGCAGCCCAAACCAGATCTAAGGCATGGTAAAACATCACCAAAAACCTACTGAAATGGAGCCAACACATGCAAGAAAGACATGCTACTTTGATGAGCCACAAATGGGATTACACTACACATACATGAAGCATGCAAGGAGTGACCAAACCAGCCATGGAAAGACTTAAGGAAGGTCCTCAAAGTCACAAAAAAGGGCCTGAACCAAGCCTCAAAAGTAAAGAAATACATGCTCCTTTGATAGGCTAAAAATACAAGCAAACAAAACAAGAAGAGAGGGGGGTCACCCCCTCTGATTTGAGGCCTCGAAACCACATGCCTAGCACTGAAAATCCACTGGACTTTAGTGGCTAGAAGGCCAAACCAAGACTACCTCGAAGGCCTTAAAGCATGGTACAAAACAAGGCCAACAAGGCATACAAGAAGGTTGTATACCCCTAACACCAAAAAAACCTCAAACAATCATCAAAAGCACTTAAAAATAAGACTTTTTTCAGTTGAAAGAAAGGCCTAAAACAATATGCCGGTCGGCAGAAAGTTCCTGCAGAATCTGCAATTGACAGCAGCAGAGGGCAAGGCATAGCATGGCGATGCAATTCAAGCAATGTATGCACCAATCATGTCGCTTATCATGTTACTGACTCAAAGGGACATGCTTCTTGGTTCTCGGACCATCAATCGCGCATTTCCATGCGTGATGGCCCAAGGGACCAAGTGTGCACATTTGATGTCAAGTGCAATGCAAACCATCAAGCAAAAGGGGCCCAATCCCTATCACTAAATCAAGGGGCAAGGCATGCATATTCAATGCAACCTAAGCATGTTAACTAACATGCAACATGGTATAAAAGGGAGCATGCAAACATGCCATGCACATTAGGTACACAACCTAAGCAACAAGGCAAACAAGCATGCCACAACTATGCAAACTACTTAGAGCAAGTAAGATGTGATCTAATCATGCAACATGCTAGTTATTTGACCAAGGGAATACATGCCAAATGCAAATGATTTCAAGCATGCAACACACGCAACCAAAGCATGCAAACATGAGATAATGTAATAGCACTTGAATGGCATACAAGGGATGGACTTACACTAATTGGACGGCTCTAAGTTAGGTCCCAAAACAGTGGCCAAAGCTTAAGAAGATGGGACCAAACACACATACACACATGCACATGTTAAGGCCTAAACACTTAAGCATCAAAGGGCATCTTTTAAGCACACTTAAAAGGGAATAATCATGGACATGGGGCATGCATTAAACTCTGAAAATCATGCAAGAACATGGTGCCAAACCAAGCAAACAAGATAGGCTAAACATGCAACAAATGGCCCAAGCATTCAAGGCAAGCTAATGATGTATTGAACTACACTTAGCAAGACCAAACATGGCATGAATTTAATGACCAAAAACAGAGTTTTGGCACATAAAACAAAGCCCAAAAGACCACTTAGATGGCATCTAAATGGCTTGAATTCAAAAGCATGCAGAAATGCACTTTCAAGGAGTATACCACACGAGCTCATAAGGCATCAAAGGGGCATCCAAGGCAAGCATACAAGCATGCAAAGGGGACTGGAATGATGATATAAATGGTGCCAAACCATTAAAATAAGGCAAGTAATGCATGCTACACACTCACACACTTAAGGCCAACAAGCCAAAATGCAAAGGGGCTATACTAAACATGCCATGGCCGACCGAAATGACTAAGGACAGACCTCTAGCATGGCAAAATAAGCACAAAAGCTTCACAAAGCTAAACCTAAAACATGCTTGAACAATGGTTTACAACCTAAGGCATGTTAAGGCCTAAACATGGCATTACAAGGTAGGTATGCTAAGCATGCATGGTGTACCAAAACCAACATACAACAATGCTATTTCATGGCAAAATAAGCATAAATAAGAGCCAAGGCATGGTCAACATGTGGCTTAGCTAGGTGCTCATTAAAGAGACAAAAATGGCCCTTTTCAAGGACAACAAGGAGAGGGGGTGACCCTCTCCTTCTTGGGACTTCAAAGCACCATCCTTACCACTGAAATCCCTCAAGATTTCAGTGGTGAGGAGGCCCAAACACCAAAGTTTCGGAGCTCACTCAAAATGGCACAAAATGGAACCTCTCAAGGCTTAAGAGGGGTCAAACTCCTCCAAACCACAAAACACTCTAAACAAACTATTTAGATGGCCTAAAAACAGAACTTTTTTATATTATACACTAGGCTCAAAAACAGTTCTAAGATAGGCAAAAATAGTATGCAAAAATGGGGGATAAAGGGACAAACTTCTTACCCTTGAAGACCCTCTTAACAAATGAAGCTCCAGCAGCTTCTTTGAGCTCAAAATAGCTCCCAAGCTTCAAGAACAAACCTCTGGTCCTTCAAGAATCAAGAAAAGGTGTAACACTATGTGTTTGTGTGCAATAGTAAGACACAAACACACTTATGCACACACAAAGGCCAAATGAGAGAGAGGTATAGAGATAGAATATATATCAATCCTAACCCTAGAACTCAAAACCCTAAAATGGCTGTCTAAAATGTCTAACCCTAAAGCCAAGAGAGGAGACCTCCTCTTATAGAGCTTTTTGTCTTGTAAAGCTTACAAGACAAGCTTCTAAAGAGGGAGATCCCTCCATACACGTGTATGGAGGGGAGCCAAATGCAAGACAGCTGTGTCAAAATATCTGCAAAAGCAGATGCACAGTAGTCGGCCGGCCAAAGATGCAATTGACCAAGAAAAGATAGCCGACCGGCCATCTATAGTGCCGGCCGGCCAGACATTTGGCCGGTGGCAACAAAACACAGTCGATGGCCTCAAGCCACAGCCGGTGATGGGTGGGGATGGTCTACAAGCCCTACCCTGCCTCTCAAAGGCAAAACACAAGTGTTTGGTGTCAAACCAAGCACAAAACAGTCGCGTCAAGAGGTCCTGCGATGAGGCGTGCTGCCAAGGCTTCCGGGAACTCAAGACGAACACAAACATGGATAATCACCAAGTGTTCCAATGGTGACGTCCAAGTCTTGAGGACGGTCAAAAATGGGGTGTCTACAGTTGCCCCTCTTTAACAGAACTTGAAAATCATAACGATGACAAGAGTGAATGTCAAAGCCCAGAGACGACCCATTTTTGACAAGGCCGAAGACTTAGACAAACATGAAAGGCAAACAAGCTATGCGCCCGAAGGCGGGGGCAAAATGCAAGACAATGCACGAAGCCGAGCATAACTTATGATCATGCAAAGAAAAGCTGTAACGAAGCACACATGCAACAGTTTTAAGCTAGCATACACCGAACTACACTACAATGCAGAAAGGATGTAAGAGAATTATGCAATTCTCAATATGTCTCACTCGGAGGATACAATACCTGTGCAGCTCGTCTGGTTGCACCAGTCTCAAATGAACCGTACATACAATATCGTGTCTGTAAAGAAAACAACTCAACAGGTACGATGTTATTAGAAACATGCATGATAATGCAAGAATGAATGCAAAATGATATGCAATATATACAAAACAATGTATAAACAATGCAAATGAAAACGCAATGCAATTGAAATAATGCAAACTATATGCAAAGCAATTGGATCATGATCCAATCATGAGCGGTTGAAAACCACACGAATGTCAAATAGATTGATGGAGGTAACAAGTCTGTCTACCATAGAACGGTCTACTGAACTATGAGTAATGTAGACGGACGCAAGAACAAGTATTGGGGGGGAATGACATAAGTGGGGAAACGACCCGCTGGGGAAAGGACTATGATCCTAATCCTGGATGCAACAATTACACTACAATGTAATGCATATATGGAGATGCTGGGGAGATGGCAATGGACATGGCACACGGGCCAAACCAAATCTTGCCTAGGCAAAGCATGTACGCATACAAGCTACGTCTAACATAGAACGGTCCACTGAACTATGTTTCGACGTGAAAAGTATGGGCACATACCAGACCAAGCTCAACATGGAAAGGTGCAAGCCATAGGCGGAAGGTGATGCAATGAATGCATGCAAACTACAATACAAATATGCAATGGAATGGAAATGGATATGGCCTGCGGGCCAAACCAAACCTTGCCTAGGAAAGACATGTACACGTACAAGCCTCGTCTAACATAGAACGGTCCACTGAACTATGTTTCGACGTGAAAAGTATGGGCACATACCAGACCAAGCTCAACATGGAAAGGTGCAAGCCATAGGCGGAAGGTGATGCAATGAATGCATGCAAACTACAATGCAATATTTACAAATATGCAATAGAATGGAAATGGATATGGCCTGCGGGCCAAACCAAACCTTGCCTAGGAAAGGCATGTACACGTACAAGCCTCGTCTAACACAGAACGGTCCACTGAACTATGTTTCGACGTGAAAAGTATGCGCACATACCAGACCAAGCTTAATCATGAAAAGGTGCGAGCCCTAGGCGGAGGTGATGCAATGAATGCATGCAAGCGATAATGCAATATGCACTATGGTCTAATGATGCATGACAATGCAATTATATTTTTTGTTTTTGTTTTTGTTTTTGGGATGCAAATGACGCATGAAATGCATGTTGCATGAAATGCGCGACAACATGCGGCTTTTAAGATACACATGAACTTGAATATGCGATGACGCGAGTCGCTTGAAATACATGTACAATGCAACTTACCAAAAGTCGTTCGGGCACGACAAACACCGAAGGACTTGCACCTTCAGAGGATTTAGGGTCTCCTAGACCGTACAATACCTGTGCGGTTCGTCTGGTCGCACCAGCCTTAAATGAACCGTACATACAATATCGTGCCTGCAAAGAAAACAAACTTAACAGGTACAATGTGATTAACAATATGCATATTAATGTATTTGAAAATGCGTGACAACGCAAAGCAAGTGGGAAGCATAACAATGCTGGCTGTGAAGGCACAGACATGTAAGTGGAGCACGCGGTCTACGCAGGCAACGAAATTGATCATAAACATGCGGTCTACGCAAGCAATGAGATCGAACATAAGCATGCGGTCTACGCAAGCAGAACATGCGGTCTACGCAAGCAACATAATTAATTATAAACATGCGGTCTACACAAGCAAAACATGCGGTCTACGCAAGCAACGTAGTTAATTATAAACATGCGGTCTACGCAAGCAAAACATGCGGTCTACGCAAGTAATGAATTGATTACAAACATGCGGTCTACGCAAGTAATGAATTTGAACAAAAGAATGCAGTCTACGCAAGCCAAAACATGCGGTCTACGCAAGTAATGAAATTGAACAAACATGCGGTCCACGCAAGCAAAACATGCGGTCTATGCAAGTAATGCAATTTGAACAAACATGCGATCTACGCAAGCAAAACATGCGGTCTACGCAAGTAATGAAATTGAACAAGCATGCGGTCTACGCAAGCAAAAACATGCGGTCTACGCAAGTAATGAATTTGAACAAAAGAATGCGGTCTACGCAAGTAATGAATTGATCACAAACATGCGGTCTACGCAAGTAATGAATTTGAACAAAAGAATGCGGTCTACGCAAGTAATGAAATTGAACAAACATGCGGTCTACGCAAGCAAAACGTGCAGTCTACGCAAGTAATGCAATTGAACAAACATGCAGTCTACGCAAGCAAAACGTGTGGTCTACGCAAGTAAAACATGCGGTCTACGCAATCAACGAAATTGATTGAATGCTTGCAAAATGCAATGAGATGGGCGAAACCACGCGATGCGTTTCAGACAACACGAGCGCACAAGACAGTGCAATTGATATGCGATACGCGTGGGGCAACTTTTGAGCTTTGTAAAAGCCAAAAGGATACGAAAAGGATACACCTTGCACGAATTCGAGTGCCACGCACAGAAGACACGACCCGAGGTCAAAATGGAGGCCGGTTGAGTGTCGGAGATGCACTTTCTTGTACTTCTTTGAGCTATGAAGACTCAAAACCACAGATCTGACCCAAACAAGGATGCAGGAGGCTCACCGGCCGGAAGAGGATGCCACCGGCTGTCCATCGGCCATCAATACATTCCATCGGCCAAATATTTGGCCAACCGGCCAAAAATGTAGCCGATCGGCCAAAAATGCCTAAATCAGGGCAGATTCGACTTTTCACCTAGGGTCTTTTAAAATAGGGTTCCAAACCCTATTTCACACATCCTCCTTAGCCAAAAATCCCTTCCCTCTCTCTCTAGAGCATTCTCCTCCTTTGATTCTCCCATTTTCGTGCGTTCTAGCCCCCGTTTCGTCGTTTGATTCGCGTATATCTTCGCGTTTCGAACATTTTCATCCGAATATTTCTTCATTTCGGTGCTCCCTTTGCCATTTCCACCTTTTGGGGCTTATTTCCCTCGAGTTTCTCTTGACTCGTGTGCCTTTTTCACTTCCCGGCTTCTCAGGCCACTTTTTCACCCTCTCGGTTTGACTTTCCGGTTGACTTTCTGCATTTTCGCCCGGTTTTCCCTTTTCCGGCTATTTTCTCACCATTTTTGACATGGCCGACGATATTCCACAGGGCGGGGCTCCCCCGGATCACGAGATGGATCCCGGGGTTGAGCTCCTCCTGTTGAGCGTCCGCCAGTTCGACCCAGCAACCTACCGGCCGGCGATTCATGTGCTACCTCCTGACGGACTTCGCCAGTTTCGGAGTTTCGACAGAGCGATGCCGCCAGAGCTCCTCCTGTGTGAGCCTACATCCCACTTCTCCTTTGGCGCTTCTGAGGTAACATTCCTCTCTCTGTTTTATTTTTCGCAATGTAGAATATAAAAACTGCCATAGCTGATTACATTCTTTAATTGCTTGACTCAGATACACTGACACACTGTGCACCGTAGTTGATCGCAACCATACTGGCAACTGATATCTGTTTGAGGCTGACATGTGCACACACACTGCGTCGGCCCTGAATCACTCAAACGCACCAACACAGTATACACTGCACACACTGTAGTTTATTGTAATCACACCGATACCCGGTATCTGTTTGAATCTGAAAAACTTGCACGCATGCTATATTTGTACTGAACCACGCCAACACGCTGACACATCACACGTTGTAGTTCACTATAAGCACACCAGCGCCCGGGATCTGTTTGAATCTGAAACACTTGCACGCATGCTATATTTGTACTGAATTCTAAATGCCCTTCAAAACTAGTATACTCAGCATTGCCTCGCAATTATTTGTTTGAAAACAGGGAGATTCCCATACCGTCTGCAGGTATGGGAACATTACCGCTCGGGACTGGTATGCTGAGCTTCCCGGCGCGGTTCGCCAGATTGTGGACCAGGCGGGCTTCAGCGCTTTCTGCAGGGGATTATCCAGACTCACCGCGAGCAAGCCTCTCCTTGCTGCTCTAGCGAAGAGGTGGTGGGACACCACCGACTCGTTCCATCTATCTGCTACGGGAGACATGACGATGACTCCCTATGATTTCTCGATGCTCACAGGCATCGGGGTAGGGGGTGATCTGATCCCCTTCGACACTGATATGGACTAGTGGACTGCCGCTTAGATCCATTTACTTGGCGAGGTGCCACCTCTCGCCCGTCCAGGCTTTGTTCGTTATTCCTGGTTCGAGGTGCAGTTCAGGGTCCATCCCGCATTGGTGGAGGAGGCTCTGATGACTCCGGAGGCCGTGGAGAGATATGCGCGTAGCTTTCTCATGTTCCTGCTGGGGACGACCATTTTCGCCGACCGGGCGAACACCGTGCCCCTCTGCCTGCTTAGTGCACTGGTGGACGTCAGGCAAATCTTGCACTATGATTGGGGTGGCGCCGCTCTGGCCACACTCTACGGGTATATGAGCTTGGTTTCCCGTGGCAGCGGACAGTTGCTCGGGGGCTACTGGCGTGCTTGGGAGGTACGTTTCTTTCCCGCTTTTCATTTCTGCTTTTCTATCTTCTTTACTCTGTACTGTATTCTGTATTGCACACACTGTAGTCTGCTTTTCACTAACTGTATACTGCACACACGGCACACACATACACTCTGCTTTACACTGACTATACATTGCTCACACTGTACACTGTACACAATACACTGCAGAACACACAGCTCTGCCATTTCTGCTTTATTCTGTATTTTGCTTTATCTGATAGTCATATTGATGTTTTCTCTGCAGTTGTGGGTATATGCCTACTTTCTTTCCCAGGCTTGCACCCGTGCCAGACGCGGAGACCCCCCTCGTCGTCCCGTTCTCGCGACGCTTCGACGGGAGATGCGTGCGGAGGCCATGAGAGACATTGAGCTTCTTTCGCCGCTACTTCGACACTATCACCCCTGCCGAGGTATGTTTTAGTTCAGAATTTATCTAAGCTTTGCTTTTCACTGCATATTTCATTTTCAGATCACTTGACAGCCTTGGGCTCCGTTGCCGGCAACGATTCGGGACCGATTTGCCGGTGCTGAGGAGACCTCGCGTTTTCGGATCTTACTGGAGGGCTCGATCTGTCGGGCTTGGTACCTGGGTGAGCGTTTCCTACGCCAGACCCTAGGGTTACCTGAGCAGATAGTCCCGGTTCACCCTCCTGAGGACATGAGGGAGACCGAGAGACTCACTACCGAGCAGATGGCCAATTATACTATCGGCTGGGAGGCGACCCGCTTCAGAGACGTCGGTGACTACAGAGAGTACGTGCGGACGTACATTATGCGATCTCTGAGCGGCGGCCATCGAGCGGAGGGAGCTAGGCCCGTGGCGCCAGCAGCTAGGGCAGGAGCGGGAGCTGGAGCAGGAGCTTCGAGGATTGCTCGAGTTCGCGGCAGGGACGGAGTTCAAGGAGGACGGGGGACCGGTTTGCCTGCTCTGCCCACTTTACTGACATACAAAGGGCAGGATGGGGCGACCTACCAGATCCCCTTTGCTCCTCCCCCGGCTGGTCATGAGTTAGCCGGCATCCCCGACTTGCCTCCGGTATGTATTACTTCATTTTGCATCTTGCATTGGCATTTCATTTCAGTTTATTTGATATTCTGCGGAATACTGATATATCTTGTACTTTTGCAGGCGTCTTCCGAGTACACCCGGCAGTCCGTGGAGTTGAATACCTCCATGATGGGGATGCTACAGCGGACCTTCGACCTTCTGGCCCTCTACGGCATTCCGGTATGTTCTTCTGACCACTGTCTCAAACCATTTATACACTGCTTTACATAATCTGATGCACGACACAACACCTGATACCCTGATCTCACAGCGTCTGATACACTGCATACACTGCATTTATACACTGCACTCTACACTGATAAAATTGCCCACGGCATTCACACACTGTGTACTGCATTCTGCACTGATAAACTGCTCACGGCATTCACACACTGTGTACTCATACACTGCATTCTGCACTGATAAACTGTCCACAGTATACTGATGCATTTGCCTTTTATGCACTTTTTCAGCCTCCCTTCCAGATTTCCGTTTTAGGAGGTGCTCTGGCTGGACCTTCCGTCCCCGCCCGAGGGAGAGATGAGGAGGGAAGAGTATTCCCCCGCACCAAGGCGGGGCGTGCTCATGTCGAAAGTAGTTTGCGGGCTCCAGTCCCTGATGATGATGACGAGGAGTCAGAGGCGGAGGCAGGGTCGGAGGCGGAGTCATCGGAGGAGGAGACCGGAGGCAGCACTGGCTCGGGCTCTAATGACGATGCTGATGATGCTCCTGGCCCTTCGTCCAGGAAGAGGACTAGGACAGATCGATAGCCCTCGGAGCCGCTTGACATGGATACAGATTTTTGTTGTTTTCCTTCTTTCTTGTACTTTTCTCTTTTGTTGGTAGTTAGGGTACTTTGTACTGCGACAGACAGATTTTTGTTTCCAAAACTTGTGTATTTGAAAAGATGACGAAATGAAACAGGCTTTTTATCTAAAAAAGTGTTTAGATCCGTATATCTTTTCATTTCATACTTTGCATTGCATCACACCATATTACACCTCAATGTAACTGAAATTGATTGGTTGTCTGAAAATTGAACACTTGCACTGTAATAATCAGATAACTAAACAGCCAACAGCAAAATAACCCAAGCAACCCACTGCCTGATTCTGGACACACAGCCCTTACTCTACTGGGGATTAATCTGCATACAGCCCGTAACACAACATTTGGTTCATTTTGCACACAGCAAATCCTAAACAAACAGCCCAATCTGACAAGACGGACTACGGAGGTGAAACCAGCTGGAGTTGAAACACGCTCAGATGCCCCAATTTTTTGTTCTTTTGCTTCGCACAGATGTAGGGAACGGCACAGCACTCTGAGCATAAACGATTTTTGAAATTAAAACGGATTTTTAACCGGGGTATCGAGCCTACAATTGAACACAGCAGGGAGGACTCAAACAAAAGGGTACACGACCTAAACACAACGAGACACGCTCGGAAGAGACCTAGAACAAAGGTTGAGGTAAACAAAACAAAAGACACGACACACAGACACGTTAACGAAGACGGGGGCCCTCAGATCACGAGGAGCCAGTTTCTTTGGGTATTGTTTCCCACCCTTTATTCATTTGTGATTCTCACATCACTCTGGTACTCAAGCTCGATTTTTCTCTCAAAACCCTTTGGCTCGCTTTTTCTCTCAACTTACACCTCTCTATTCTTTATTTTCTCATTTTTCGTCCTTCCCCAAGGTGATTAATGAATGAATAGGAAGTTGCGAGTTCATGCCCGATGTCGTTAGCTCACAGCTATTTCTTCTGGTGGGTAGAGTGCCCTCCTGGCAAGTATGTTGACGACGGGGGAAAGACGGAACACCTGACTCAACTGTGCCCCTAGTTCATCCTTTTGACCATTTTTTCGTTTTGGTTTTCTACTAAAACAGTTTTGATCAAGATGAGAGTCGAATTAACGTACTTGTTCGATTTTTTATTTGAAAACCATGCAAGTCAGACTGTAAGCACAGAAAATTTTCTTTTTTGGGTCCACGAAAATGGTCCGGTTTTGGAAAATGAAATAGTTTTCGAGAAAACAGTCAACCTTAGTAAAAATTTTCAAAAACTATTTTACAAACAGTCAATGCTCAATGAGCATGGAACTTACTCTTTGAGGTGCGCAACCTCGGATCGGAGGCGATGGAAAATTGCCCCTGGCTTGAAGGACGCTGCACGGCAACGGAAAGTTGCCCCCTGGTTTGAACGGCGACTCACGGCAACGGAAAGTTGCCCCTTGTTTGGATGATGCCGCAGCATATTGTAAACAGTTCTCACCAGTGATGATCATGACCGAACTTTCTCGGATACAGAGAAGACGAAGATGGTCAAAACCAATATATGGACACAGTCACTTTGAAGGTGTTGGCGACTGGACTTTGGGATAAAATCGGAACCATTGTATGGACCGAGACGCTATGAAAGCGTTGGGGACTGGACTTCAGAATGAAGTTGCCTACGTATCCCAAACATGGGAATCAAGCCTTACGTAGTTCCTGTTAAGGTACACTCGGGTATTTTAACCTTCACTTTCTCAGGCTCTAACTCTTGCCAAGGTGCCCGATGCGGGTTTTCGACCTTGCGAGCTTCTTTTCATTTTCCTTTTTTGTTCATTTCTTTTTCTTTTCTTTTCCGCATTTTTTCTTTTCTTTTTTTTTGTATTTTTGTATTTTTTGCTTTTTTGTATTTTTCTCTTGCTCTAACTTTTGCCTAGGTCGCCCTTCCGGGTTTTCGGCCCAGCGAGCCTCTCAAAGGGTAAAAGTGCAACAAGTCCGTGCCAAATGGTTTTTGGAGTTGAAGCCTCTCTGTATCTAGGAGAACGACTGTTGCAGTGATTTGTAGGGGAATCTATCATGGCTGCTCCACGAGCTTCTTCTGGTGAGATCTAATCTTTTTGATATGATTTTGGTGCCTCTTGTTCGAGGGCTACTTCAAAACTGGCCACACGGGCCTTACATGGCATTTGACCGTTGAACTTTCTGAACGGGTTCAAGGTTTGAAACAGACGGGTTGAATCTTGAGGCTGAGAGCGATCCTAGGCTGCACAATCTCAAGAGTGATTCCACACAAGTCTTCACAGGGCCGTGTAAAACATTTGTTTTTGAAAGTTTTTAAGAAAGCGACAAATCGCTCGCGCCGAAGATAGTGTGGAACCAATCTGGATCAAGCCAGGGTCCTTCCCAATACTCACGTTGACAAGCATGATTCCATTCGTTAAGGGCTTAGCATGCTTCTCTTTCTCTCAATTGATCAAATTTTTGTAAAACCGGAGGAATTCCTTCCTCTTTGTTTTTATCACCGCAGTGTTCAAAAGGGGTTTTTGAAAAACTTAGGCTAATGCAATGAGTTTGGCGCGCAGGAAAGCAGGCGAGATGTACTGTCAGCCCATTCAAATCCTCTGGCACAACTAACTTACACTGGAAGCAAGCATGAAAATGAGATTGCCACAACTGTTTCATTCAGATTTGTTGGTATAACTGGCCCCTCGGCAGAAACAGACTCAAAAACAAAAACGGGTAATTACCAGACAAAACGGTGTTCGAGGCAACAACCCCGGAATCACCTGGTATTCTATACAAAGGGGACTGACTCGCTACAACAAGACAGACCCTTAAGCAAAAAGACTGACTCAAGACAAAGAGACAGACTCAAAACAAAAGACTGACTCGATACGATACCCAAGCCAGAATGCCTATTTTTAGCTATTAAATTTTTTTTAGTAGCCAAAAAAGCCCCTCTCGGCAAGGATCTGAAGTGCCTTAGACAGAGGCATGTAGAGGGCATGAAAGACCCTGCGCCCTCGGGGCAGGTATTTTGAAGTCTGAGCATTCTTACTAGACGCACTAGCAAAAGGGTCGGCAGGCACTGCCTTGGTTTTCTGATCTTTCCCAGGTGCAGGGTTGGGAATAGGAGGAACTGTTCTGGCATGACGGGGCCTATCTCGATTTTCTAGCTGACTTGAACTACCCTCTGGTGGAGTGGGGAAAGCATCCTCCACAGTTTTTGCCACAACTGCGGATATCTGTTGCTTGTTCATCCCCCCGGCTTTCAAAGCTTCGACTGCCCGCAGCAGTTGTTCAATGGGATCGGCATCTGCCTTTATTTTGTTCTTATCTCTGGCCTCAGCCTGGTCAAGGGTTTGGGTTACTACTTCAGAGCGAAGCCCGGTTATTGCTGACATTTCGTGGCTGTAGCTGGAAGCCACCTCTAGCTGGCTGAGCTCTATCACAATCCGCCCCAGTAGCGGGGGCTCCTGTGGCATGAAATTCCCGGCATACGGTGCCGCTGGCGTCGAAGTCGACATTCCATAGGCCAGATCGGCCACGGATCTCTGGAGATCACCTATCATCCCCATCAATTCAAATGTGGTGGGCTCACGAGCCTGATACAACTGAGGGGCCCAGACTGGGTGTGCGACAGGCGACCTAGGTGGATGCGATACATCAACATTGGTTTCATCCCGCAGGGTGATCCCTTGATCTAGCGTAGCTGTCATAACCACGATCTCTTCTGAATTCTGCGTCGTCATAAGTCCTGCCTCAATCAAAGGGGAACACTAGCTATTCTGTACCAATTCTCTGGATATTCTGAACTGAAAGGAAAAACAAACAGTATTTCAGCCCAAACAGATCAACCACAGGTGTAGCCGAACAACTGCACTCTATTGCTGATCACTGTTCCCCAGAATCACTATCCCCAAAACTGAACCTGATACCCGCAGATAACTGATTCTCATTAACTGATACTGATGCCCTCAGGTCTAATACTCAATCTTGCAAACTGATATGTACGTTCCTGTAGAGATACACTCTAAAAGCACATAGCAAGTAAAGAGAGCCAAAACACCCCTATGTTGGGGTTGGGTTTCCCTGTCCTATTTTGTCAGGAGCTAGGGTTCCACTATGCACGTAGCAGTTTTCAAACAACCTAACATCGGGTAAACAACCTGTCCTAGCTTGGAATGGTCACTATGGATTTCGATATGCACTAGGTCGAATGGTCGAAAAGGGTGTCCCGGTAAAACCGGGGTTTGTGTTCCCATACTGTCAGAGCCCATAACCGGTCAGCCTTATGGTCATGCCTTGACAAGATAAGCCTCCGGCAAACCGTTCAGGAATGGCAGATGGCAAACACGGTGTCCTAGGCGCACCAATGCACATGCAATGCAAAGAGACACATAAATGAGATCAAAACAGGATATCATGAGTTCGAGTCAAGCTCTCTAAATCTCCCCAGCAGAGTCGCCAGAAACTGTAGACGCGCCCGCGTGGGGGCCCTCGCTACAGCTCGAACTCAATTTGTCTCACGGTTCTTAATCTGAATCAAAGAGTCCAAATCTGGAAAATCGTTTTGAGAAACAGATTTTTGAAAAGAAGTGCCAAACATGGACTGCTTTGCCAGATACAGAGTCGCCACCTAAATATTTTAAAATAGGAGAATTTAGGAAACCCTGACTCGGTGCCAAAGGCCACGTGTCCGTCATCACCAAAGTTGCCTCGGCTCGGGAACTTGGGTACGATTGGGGAAGGTCAGCTATGAGCACCCCCTCTCGCCCGGTCCGAAGACCGGCCTCTACTAACCATGATATCCGTTTTTGAAAATGTTGTGTGTTCTTATTCCGGTTATTAGCCTAGAGTTACTATGTTATGCGCACAGCAAACAAGTATAGACTAGATTGCCTGATTAGGAAATAAGCATTGCATATCCGATTATTTTGGAAAAAAATGTTTTGGAATTTGCTACTCGCAAGTAGGCTAAAACACGGATTTCAATGAGTCATTCCAACTCAGACAATCCAACCTTCACCCACAGGCATCCAAACAGTTTATCACATAAGTATCTAGCCACATGGTAAGCATGCTGTCATGATAGCATTCACACGCATGCGATATGCTAAAGCATGAAAATACTTACATCGTACTCCGTGCCAAAACAATAAACTAGTCAGCCAACATGCATGGTCCTAGTTCATGTCAAATTGACTAATGCAACACATACAGGATGCAATTAGAGTAGGCTCGGCTAACCTAAACATGGCATGTGAAATGCAATCAATTGATGCACGTATTCAATTTGGAATTGAAGTACAAATGCAGTTAGCATGATGTACCGAGCCCGATGCGTGCGAGACAAATGTATGGATGCACGCATGCGTAGCATAAGGTATGCTAATTTAAATATGCCCTAGTCTACCATCATAAGCAGGTAAATAAAAGGGAAGAAAGAAGTGGGGATTGGAAGACATGCACACACACGCACCCACACTTATTACAGATTCGCCCTCGCCCGGAGGGACCAAATAAATATTACAGGTAATTAACCTACAAGCTAATTAAATATTACAGGCCATCTAATTAGCTAAGCAAATTAACTAATCTAGGGAAAACAGGTAAACCACCTCGGGAAGAGAGCCCAATGCAAAGACTGCTCGGTCCTGCTCGGAAGTACACTGCCATGCATAGGCTGCCTCTGTTTTCCCTGCTCTGCCTCTTTGAAGACTGTCAAAGCCTTAAAATTGCTTCCCTGGACATTGGGAGACACCACCGGCTGAGTGGAATGGCCACCGGCAGTGGCATGTGATCACCGGCTGTTAGTGAAGCTATCGGCCTAGGAGGGATTGCCGGTTGGCAGAAAGTTCCTGCAGAATCTGCAATTGACAGCAACAGAGGGCAAGGCATAGCATGACGATGCAATTCAAGCAATGTATGCACCAATCATGTCCCTTATCATGTTAGTGACTCAAAGGGACATGCTCCTTGGTTCTCGGACCATCAATTGCGCATTTTCATGCGTGATGGCCCAAGGGACCAAGTGTGCACATTTGATGTCAAGTGCAATGCAAACCATCAAGCCAAAGGGGCCCAATCCCTATCACTAAATCAGGGGGCAAGGCATGCATATTCAATGCAACCTAAGCATGTTAACTAACATGCAACACGGTATAAAAGGGAGCATGCAAACATGCCATGCACATTAGGTAAACAACCTAAGCAACAAGGCAAACAAGCATGCCACAACTATGCAAACTACTTAGAGCATGCAAGATGTGATCTAATCATGCAACATGCTAGTAATTTGACCAAGGGAATGCATGCTAAATGCAAATGATTTCAAGCATGCAACACACGCAACCAAAGCATGCAAACATGAGATAATGTAATAGCACTTGAATGGCATACAAGGGATGGACTTACACTAATTGGACGGCTGTAAGTTAGGTCCCAAAACAGTGGCCAAAGCTTAAGAAGATGGGACCAAACACACATACACACATGCACATGTTAAGGCCTAAACACTTAAGCATCAAAAGGCAATCTTTTAAGCACCACTTAAAAAGGGAAATATCAATGGACATGGGCAATCGCATTAAAACTCTGAAAATCATGCAAGAGAATGGTGGCAAAACCAAGGCAAACAAGATAAGGCTAAACAATGCAAACAAATGGCCCACGCATTCAAAGGCAAGCTAATGATGTATTGAACTACACTTAGCAAGCCAAACATGGCATGAAGTTTATGACACGAAAAAATGAGTTTACCACATAAAACAAAAGCCAAAGACCAACTTAGATGGCTCTATAATGGCTTTGAATTCAAAGCATGCACATAAGCGACTTTCAAGGAGCATTACCCACACGAGCTCATAAGGCATTCAGGGGCATCCAAGGGCAAGCATTACCCAAGCATTGCAAAGGGACTGAATGATGATATAAATGGTGCCAAACCATTATAAATAAAGGCAAGTAATGCATGCTATCACAACTACCACACTTACGGCCACGAGCCAAAATGCAAAGGGGCTATACTAAACATCGCCATGGTCAGACCGAAATGACTAAGGACAAGACCTCTAGCGATGGCACACTAAGCAAAACCGTTAAGCGAAAAGCTAGACTAAAACGTGGCTTGAACAATGGTTTTACAACCTAAGGCATGTTAAGCCGCTAATACATGGCATTTACAAGGTAGGTAATGCTAAGCATCGCATGGTGTACCAAAACCACATGCAAATGCTATTTCATGCAAAATGAACATAGAAATAAGAGCCAAGCATGGTCCAACATGTGGCTTAGCTAGGTTGCTCATTAAAGAGACAAAAATGGCCCTTTTCAAGGACAACAAGGAGAGGGGGTGACCCTCTCCTTCTTGGGACTTCAAAGCACCATCCTTACCACTGAAATCCCTCAAGATTTCAATGGTAAGGACGCCCAAACACTAAAGTCCCGAAGCTCACTCAAAATGGTACAAAATGGAACCTCTCAAGGCTTAAGAGGGGTCAAACACCTCCAAACCAGAAAACACTATAAACAAACTATTTAGAGGGCCTAAAAACAGAACTTTTTTATATTATACACTAAGCTCAAAAACAGTTCTAAGATAGGCAAAAATAGTATGCAAAATGGGGGATAAAGGGACAAACTTCTTACCCTTGAAGACCCTCTTCACAAATGAAGCTTCAGCAGCTTCTTTGAGCTCAAAACAGCTCCCAAGCTTCAAGAACAAACCTCTGGCCCTTCAAGAATCAAGAAAATGTGTAACACTATATGTTTGTGTGCAAGATAGGTAAAAATAGTATGCAAAAATGGGGGATAAAGGGACAAACTTCTTACCCTTGAAGATCCTCTTCACAAATGAAGCTCCAGCAGCTTCTTTGAGCTCAAAACAGCTCCCAAGCTTCAAGAACAAACCTCTGACCCTTCAAGAATCAAGAAAATGTGTAACACTATATGTTTGTGTGCAATAGTAAGACACAATCACACTTATGCACACACAAAGGCCAAATGAGAGAGAGGTATAGAGATAGAATATATATCAATCCTAACCCTAGAACTCAAAACCCTAAAATGGCTGTCTAAAATGTCTAACCCTAAAGCCAAGAGAGGAGACCTCCTCTTATAGAGCTTTTTGTCTTGTAAAGCTTACAAGACAAGCTTCTAAAGAGAGAGATCCCTCCATACACGTGTATGGAGGGGAGCCAAATGCAAGACAGCTGTGTCAAAATATCTGCAAAAGCAGATGCACAGTAGTCGGCCGGCCAAAGGTGCAATTGACCAAAAAAAGATAGCCGACCGGCCATCTATAGTGCCGGCCGGCCAAACATTTGGCCGATGGCAACAAAACACAGCCGATGGCCTCAAGCCACAACCGGTGATGGGTTGGGATGGTCTACAAGCCCTACCCTGCCTCTCAAAGGCAAAACACAAGTGTTTGGTGTCAAACCAAGCACAAAACAGTCGAGTCGAGAGGTCCTCCGACGAGGCGCGCTGCCAAGGCTTCCGGGAACTCAAGACGAACACAAACATGGATAATCACCAAGTGTTCCAATGGTGACATCCAAGTCTTGAGGACGGTCAAAAATGGGGTGTCTACAGTAGTGCACCAAGAGAATCAAGCTAGAAGGGCCAATACATGGTCCAAAAAAAGGGCAGAAAGGATACAGGGTTTGGGAATCTCAAACCTGTGACATTCTGCCGCGACAGTCGAGTACTCGACGAGCAATCGAACTAGTTATTAAATGTACCTGCAAGCACAACCAAGTCTTGAGGACGGTCAAAAATAGGGTGTCTACAGTTGCCCCTCTTTGAAAAAACTCGAAAGTCACAAAGTGACGGGAGTGAATGTCAAAGCCCAGAGACGACCCATTTTTGACAAGGCCGAAGACTCAGGCTAACATTCAAAATAAACATGCAGAGATGTGACCGTAGGCTGGGGCAAAATGCAAATGACATGCATGATGCAAGAGTATAACTTATGATTATGCAAAGAGAGTTGTAACGAAGCAATTATATACAATAAATGCAGTAGTTTTAAGCAAACGAATACAAATCAAACTACATTACATGTAGAAAGGATGTAAGAGAATTATGCAATTCTCACTATGTTTCACACGGGGTGCATACAATACCGTGCGGTTCGTCTAGTCGTGCCAACTCCAAATGAACCGTACATACAATATCATGCCTGTAAAAGAAAGAAACTCAACAGGTACAATATCGTTAGAAACATGCATAGCAATGCAAGTGACAAGTACGTGACAACGCAAATGAAATAGTGCATAACAATGCAAGTAGAGGGGTGTAAGATAATGCAATCCTGAAGATATGAGACAATGCGGGTGGAACATGTGAAATAGCGCAAAGAAAATATGCGTAACAGCGCAAGATAGAGACATGGCGTGTAACAGCGCAAAGAAGACATGCGTAACATCGCACGTAAAAGAAATAAAACATGCGTGACAGCGCAAGTAAAAAATGCGTAACAGCGTAAGTAAAACAAGTAAAACATGCGTAACAGCGCAAGTAAAACATATAAGACATGCGTAATAGCGAAAGTAAAAGAAATAAAACATGCGTGACAGCGCAAGTAAAAGAAATAAAACATGCGTGACAGCGCAAGTAAAACATGCGTAACAGCGCAAGTAGAATAAGTAAGACATACGTAACAGCGCAAGTGAGACATACGTAACAGCGCAAGTAAAACATGCGTAACAGCGCAAGTAAAAGAAATAAAACATGCGTAACAGCGCAAGTAAAACAAGTAGAACATGCGTAACAGCGCAATTAAAAGAAATAAAACATGCGAAACAACACAAGTAACAAACGTAACAGCGCAAGTTAAAGAGGGGTGTGAAACAACGCGATTAACGAGCATAACAGCACAAGTTAATAAAAGGGTGCGAGACAACGCGATCAATGAACATAACAGCGCAAGTTAATAAAAGGGTGCGAAACAACGCGATTAACGAGCGTAACAGCACAAGTTAATAAAAGGGTACGAGACAACGCGATTAACGAGCGTAACAGTGCAAGTTAATGAAAGGGTGTGAGACAACGCAATTAACGAGTGTAACAGCGCAAGTTAATGAAAGGGTGCGAAACAACGCGAGTAATGAGCGTAACAGCGCAAGTTAATGAAAGGGTGCGAAACAACACGAGTATAAGTAAGATGCAAAATAATGCAAGTATAAATGAAATACAAAACAATGCAAGTGTAAATGAAGTGCAAAACAATGCAAGTATAAATGAAATGCAAAACAATGCAAGTATAAATGAAATGCAAAACAATGCAAATATAAATGAAATGCAAAACAATGCAAGTATAAATGAAATGCAAAACAATGCAAGTATAAATGAGTACTTAATACAACAAGTAAATACTAGGTGACAACAAAAGCATGCTTAGTAAAGACATCTTGAAGGTAACTTCCGGTTTACCTCCCGGAAGATCGTGATGCGTCAAAAGGATACATCTTGTGCACGTCGATGGGCGATGATGGCGGTATATTGAGGACATGATTTCCCGGTTTCCACGGAGGCGTTTCGAACCAAATTTTGAACACTCCTCGGAATTGTTGACATCTAAGGACACATACCAAGACAAAATAGGCAGAGGAAGCTGGTGGAGGCCTATCAGCCATTAGGGAAAACCGCCGGCCCCCTGCCTGCTGCCGATGTACCCCCACCGACCATCGGTGGCAGATTCGGGCAAAATGGTCTTTCCGGCCATGGGTCTTTAAATAGACCCAATACTAACCCATTTCCTCACAAACCCTTGCATAGAAAACATTTCTTTTCCCCTTTAGGTGTGCCTTCTCTCTAGATTCGCGCATTCTACGCGTTTCCCAACACCCTAAACAACCTTGAATCGTTAAAATTCCTTTGCTCTCTTCGATTTGAACCGATCAGAAATTGCATCTGAGGCCACTTTCATCATTCCTCGCACTCAAGGATCATTTCCCCCCGAACTTCTCTCGAGATTAGTTCACTTTCCCTGGGTTCTCAACTTTACTTGAATTTTCTCTCCCCTAGGGTTTGATTTGTTCAAAATTTTACCATTTCACTCACTTTGGGCTCATTTTTGCATCTATCTCAGATGGCTGACAATATCCCGCATGATAAGGGCTTGCCCGCACTCCCTCCAGTAGAGTTGGCGGCAGACTTTGCGGTTGAGCCAGAGGTCGAGCCTCAACCTTTACCATTGAGCACACGTCCCTTCGACCCTGCGAGGTATCACTCGGAGACTCACATTATTCCGGTGGCGGGAGGCATCTACACTTTTACCGTTTTTGATGAGGGCACACCAGACGACCTCTTACTGAGAGAGCCGATGTCACATTTGTCGGCCATTGCTGTGGAGGTACCAACTCTGCTTTTCTGCAATATTACTTTCAACTATTTGCATTTCTTGCACTGTTTCGATCTGATCGCATCACATGCTCTGATCTGACTGTATTTCACACATTACTGCTCTAAATTTAACTGTACGTCGCGTATCACTGCCCTGTATGTATTGTATGCGAGCACACCTCAGGCGTCACTATTCTGAATTCAACTATATCTTCAATTAATCACTGCAACTGTATTTTCAATACATCATTGATCTGATCTGAACTGTATTTTCCATACATCGCTGATCTGTCTGGAACTGTATTTTCCACAGGATGGGTCCCGCTCTTTCTGAGGTTATGGGGCTACGACTGCTCGGGATTGGTATGATATACTTCCCGCGAGGGTCCGCCGGATCATCGACGGGACCATCTTTGGTTTATTTTGCTGTAGCCTGACGCGGGTCACAGTGAGTCGCCCTCTTCTAAGGGCTCTTGTGGAGAGGTGGTGGGACACCACCAACTCTTTCCATTTTTCCATGGCGGGAGAGATGACGATGACTCCTCTCGACTTCGCCATGATCACCGGCCTGGGCATAGGAGGTGATCCGATTCCCCTTGATCCGGACATGGGAGAGTGGGTGGCCGCATGGGATGCATTACTTGGAGCACGTCCACCCATTCTTCGAACGAGTATGGTTAGATACACTTGGTTTAAGGAGCAGTACAGAGGGGAGGATCCCGATACTGATGAGGACGCAGAGCAGTACGCCAGGGGCTTCCTCTTATTCCTTTTCGGTACCACCGTGTTTTCGAACAGGTGGAATACCGTAGGTTTATACTTCCTGGGCGCTTTGGTGGTGCTCCAGCGAGTCCGTTTCTACAATTCAGGCGCGACCGGCCTTACCACCCTCTACGGATATATGAGCTCGACCTCTCGGATGTGTGGGAGGTTGATCGGCGGCTACTGGTGAGCTTGGGAGGTACACAGCTTAGTTCCCCCTTTCATTACTTTGCTTAGTATTTCCTGCTTTCGTTGTGTTCAACACTTGTACTTTCTGTATTCCCTATGTCTACTGTTACACTGTATGCTTTCTATTTTGCATTTTCTGTACACTATACATGTTGCACACTGCATACCACACACTGCACACACAAAATCTAATGTCTGTTCTAGACCTGTACTCCTTATGTATCATGTTGCGTTCTGCTTTCTATATGTTCTATACTCTGTTCACACACTGTGATGATCACATCTTTCTTATAGCTGTGGGTGTACGCATACTTCCCGACACTTGCTCCAGAGCCTGTGGAGGAGACCCGAGCGACGGTCTCATTCTCTGACGTATACGACGATCCGCTCCGTCGTAGGACCCGAGAGAGCTTTATGTTCTTTCAACAGTACTTCGACACGGTCACGGTGCGAGAGGTAAGTCTGTGATAAGATTACTACAATTAACTTGGTGCATCCACATTATTTGACGACTGATCATCTTGTTCATTCTCTTTTCTCAGATTACGTGACAGCCATGGGATGCGATCCCGTCAGGACTCAGAGACCAGTACCACACTGCCCGGATTATGTCTCAGTTTGACATCCTCTTCGAGGGCCCGATCTGTCGTGCCTGGTTTTTGAGTGAGCGCGTCATGCGCCAGACCTTGGGGTTGCCTGCTCCATTTGTACCGATGGCACCTCCACCATCGATGAGAGAAAGACATAGGTTGACTGCCGACCAGGTGATTCAGTTCATGGTAGGGCTGGAGACAGATTTCTTCCGCACCGAGGGTGACTGAGAGACCTTTATTCAGACCCATCTGATGCCACCTTTGACTAGTGTCCGAGGAGGAGAGGGAGCGAGGGCTCCAACTGCGAGAGGGAGAGGCGGAGCGACCAGGTCTCGTAGGAGGAGAGGTCTTGAGGGGAGACAGGGGACTGCATGGCCCGTGCTGCCTGCTACTATGACATGCCGAGGGCGTGCTGGAGAGACTTATTAGATTCCCTTCGCTCCTCCTCCAGTCGATCACGAGCTTGTCGGAGTTTAAGGCTCGACCCCAGTATGCGCTATACTTTTATTCTGTACAGTTGTTTGATTTCATTGGATATCCCACAGAATACTAATGACTTCAACATTTTTGCAGGCTCCCATTGAGTACACTCGTCAGTCTCTGGAGATAACGACTTCGATGATGAGGATGCTACAGACGAGCATGGACTTGCTCAGTATTTACAGTATTCCGGTGAGTTCTTTCAAACTACACTACATGCCACACAGTCTTTTCTTGACACGCCATCATTTACACAGTTGCACACTACACTGATTTGATACATTATTCCCATACACTGCTCACAGTACACATTCACTGCAAATCATTCACTGCTCACAGCACATTATTCTTTGCATCTGATACATCTTGATTACTAATGCATTTTGGTGGATTCCCTTTTTCAGATTCCTTTCTTGACACCCGGCCCATCTGATGCCTCAGCAGGAGCAGGGGCGAGTCTTTCAGTACCTCCCCGAGCAGCAAAGGGAGGGGGACGAGGGACTAGTTCACGGGGGCCTACCCCAGATGATGGTGAGTCTGACGAGGAGGCAGTGAGTCCGCGGTCAGAGTCGTCTCAGGATGGAGATGGAGCTGGGGATGGTTCGAGTTCAGAGTCAGGCGCCGATGGTGGCGATGTTCCAGAGTCCTCTCGGTTGAGGAAGAGGACGACGAGGACCCCTCATTCTTGAAACGATTGGCGCTGATCCATACATTTTGCTGATTCAAACGTTGCTCTTCTTTTTGCTTTATTTTTCTTTTTACTAGTAGTTTTGCACATTGTACTGTGTCAGGCAGATTTACTCTCTCTTTTTTTAAAACTATGCTCTTTTGTAAAAAGAATCTATGATGGAATGAAAGTAGTCTTTTTGTTGAAAAAGTGTTACATTTGTACATTCTATGCATTGCGTCGCATCGCATCACTTTACACAACAATGTAAATGATTTTGAACTTTTGTTTTGAAAACTAAACACTCGAATTGCACTAATCAGGTAGTGAACCGACTAACAACAAAACAACTCGATAAGCAAAACAAAGCCTTAACAAGTTTACAACTCGATAAGCAAGTTACGACAACTCGATAAATGAGAGGGAGATGATTACAACTCAATACAAAATTGAATACTAATACATCTTAAACGAGAAGCAACAGAACTCGACAGGACAAAAACAAGACCCTAAAAGACACGAGTAACAGGAATTCTCTGCAGAAAATAACTGAATCTTCACCAAGAAGGCCAGTGAGCATGAGAGAGGGGCTGTTGGCTACAGAGGAGGGTCTGCAAGCCATCAATGTGCCACTGCCGGCCACTGATGTGCCACTGTCGGCCATCGATGGCAGACTCTCTGAAACGTCAACATCTGTCCTCCACTCACTGCCTTATCTTCTATATGAGTTCCAGCTTCGGGATTCTCTTCATTTCAGCTTAGTTTTGCATCAAACAGAAGCAATTCTTGTTCAAAATCTCACAAATTGGATTGCCAACATGGATGGCTCGGAAAAGCTGAGTTTCTGGGGTTTTGGTATAAATGTACTATTCACGTTGAGTCGTACCCCGCTGCGTTTTTTGTTCCTTCATGCCGCGGCAAGATTTTGGAATCCGGTGACACACGTCTTTAGCTTTGGTGGACAAGAGGTGTGTCCTACTTTTGAAGACTTCCAAGCTCTAATGGAATTCGAGCGCGACGAAGAAATCTTGCCACAATTCCGCTTTGGCCACATCCAAGCCTTGGGACGGATGTGCGGCCTTACTTTGCATGACGCTCGGTCATTGATTCACGGTAAAGAGTTGGACATTCTTGCTTGCTCCAGGCTCTGTTGGGTTTAGCACTCGTTTGAGCGAGGTCGCCGAGGGCTTGAAGGAGGGTAAGAGCTGTATGGCTATGACACTAGCCGAAACATTGATGGGTTTGAATGCTTTTCATCGTTCGGAGACGGCTAGATTGGCGAGGAGTCCATTATTATTGCAGGTAATGTTTCCCACCCCATCTTCCATATGTTTCTCACATCACTCGGCCCTCAAACTCAGTTTTTCTCTCAAAACTCTTTTCTTACTTTTCTCTCAACATACGCCTCTTTAATCTCTCATTTTTCATCCCTCCCCAGGTGTGGTTAATGGATAAATTGAAGGTTGTGGACCCATGTCCAACATACTCAGCTCACAGCTATTTCTTCCGGCGACGTCTAGTTGATGCCCCTGATGAGGGATGGTGGTGCAACTGGATGTGGAGCTTGTTCGCTACAGACATTGCTTGGCGCTGTCCTTGGCTTAATCTACCAGCAATGAGTTACAGCATGACCCGTTTGCCCGGGATTCAATTGATTGGCTTGACACACTGCGTGTTCTATTTTCCATTCCGCTTCTGGCGCCAGTTTGGACATGATCAGACTTGTCCGAAGGAAATGATAGAGTATCCTACTACATTTCCGATCCGAGGCGCACAGCTGGCTCGGTATGCCACGTCATGGAGGACTAGAGAGCTTCTGGCCCCCGCTCCCACTTTCAGTTGCACCCTCTCTGATGAGTGCACAGTTTGGCTTGCCGAGGAGGCGCAGATTGGGCCTACTTTAACATTAGAAGCTTCCACCAGCTCTGGGAGGGGACGCAGGAACACCTGACTATGCCCCGAATTTATTTTGCTTTATCAGTGCTTTCAAGTTTTCTTTATGAATGTAATAAAAAGCAACTTCAATTTGTATTCAAGAGTAGAAGAACTCTGTATTGAAATCAATGAAATTGAAGGTTGTAGGTACTAAAAGTTTTCCGTTTGGTCCAAAAATGGTCTAAGTTGTAAAAAGATTAATTTGAACAAAATCAACTTTTATTAAAACTTTTCAAAACCATTTTCGATATGGATCAAAACTGGACACACCTGAGATCTATCACTGAGATACACAACCCCGGATCCTAACAACTGGAAAATTGCCCCTAGCCTGAATAGCACTGCACTGGAGATCACAACCGAGTTCTTGAATGCTGAATAGACAAAGATGACCAAACATGATGAAATGGACAAAGTTGATTGGGGAAGTGTTTATGGCTAGACTTCAGGATGAAGTTGCCTACGTATCCCAAAGATGGGAATCAAGCCTTACGTAGTTCGGCTTGGGTTCACTCGAGTTGTGATACCCCTGTCCCGTAGTATGCTAATTGGTCCATAGTTTGAGTATGATTATGTGTTTAATATAATTTTATGTGTCATTGTGTGAAAATATGTGGTTTTGAATTTCTATCTGTTCACCGTAGGAATATCGGTTTGACTATTTGCATTGGAAATTAAATTAGAGGCCTCATCGGCCACAGAACCCGAAATTGATTGCGCCATTGTGATTGGCATAATTTTTATAGCCTACGGTGAAATTTAATTGAAAAGTTGATTCGGACCAGATTAAGTTGATTAAATTGGTGAATTAGTGCCCAATTATTCTTATTATTAAATTATGGCTAGTGGGAATTTATGGAAAAAGGCACTACACACTTAAATTCTTCTTTCATTTTCATTTTGGCTAGTTTTGACTCCAAGAGATAGAGAGAACCGAACTAGAGAGAGGGAAAGTGTAGGAGAATCAAAGTTTGCTCTTGAGGCTTGGGAGCTTTGAAGTCTAACTCAAGAATTAACCTTAATTTGGGAGGACTAAGGCTCCTAGGTAAGTGAATTTGTGCATCTTAGTTTGTAATCTTTGTGAATTCAAGTTGAATGTTGATGAGGAACATAAAATAAATTGTTCATAATGAAATCAAGTTGGTTTTGTTGATTTGGTAGTCTCTATGCACATGCATGTGAGGAAGTACTTCGAAATTGCATGTTTAAGCATAAAAATGTATAATTCATGTGCAATTTTAAATGAAACTCATGTTTTGATCACCTCTTCACCAATTAAGTTGTGAATGATGAGCATCTCCCACATGCATATACAAATAATGGGGGTGTAAGGCTTGATTGTTTGAATTTGAGCATGTTGGTGTTGAGTTTGAGTTAGTTTGAGTCATGCATGTGATTAAATTGTTAAATTGAGCTCCATTGTGATGTAATTTGGTGTTTGTACCATGTTAGTACATAAATATATGAAGTTTGAGCCAAAAATCATGAATTGAGACCTTTGAACATCGAATTTGAACTACAAGAACAGTTCTGCAATTTCCAAAAAGTTTGATTACCGCTCGAGCGGGGAAACCGCTGCTCGAGCGTGGATTTCGTGCTCCCAGCACTTTTTGCAGACATGGTGTCCGCTCGAGCGGGGGAGTTCATGCTCGAGCGTGGAGCCATGTAGAGAGGCCTTCCGCTCGAGCGCCAGAGTTCGCGATCGAGCGTAATTTTGATGCATCCAGTACTTTTGCAGGCCTTAAGGGGCCACTCGAGCGGGAAAGTCCACGCTCGAGCGGGGACCCTATTTTTTGAAATTTTGAAAATGCATTCTGTGTTCTGTTTTCCGTTCCCTTTCCCTTCTAAACACTCTTAGGCATACATTGAGCATTGTAATTGAATTAAAGAGATAAGAATGAAGCCTAAAGAAGAAAATGTGAATTTTGAACGGATTGAATTGTTAGTGACCCTTTTATGTTCATGGCATGCGTAGGGTCGAGTTCCAGGGCGAACCAATCAACCAATCACTGTGAGTAATATCTGACATATGTTATTGTCCAATTGCTACTTCTACGTAAGTTTTGTAAAGTTCATTAATTTGAATGGTGGACAGAGTTTGATATGAAAGTCTGAAAGGCCTATGCACCAGTTTGATCTGAAAGTCTAAAAGGCCTATGCGCCAGTTTGATATGAATGTTTGAAAGGCCTATGAGCCAGTTTGATCTGAACGTCTGAAAGGCCTATGTGCCAGTTTGATATGAAAGTTTGAAAGGCCTATGAGCCAGTTTCATCTGAAAGTTTGAAGGGCCTAAGAGCCAGTCTGATATAAAGGCCTAAGAGCCAGTCTGATATACAGGCCTAAGAGCCAGTTTGATATGAAAGTTTGAAAAGGCCAAAGGCCAGTTGACATGAATGAAATGGGCCAAGGCCGTCTGTTGTATAATGTATTAATGCATTTCCCTTACTTGGTATTATTCACTGGGCTTTCGCTCACGCTCATTCATGTGTTTGTGGGTGAGCCAAGAGTGGTCCAGACCCAGCCCCAGTAAAGCCTAAGCGGATCAACATAGGTTTTGGAAAGTCAGCCCTCGTGTCTCACGCACGAGACCCATCTTCGCCCTTTTGTTATGTATTTATATTTTGTCATGTTGGTGAAGTTTTGTATATGTCTGTATTTGTAAAGTTCATTAATTTGAATGGTGGACAGAGTTTGATATGAAAGTCTGAAAGGCCTATGCACCAGTTTGATCTGAAAGTCTAAAAGGCCTATGCGCCAGTTTGATATGAATGTTTGAAAGGCCTATGAGCCAGTTTGATCTGAAAGTTTGAAGGGCCTAAGAGCCAGTCTGATATAAAGGCCTAAGAGCCAGTCTGATATAAAGGCCTAAGAGCCAGTTTGATATGAAAGTTTGAAAAGGCCAAAGGCCAGTTGACATGAATGAAATGGGGCCAAGGCCGTCTGTTGTATAATGTATTAATGCATTTCCCTTACTTGGTATTATTCACTGGGCTTTCGCTCACGCTCATTCATGTGTTTGTGGGTGAGCCAAGAGTGGTCCAGACCCAGCCCCAGTAAAGCCTAAGCGGATCAACATAGGTTTTGGAAAGTCAGCCCTCATGTCTCACGCACGAGACTCATCTTCGCCCTTTTGTTATGTATTTATATTTTGTCATGTTGGAGAAGTTTTGTATATGTTTGTATATAGTTCCATGGGTTGACTTAGTTTTGGATGATCCTGTCTGAACAGAATTTTACAGCACTGTATTTCAGTTGTGAGTTATTAATATATATATATGTATGGTTTGCTTTGATGTGCCATGTAAGCACAGCTCTATGGACAAAGTTTTGAATTGCTTCCGTTTGGCCCCTATTAACTCTGTTAAAATACGTTTGGTTTGGTTTGAGGTCGTAGGTAATCTCATGATTACTGGCCGGTTATGTCCTTAACCCACGGGGGCGGGTTCGGGTCATGACAAAGTGGTATCAGAGCACGAGTTAGTAACTCACACACTTGTCCAAAAGAGCAATAAGTGTCTAGAAAAGATCTAGAATGCATTCATAAGTATGAATTTGAAAGCATTGAGAATGTGCTTAACTGTTTTAATATGAACAACTATGTGTTATAATTTGTGATTTACTTGCATTACATCTAATTGAATATGTATGCTCTTGCTATATGCATATTTGTGAACTTTTGTATAAACTATAATGCAAGTCTAATCAGATGGTGAGGACAAGGGGTGATGAGATAGAAGAGTCTACTACCACCAGACTGGATAGAATGGAGAGACTGATTCAGGAAATGGCAGAGTCATTGAGGCAACAACAAGAATGGCAACAACAGTGGTAGCAGCCACATCCTCCACCTCCGCCTCCGGCACCTCCTGTGCCAGATAATCAGAATGATGACTGAATCATAGCCCTCACCAAAGAGTTCAAGAAAATGAAACCACCACAGTTCCATAGTGGACTAGATCCTTTGAAAGCTGAAGCTTGGGTTCTCGGGATCGAAAAACTATTTGAAGTGTTCCGTATTCGGAGACACAGAAAGTGCTTCTAGCTACCTTTATGCTAGAGGATGAAGCAAGAATATGGTGGATTTTAATGCGCGAGAGTTACAAAGATGCTGACTGGGCAAAATTGCTGGAAATTTTCTACGACAAGTACTTCCCGCAGTGTGTTCGGGATAGGAAAGTGACAGAATTTATGGAATTAAAGCAAGATAGTATGACAGTGGCTGAGTATGAGGCCAAATTCACTGAATTGGCCAGGTTTACGCCATATGTGATTGATACAGATTATAAGAAGGCGAGACATTTTGAAGGTGGGCTTTGAAGTGACATCCTTGAAAGAGTGAATGTCTTAAAGCTAGAAACCTACATTGGAGTGCTAGACAGGGCCAGCATATTAGGGGCCAACATAGCTAGACAAGCCAAGCCAACAATAGAATGGAAAGGTAACAAAAGACAAGGCTTCTTTTCAAAGAAGAAGTTTCTGAAAAAGCAAAACACAGGCTCCTCAAACACCTCGAATTCTTCCCAAGACACATCTCGCATGTGCAACATTTGTAGCAAAAGGCACCGTGGGGTTTGTTACCATGTGTCAGGGGCCTGTTTCAAGTGTGGTAAACAAGGGCACATGGCCCGAGATTGTAATCAAAATGGAGGAAAGAAAGCTGCTAGTTCCATTGCATCGATCCCAAAGCCAGGAAACACTTTGAGATCCGCTACCACCGGGGATACCGTGAGACAGGGGAGAGTTTTTGCGGTTGTTCCGAGCGATACACGGAATGCCAACGCAGTTGTCTCGGGTACTATTTCTATATATAATCAGGATGCTTTTGTGTTAATTGACTCCGGATCCACACACTCTTTTGTGACATTTGCATTTGCATCTAGACTGAATAGACCTCTAGAATTACTGCCATATCTGTTATGTGTGTCTGCTCCATCTGGGAAATCTGTATTGTGTGAATCTATATACCGATTTTGTGATATGCTTGTTGAGGATGCTATCCTATAAGTAGATTTGCTGCCCTTAAACTTTAGGCTTTTCGATGTAATTTTGGGCATGGATTGGTTGACCAATATATGTAGATTTGTTGCCCTTGAACTTTAGGCATTTTGATGTAATTTTGGGCATGGATTGGTTGACCAAGTATTATGCCACCATTGATTGTGTGACAAAACGGGTTGTGTTTAAACCACCAAAACAGAAAGAAATTGTGTTTGTGGGAAATGGGGTAGTGCCTCCACCTTATTTGATATCTGCAATGAAAGCGTGTAAACTAATCAGGAAAGGGTGCCAGGGTTATTTATGTTATGTGTTGACTGAACAATCTGTGAATGTTGAATTGAATGATATCCCTATTGTTAGAGAATTTTTGGATGTGTTTCCAAATGAATTGCCAGGGGAATTGGTAGACAGGGAGATAGAGTTTACAATTGAGACTATGCCAGGCACCCAACCTATTTCTAAAACTCCCTATAGAATGGCTACTGCTGAAATGAAAGAACTGAAAGAACAGTTGCAAGACCTGTTTGACAAGGGGTTTATTCGACCTAGCACTTCGCCTTGGGGTGCACCAATATTATTTGTGAAAAAGAATGATGGAACCCTATGCCTGTGTATAGATTATCGGGAATTGAACAAGGTAACAATAAAGAACAAATATCCCCTACCCCGTATTGATGACTTATTTGACCAGTTGCAGGGATCACAAAATGGGGTGTCTTTGAATAAGGTAACAATAAAGAACAAGTACCCCCTATCCCGTATTGATGATTTATTTGACCAGTTGCAGGGATCACAGGTGTTTTCTAAGATTGATTTGAGATCCGGGTATCATCAGCTGAAAGTTAAGGCAGAGGATGTTGAGAAAACAGCGTTTAGAACAAGGTATGGTCATTTTGAGTTTCTTGTTATGCCGTTTAGAGTGACTAATGTTCCGGCAGCATTTATGGACTTAATGAACCGTATTTTTAAAACCTACCTTGATGAATTTTTCGTAGTCTTTATCGATGACATTTTGATATACTCTAAAGATAGATTTGAACATGAACAGCATTTGAGAACTGTCCTGCAAATACTTAGGGAAAGGAAATTGTTTACTAAACTAAAGAAATGTGAGTTTTGGTTGAATGAAGTTATTTTCTTAGGGCATGTGATCAACAGGGAAGGGATTTCAGTGGACCCGCAGAAAATAGAGGCAATTGTGAATTGTCCTACACCGACCAATGTAACAGAAGTTCGCAGCTTTATGGGTTTAGCTGGGTACTACAGGAGGTTTGTGAAGGATTTTTCAAAAATAGCTGTGCCTCTTACCCAACTGACACGCAAGGGACAACCTTTTGAGTGGAACAATGAAAGAGAATCAACCTTTCATGAATTGAAAACAAGACTAACCACTGCACCGATTTTGACACTACCTGCAGGTACAGAAAATTTTGTGATTTTCAGTGATGCACCTTATAAAGGTTTGGGTTGTGTGTTAATGCAGAACGGAAAGGTTATTGCTTACGCCTCCCGACAGTTGAGACTACACGAGAAAAACTATCCAACACACGACCTAGAATTGGCCGCAGTTGTTTTTGCTTTGAAAATCTGGCGCCATTATTTGTATGGAGCAGAGTGTGAAGTCTACACGGATCACAAAAGTCTGAAATACTTCTTCACGCAGAAGGAGTTGAATATGCGACAGAGGAGATGGCTGGAATTGATAAAAGACTATGATCTAGAGATTCAGTATCACCCCGGGAAAGCTAATACAATTGTTGATGCCCTGAGCAGAAAATCAACGGGGAGTGTGGCTTGTTTGTTTACTGAACAGAGAGAGATTTTGCAAGATTTTGAGAAATCTAAAATTGAAGTGGTAATGTGCGAACAAGGCGGATTGATAGCCGCTATTGCAGCCGTGCCGGCGATTGTTGAAGAAATCAAACAGAAACAGAAGGAGGATGAATTCCTCAAGAAAGTAATTGTTGAATTTGAGACAAGTTCAAAAGCAAAGTTTAGCGTTGAGAATGAAGTGTTGAGATTTCGGAACAGAATGTGTGTCCCAGACATTCCGGAACTAAAGAAGAGGGTTTTAGATAAAGCCCACAAATCCACATTTTCTATGCATCCGGGTAACAATAAAATGTATCGGGATTTGAAACAAACCTATTGGTGGCCTAAAATGAAGAAAGAAATTGCAGAATATGTGTCCCAGTGTCTCCAATGTTAGCAAGTCAAGGCTGAACATCAGAAACCAGGCGGTCTATCTTCAACCTCTCCCTATTCCTGAATGGAAGTGGGAACATGTGACTATGGATTTCGTTGTTGGCCTACCTCGGACTTCTCGAGGTATGGATTCTATTTGGGTTGTAGTTGATAGACTGACTAAATCTGCACATTTTCTGCCAGTTAGAACTACGTTTAATGCTTATAGATTGGCTACTATTTATGTTGAGGAGATTGTCCGTTTATACGGAGTTCCGGTGTCCATTGTGTCGGATAGAGATCTGATATTTGTATCTAGATTGTGGAAGAGTTTGCAGGAAGCTATGGGAACAGAATTGAGGTTCAGTACTGCATTCCACCCACAGACAGATGGGCAATCGGAACGAACAATACAGACTTTGGAAGATATGCTTCGGATGTGTGCTTTGGATTTTCAGGGGAGTTGGGAAGACTATTTGGCACTTACAGAATTTGTTTATAATAACAGCTTCCACTCCAGCATCGGTATGGCACCATACGAGGCTTTGTATGGTAGGAGGTGTAGATAACCTATTTGTTGGACAGAGGTCAGGGATAGAGTTTTGCTTGGGCCTGAAATTGTACAAGACACTTCTGAAAAGATGAAGACTATTCGTCAAAGGCTCAAAACAGCTCAAGCCCGACAAAAGAACTATGCAGATGTTCGAAGAAGACCTCTTGAGTATGAGGTCGGCGACCATGTGTTTATTTGTGTGTCTCCAATGAAAGGCCAAGTCAGGTTTGGAAAGAAGGGCAAGTTGTCACCCCGTTACATTGGGCCATTTCAGATTCTGAAAAGGCTTGGTCCAGTTGCTTATAGAGTTGCTTTGCCACCGGGATTTGAACAAATCCATAACGTGTTTCACGTGTTGATGTTGAGGGGTTACCTCCGAGACCCATTTCATGTGATTGATTATCATCGGGTAGTTATTGATAAAAATATAGAATATGCTGAGTGGCTGGAACGAATTGTTGACCGACAAGTGAAACAATTGAGAAGCAAGTCCATCCCAATGGTGAAAGTGGAATGGAAAGAACACTATGGGACGGATGCCACATGGGAAAAAGAGGAGGAAATGCAACTACACTATCCACATTTGTTTCCCGATGAAGGTAAATTAAGTTTGGAGAACAAAACTTACTAAAGAGGGGAAGACTGTGATACCCCTGTCCCGTAGTATGCTAATTGGTCCATAGTTTGAGTATGATTATGTGTTTAATATAATTTTATGTGTCATTGTGTGAAAATATGTGGTTTTGAATTTCTATCTGTTCACCGTAGGAATATCTGTTTGACTATTTGCTTTGGAAATTAAATTGGAGGCCTCATCAGCCACAGAACCTAAAATTGATGGCGCCATTATGATTGGCATAATTTTTAGAGCCTACGGTGAAATTTAATTGAAAAGTTGATTCGGACCAGATTAAGTTGATTAAATTGGTGAATTAGTGCCCAATTATTCTTATTATTAAATTATGGCTAGTGGGAATTTATGGAAAAAAGGCACTACACACTTAAATTCCTCTTTCATTTTCATTTTGGCTGGTTTTGACTCCAAGAGATAGAGAGAACCGAACTAGAGAGAGGGAAAGTGTAGGAGAATCAAAGTTTGCTCTTGAGGCTTGGGAGCTTTGAAGTCTAACTCAAGAATTAACCTTAATTTGGGAGGACTAAGGCTCCTAGGTGAGTGAATTTGTGCATCTTAGTTTGTAATCTTTGTGAATTCAAGTTGAATGTTGATAAAGAACATAAAATAAATTGTTCATGATGAAATCAAGTTGGTTTTGTTGATTTGGTAGTCTACATGCACATGCATGCGAGGAAGTACTTCGAAATTGCATGTTTGAGCATAAAAATGTATAATCCATGTGCAATTTTAAATGAAACTCATGTTTTGATCACCTCTTCACCAATTAAGTTGTGAATGATGAGCATCTCCCACATGCATGTACAAATAATGGGGGTGTAAGGCTTGATTGTTTGAATTTGAGTATGTTGGTGTTGAGTTTGAGTTAGTTTGAGTCATGCATGTGATTAAATTGTGAAATTGAGCTCCACTGTGATGTAATTTGGTGTTTGTACCATGTTAGTACATAAATATATGAAGTTCGAGCCAAAAATCATGAATTGAGACCTTTGAACATCGAATTTGAACTCCAAGAACAGTTCTGGAATTTCCAGAAAGTTTGATTACCGCTCGAGTGGGGAAACCGCCGCTCGAGCGTGAATTTCGTGCCCCCAACACTTTTTGCAGACATGGTGTCCGCTCGAGCGGGGGAGTTCACGCTCGAGCGTGGAGCCATGTAGAGAGGCCTTCCGCTCGAGCACCAGAATTCGCGATCGAGCATAATTTTGATGCATCCAGTACTTTTGCAGGCCATAAGGGCCCGCTCGATCAGGGAAGTCCACGCTCAAGCGGAGACCCTGTTTTCTGAAATTTTGAAAATGCATTATGTGTTCTGTTTTCCATTCCCTTTCACTTCTAAACACTCTTAGGCATACATTGAGCATTGTAATTGAATTAAAGAGATAAGAATGAAGCCTAAAGAGGAAAATGTGAATTTTGAACGGATTGAATTGTTAGTGACCCTTTTATGTTCATGGCATGTGTAGAGTCGAGTTCCAAGGCGAACCAATCAACCAATCACTGTGAGTAATATCTGACATATGTTATTGTCCAATTGCTACTTCTATGTAAGTTTTGTAAAGTTCATTAATTTGAATGGTGGACATAGTTTGATATGAAAGTCTGAAAGGCCTATGTGCCAGTTTGATCTGGAAGTCTGAAAGGCATATGCGCCAGTTTGATATGAAAGTTTGAAAGGCCTATGAGCCAGTTTGATCTGAACGTTTGAAAGGCCTATGTGCCAGTTTGATATGAAAGTTTGAAAGGCCTATGAGCCAGTTTCATCTGAAAGTTTGAAGGGCCTAAGAGCCAGTCTGATATAAAGGCCTAAGAGCCAGTCTGATATGAAAGTTTGAAAAGGCCAAAGGCCAGTTGACATGAATGAAATGGGGTCAAGGCCGTCTGTTGTATAATGTATCAATGCATTTCCCTTACTTGGTATTATTCATTGGGCTTTCGCTCACGCTCATTCATGTGTTTGTAGGTGAGCCAAGAGAGGTCCAGACCCAGCCCCAGTAAAGCCTAAGCGGATCGACATAGGTTTTGGAAAGTCAGCCCTCGTGTCTCATGCACGAGACCCATCTTCACCCTTTTGTTATGTATTTATATTTTGTCATGTTGGAGAAGTTTTGTATATGTCTGTATATAGTTCCATGGGTTGACTTAGTTTTGGATGATCCTGTCTGAACAGAATTTTACAGCATTGTAGTTCAGTTGTGAGTTATTAATATATATATATGTATGGTTTGTTTTGATGTGCCATGTAAGCACAGCTCTATGGACAAAGTTTTGAATTGCTTCAGTTTGGCCCCCATTAACTCTGTTAAAATACGTTTGGTTTGGTTTGAGGCCGTAGGTAATCTCCTGATTACTGGCCGGTTATGTCCTTAACCCACGGGGGCGGGTTCGGGACACGAGTATTAACTCTCTCCTTTTGCGCTCTAACTTTTGCCAAAGCCGCCCTTTGTGGGTTTTCAACCTTGCGAGCTCAGTTTTTATAATTTCAAATTTTGTATGCTCTAACTTTTGCCTAGGTCGCCGTTTCGAGTTTTCGGCCTAGCGAGCCACTCGGGGGTAATATTTCTACAACTTGTCCATGTTGATCGGTTGTGAGAACTCTAGGCCATCTAGGTCCATTAGAACAACAGCTCCGCCCGACCAGATAGACTTGATGATATAAAGACCTGTCCAATTGGGTCTGAACTTGCCCCTAGGGTCGTGAATGGGAGCTCGATTGTCTTTGAGCACCAAATCTCCTTCTTTCAAATTTCTGGATTTAACCCTCTTGTTGAAAGCCCTGGCAATTCGTCATTGATAACCCTGAACATGGTACAGTGCTTTCAGCCTTCTTTCATCAAACAGCATGAGTTCTTCGAACTTGCTCTACTGCCAATCTGCCTCAGCTATTTGACACTCAGCCAATACCCACAATGACGGAACCTCAATTTCGATAGCCAAAACGGCCTCCATCCCGTAGACCAGGGAATACGGAGTTGCTCCAGTAGAAGTACGGATTGAGGTCCGGTAGCCCCACAGAGCAAATGGCAACTTATCTGGCCAGTCCCGGTAGGTCTCCACCATCTTCTGCAAAATGTGTTTGATGTTCTTGTTGGCAGCCTCAACTGCTCCGTTGGTCTGCGACCGATATATAGATGACTTGTGAAAAGCCACGTTGTACTTCTCCAACAAGTCAATCACTTCCTTCTTGAAGTGGGAACCATTATCTGAAATGATCTCGTTTGGAACCCCGTAGCGACAGATGATGTTGTTTCTGATGAACTTTGCGACATGTGAAGCTTTCAATACCGCATAAGATTGGGCCTCAACCCACTTTGTAAAATAGTCTATCGCTACCAGAATGAACTCATGCCCATTGGACCCTTTTGGAGTGACAGCTCCGATCACATCAATCCCCCAAACTAAAAACGGCCATGGCGAAGTCATGTTGTACAGCTTAGACGGCGGAATGTTCATGCGATTTGCATGGATTTGACCTTTGTGGCATCGCTGGACAAAGCCAATACAATCCTCCTCCATGGTGGACCAGTAGTAACCCTGTCTAAGGATTTTCTGGGCTAGCATCACCCCGTTCATGTGCGCTCCGCACTCTCCTCCATGGATGGCCTCCATCAGGCGCTTTGATTCTTCAGCGTCAACACACAGTTTGTGCATTCCGAGATGACCTCTCTTGTACAGTTTACCCCTGCAGACGATGAATTGAGCAGCCATTCTTCTAACTGCCCTTTTATCTTTGGTATTTGCCCTTGGTGGATATGCTTCCTTTTCCAAGAAGTTCCAAATATCGTAATACTAGCGATTCTCATCTCGTACCTCATCTATGGCAGTAAGCAGCTCGTAGCCAGCACAAATTTCTGTTCAATGATGATCGGACGCATCCGGACTCCAAAAGGGACGTCTCTCATGGAAGATAGAGTTGCTAGTGAATCTGCGAATCTGTTGTTCTCACTTAACTGATGAGCAAAGTTCAGCTTCTCAAACTGAGGAATCAACAAGTCCAAGGTCTGGTGGTAGATCCTCATCTTTTCTTCTTTAACTTTCCAATCTCCCTTAGCTTGGGATACAACAAGGTTCGAGTCGCCGATAACGTCCAACCGTTTTGCCCCTAGTTCTAGGGCAGCTTCTAAACCAATAATGCATGCCTCATATTCTGCTTCGTTGTTTGAAACTTTGAACCGGAGTTTGAATGCTAAAGGGATACGGGAATTGTCAGGCGCTATCAGCAACACTCCTATCCCATACCCGTATTGGTTTGATGCTCCGTCAAAGTACATCATCCAAAATTCTTCTTCGACATGTAGGATGGCCTCGTCTAGGAATAGGTACTCAACTGCTTCATCCCCTTCAACTGGGTGATCAGCTAGGAACTCCGCTACCACTCTTCCCTTTACTGACTTGCGCGTCACATACTTCAAATCAAATTCGGACAACAGAAGCAACCAACGAGCTAGCGTGCCCGTAAATGCCAGTTTTTCGAAGAGATATTTGATGGGATCTAATCTCGAAACCAACATTACAAAATGAGCTAACAGGTAGTGCCGCAGCTTCCTGGTAACCCATACCAAGGCCAAACAAGCCTTTTCTAGCGGAGTGTATCGGGTCTCGTATTCTAGCATTTTCTTGCTCAGATAGTAAATAGCCCTCTCCACTTTATCCTCAGACTCTTGTGCAAGCATGCAGCCCATTGTAGTCTTAGTCACTGAAAGGTACAAAATCAACAGTTTCCCCGGCACAGGCGGTGACAACACAGGTGGGTTCTGTAAGTACTGCTTAATCTGTTCAAAAGCAGCTTGGCATCGGCCGTCCCATTGGAACTTCGTTCCTTTCTTCAGAAGACCAAAGAGTGGTTCACAAGTCAAGGTTAATTTTGAGATAAACCGTCTTATGAATTGCACTTTACCCAGAAAGCCTCGCACCTCTTTTTCAGTCCTTGGTGGTGGCATTTCTACGATGGCCATGATTTTGGAAGGGTTAACTTCGATGCCCCTTTGTGTGATCAAGAACCCCAGCATTTTTCCTGCCGTAACACCAAACATACACTTTTGAGGATTCAACCGCAACCGAAATTCTTTGATCCTTTGGAAGAACTTTTGCAAGGTGGTGTAGTGGCCCCTTCTTTCCTTGGACTTGAAAATCATGTCGTCCACGTACACCTCAACCTCTTTGTGGATCATGTCATGCAATATTGTGGTTGTAGCCCGTTGATATGTAGCTCCAGCATTATTCAGCCTGGATCATGTCATGCAATATCGTGGTCGCAGCCCGTTGATATGTAGCTCCAGCATTCTTCAGCCCAAATGGCATTACCCTATAACAATAGGTTCCCCACGAGGTGGTAAAAGCAGTCTTCTCCCGATCTTCGGGTGCAATCACAATCTGATTGTAGCCTGAAAAGCCTTCTATGAATGAAAGCAACGTGTGCCCCGCAGTAAAGTCCACTAATTCGTCGATATGCGGCAGAGGAAAGTCATCCTTCGGACTGGCTTTGTTCAAATCCTTGAAATCCACACATACCCAGATTCTGCCATCCTTCTTCTGTACTGGAACTATGTTGGCCAGCCAAGTTAGGTATTCGAATACCAACAGGAACCCTGCATCAATTTGCTTGGTGATTTCTTCTTTGATCCTGATAGCCCAGTCTGGACGAATCCTTCTAAGTTTCTGCTTAACAGGTCGGGCCTCTTGGTTAAGAGGGATCCTGTGCTGTACAATCTCAGGATCGATTCCAGGCATGTTTTCGTAGGACCACGCGAAAACATCTTTGAAATCTTTTAATAAAGCGACTAAGCGCTCGCGCTCCTCCGAAGACAACGTGGACCCGATCGGGACCAGCTGCGGGTCCTTCTCAGTACCAACATTAATTTGGGTGATTTCATCAACCAATGGTTTTACAAAACTCTCATGCTCTTGTTCTAGCAAATATTTCAAAACCGGAGGAATTTCTTCCTCGTCGTTTTTATCAAAATTTTGAAAGTCCTGATTAATACAATAAATCAAAGGCACAAAAAAGTATTCGAAGGCCACAGCCGCACAATTCTCATTAATTACTTCATCTAGTCCATCTAATTCTTCTATTACAACAGACTCAAAAAAGAAAGAAAAAGATGACCAGGACAGGACTGTGGCATCCGAGTTGTCACTCCCAGGAATACCAGACTCAGACTCAGACGAGCTGGAACCTGATTCTGACTCTACGGACTCAGTGGAATCAGATTCCGGCTCACTACCTAACCCGATGCTGCTTGATAAGAATCCCTCCTCGTACTGCCAGACGAGGGAGGGTGCGACGGATGCATCCAAAATGTTAGAAGGTGGGTTCACAGCCGTTTCGTTCCCAATCATAGACACTGAGAGATCATCCCCCAAGCACTTATGTACGATCAGAGGATCTGATAGTAGATAGGCTAGTGCTACCCCCATTTCAAACTCGGTGTTCTCAGAATCCAATTCCTTACACTGCTCAACCTCAGCTGATGGACCTGTCTGCTCCTCGGCGACATCATCCTCGGATAATTGCAAGTCGAAGAAGATTTCAAATCCCGACATGCGTCTCTTTTCTGCTTTCAACCATGGCTCTGGGAAGCCGCAGAATGGAAAGTATTCCCCCTCCCGGACAAAGCATCCGTTCAGGGTACCCTGGATGGGTTGGTGCATCAACTCAAAATGTTTCCTGGTCTGTTTGGCTCTGGCTCGTCCGGCCATCTCTTTGCCTTTCCTTACCCAGTCCTCTGTGGTGGGCACATAACCCAAACCAAAGGTATACAGATTGTGCGGCATATCGGCCGATGTAGTAATGCACTTCTGGCCACTTTTTCCTAATCCTATCCCGGGGTTGTACTGGAGTTTGTTCATGAAGTACACAGGCTGTGCACTGACATACAACCCCTCATCAAATAGCTAAGATGTTCTGAACAACCCGGGCCTCGGCTAGGGTGAATCCTGATAAGAAGACATCCTCCGTGCCATGCTCGATTTCCAAAATTGGTGTAGACACCTCTGGTGGTAGATGAATTGATGAATTCCCGAAAACTATAACTATCCCCTTCCTATGAGGGTATTTTAATATCTGGTGCAAAGTGGAAGAAACCGCCTTCACCTGGTGCAGCCACAGCCGCCCTAGGAGTAGATTGAAGGTTGCGGGAACGTCCAAGACATAAAAATCAACATCGTGTTGTCTTGGACCAACCTTGGTCTGAATTTGCACAGTCCCCTTCACCTCTCTATTTGTATTGTCGTAGGCCCTTATCACTTGGGTAGTTGGCACGAAGTCCGCGAGCTTCAACCCGATTGCATATGTTGTCCTCGACGGGCACACGTTAATGGCCGATCCCATGTCGACAAGAACCACCGGTGTCCACTTGTCTCTACACTCCACATAGATGTAGAGTGGTTTGTTGTGATCCGAGCCCTCAGGCGGCAGTTCCTTGTCAGAAAAGGTCAACGTCGGGGAAGCTCCTCCCGGAAAGACCAGCCCTACCAGTTGTTCAGGTGTAGTGTCTATTGAGAGTTTGGCCTTGTCCATCACCAAAAGGACAGCCTGTCTATGTACTCTTGAAGCCATCAGCAGTCCCCAGATGGAGATGTCTGCTTGTATCCTCTTCAGCTGTTTCAGTACAGCCTCTTCTTCGAGTAACTTTTCTCTTTGTTTTTCCACCTCCTTGTCCTTCCCAGACGCTTCTAGTTGATCTAAGTGCGGGGGCTTAAAATACCATCCGCTCGTAGTCATGTGGTCTACTTCACCCACATACCAGGTATCATCTGGCTGGCTTTGTCCCCAGTCGTCATCTCTGTGGGCAAGACATAGGTTGTCATCTTCCCACCACATGCCATCGGCAATCGACAAACACATGTCCGGCTCCGTTATAATTGTTCCTGTACCCACAGTACCTTCTGTTCCCATGCTCACAACACGTTCTATCCCCTCAGGGGCTTTGGTTTTCCTGACTCTTTCAAAATCCTCGATCCTTTCCCGCTCGAACTGTTTCAGTGCGGCTTGCTGCTCAATGTCCTCTATACTCGAAATGCTCTGGTCCCGAGCAAAATTCTTATCACTGGTGCTCTCCGGCGGTGCATTCTGATTCCCGACCCTTTCGGCCATTGTTGATGTCTCCGTCCCTGGCGGACCCTACTCTAACTGAGGTTGTTTTGCAACATCTGGTTGGTCGTCAAGCCATCTAGTAGTTTCTACTGACCCATCAAACCAATTGACTGCCACGTCCCCTGAATCCTGCTCTTCAAAGAACTGCAGATTTACAAAGTCTTCTTCCAGATCCGCCAGATCATCTAGCCATTGATCAGGTCCATCCTTTCATACTACACAAATCTCTGCCCCTACTGGCATTCCACTTATGGCCTAGCCTGGTCACTGATGTAATATAACTGCTCGGGTTGTATCTGAAAAGAGTAAACCCCTCAGGTTCCATATAATCATTCTGATCGACCCACACATTCGACTGAATTCTATCTCCGGTAGTCACCGCCACCATCTCAGGTTGGGTTCGGGAGATGTCCAACATGCACAAGTCAGTGCTGTCAGGAATGAACACCTCCGGCTTGGGTAGGTGAGAAGAGGTGATATATATGCTAGGGTCGTATGACATAACCCCAGTTTGGATTAGATTAATGTGTTTGGGAGGTGGAGCTTGGTTGTGTGGTGGGAGAGGGTTGGTTATGACATTTGGTTTTTCCGGAGGCATAATTACCCTGTTATCAATGAGATCATAAATCTCATGACGCAATCGAAAGCACTGGCCGGTGTCATGACCATGTTGTTGGTGAAAGGTGCAGTACTTGGCTGGGTTATGGGAAGTAGGTAGTCTGTCTAGTAGTGGTCGCGGCTCTAGGGGCTTTAAGTGCCCTTTCTTGATCAAAACTCCCAGAGCTTTGGACAGGGGCATGCATAGTGGGGTGAAGGTTCTTTGGCTTCGAAGTGGATATTTGGTTGTTTGTGAGCTACTTCTGGACGCACCGGTGAATGGTGTAGCTACAAGGGTTCTTGGGGTATTGGTGGTGGTAACCATACTCACATCTAAAGCTCTGGCAGCTGCAGCACTGCTTGTGCCTGCATTCGAACTGCGGTTGAATGCCCTCTTGGGCTGCTCTTTCTCATTATCAATGAGGCCTTGTTTCATGGCGTCCTCGATTTGCACCCCAATCTCGTAGAGGTCTGCAAAGGTAGGTAGGGGGAGGACGATCATCTTCTGCATGACTTTGGGTAGGAGGTTGCGCACAACCATCCGTATTTGGTCTTTGTCGACAGGCCTGACGGTCATCATCGAGGCCTTGGCCCTCCACCGGGTCACAAAATCAGAGAAACTCTCCTTCGGCTCTTGCCTGGTTGTCTCAAGATCACGAGTTGTGACCTCAATCTGTGTATTATAGGAGTATTGAGCTATGAAGGCCTCCGCCATCTCCTCCCAACTCCTCTTAACAGAATCTTCTAACTTCACGTACCAAATAGCCGCTACACCCGATAGGGTCCGGCCAAACAGAGAAAGCTTCTACAATCTGGAGAGGCCCATCTGCCTCAGTATGTCCAAAAATAGCCACAAATGCACCATAGGATCTCCAGAGCCATCGAAACAATCTATGTGCGGCATTTTAAACTAGTCTGGCAAAGCCACGGCCGAGTCGGTATACCCATCCTCAATATCCGGAATGGATTTCACACCCTAGGACTTTTTGAACAACTTTTCAAGCTTGCTCACTTTTAACGCTGTAGGGTCCACCTCGAACTCAAAGGGTGAATCCGACTGGTTGGTGGGCGTAGGTGCCTTGGATAACTGGGTAGGATTGGGGGCGAAGCCGGCCCGATTGGAATGTCTGTATCATTCTAGACGTTAGCTGTCTCCCTGAGTATGGGAACTCTTGGTGGGGGAGGGACCTGGTGTGAGGCAGATGCTCCAGTTTGCTGCTGTAACCTGGTGATTAACTCTGCCTGTTAGGCCATGACCTCGGCCTGTTGTGTAGCAAATTCTGTTTGACGGGCAGCGTCCTGCTGCATGGTTTTCATACTCTCCTGGAGCTGACGCATCATTTCCTCCATACTTGCCATATTGTGTTGTTCTAGCTGAATACCAATACCCGGTATATCTGTCCCTATAATAGAAACTGAGACCTCAGCCTGACTGTTCACTAATGGGGTAAACCACTGATCTGGCGACCGCTGTACTGATACACTGTGCTTGGCTTACCTCCGCCTAGTAACCGAGGGTAAAGAAAGAAACACTGCTTGTCCGTCTATCAGATCCCTGGATTGATTAAGTCTACGACCTCTAACCCAGAGTGCTCGGGGAATATCTACCTGGTCAGATGCAATTGTGCTAAACTACCATGTAAAAAGATAAATAAAGCATAATAAGGAAACAATAAGCGGAAAAACAGACAACATAACAGCTTAAATAAATACAACACCTAGTTGGCACACACAAGCTGAAAGAACTGTCCTCAACCACTAATCACTGTTCCAAAATCACTGCCCCAAAACTAAATCTGATACCCGCAGATATGACTGACTCTCAAAATACTGATGCCCATAGGCCTGATACTTAGACTTGCAAACTGATACGCGTATTCCTGTAGAGGCCAACTCTAAACGCATATAGCAAGTAAATGAGAGCCAAAACACCCCTATGTTGGGGTAAGGTTTCCCTGTCCTATTTTGTCAAGAGCTAGGGTTTCACTACGCACACCGCGGTTTCAAACAACCTACAATCGGGTAAGCAACCTATCCTAGTTTGGAATAGTCACTATGGATTCCGATATGCACTAGGTCGAATGGTCAAAAAGGATGCCCTAGTAAAAACCGAGGTTTGTGCTCCTGTCGTGGCAGAGCCCGCAACCGGTCAGCCTTATGGCACACTTTTCAAAGCAAGCATCCGGTAAACCGTTTAGGAATAGCATACGGCAAATACGGTGTCCTAGGCGCACCAATGCAAATGCAATGCAAAGAGACACATAAGTGTAATCAAAACAAGATATCATGAGTTCGAGTCAAGTTCTCTAAATCCCCAGCGGAGTCGCTAGAAACTATAGACGCGCCCTTGGGCCTTATGCTACAGTTCAGACTCAAATAATGTCACGATTCTTAATCTGATCTCACAATGTGCAATGTGAGATTGATAAATCACCAAAGAGTCCAAATTTGGCAAATTGTTTTGGAAAATTGATTTTTTAGAAAGAAGTGCCAAACATGGACTGCTTTGCCAGATATAGAGTCGCCACCTAAATATTTTATTTTGGGCGAATTTAGGAAACCCTGACTCATGCCTAAGGCCACGTGTCCATCATCACCAAAGTTGCCTCGACTCGGGAACTTGGGTACGATTGGGGAAGGTCATCTATGAGCACCCCCGCTCGCCCAATCAAAGACCGGCTTGTACTAAACATGATATCTTGTTTTTGAAAACACATGCGTTCTTATTCTGGTTAATTAGCTAGAATTACTATGTGATGCGCACAGCAAAACAAGTATAGACTAGATCGCCTAATTTGGAACAAAGCATTGCTTATCCGTTTGTTTGGAAAATGGTTTGAAGTTTGCTACTCGTAAGTAGGCTAAATCGAGGATTTTAATGAATTGTTCCAATTCAAGCAATCCAACCTTCACCCATAGGCATTCAGGCAGTTATATCAACTAGGCAGTTAGCCTCATGGCAAGCATGCTTTCATGGCAATCAATAACACACATGCAGTATGCTAAAGCGTAAACACTCACAGTGTACTCCGAGCCAAAATAAAGAACTAGTTAGAAATCAATTCATGATCCTGGTTCATGTTGAGATGGCTAATGCAACACATGTAAAATGCGACTAGAAATAGGCTTGGCTATTCTAAGATGGCATATGAAATGTGACTTGATAACATGCTGTTGAACATGTATTCAAGTAATGTATTGAAAGTACAATGCGGTTAGTATGATGTGCCAAGCCTGGTGCATGCAATACAGATGAATGATGCAAACATGCATAGCATAAGGATGCTAACTGAAGCATGCCCTAAAACTAACCATTGAAAGCGGTTAAGTAAAAGGGAGAAAGACGTGGGATTTGGAAGACATGCACACACGCACGCACACTTATTACAAAATTTTCCCTCTCGACGGAGGGTCCGAATAAATAATACAAACCAACTAACTAACTAACTAACAAGCTAATTAATTATTTCATAACCGAATGAATAACTAGCTACAACTAATTATTACAACGCTTAATTAATTAACAAATTAACTAATTCACAAATTAAAGCTAACTAACAAGTAATCATTAAAATGAGATTGCTAGGCCACCTCAGCTCTGCCTTGAAGAATGAAGGACGCATGCTCGGTTGCCGTCCCAAAAAACTATTCGGTTGCTCTCAAGAGGCTCTGTCTACAGGGTGTCCTCAAGAATTTCCTACTGAATCTTACCAAAACCTGTTTGGGGAATACATCAGTGGCCTGCCGGCCATGAGGGGCCACTGCCGACCAATAGTAGGCACTGCCGGCTAAGAATGAGGGACTGCCGGCCATTTGCAAGGCACTGTCGGCCACTGATGTGCTGGGACACCAAGCTGCAGCAGAACAAAAAATAGAGAAAATGGGGAGTCTCCCAAGGGTATGTATGCACTATGCCACCCCATATCACCTCGAAACATCAAGGGAGAGGCATAGTCGGATCCAAGACCATCAACTACGCATCCTGATGCATGATGGCCAAAGACCCAACTTGTGCAAATCAATGAGAAATGAAAGCACAAATAACCACATAAATGCCTAGAACTCTATCATTGATAATCAAGAGCGTCAGCGACCGAGAATTGAGACGTGTCTCATCACTTGAAGTATGAAACGTCCCTCATTTCTCAGTTTGGGGAATACATCAGTGGCCTGCTGGCCATGGGGGGCCACTGCCGACCATCTTGCCGACCAATAGTAGGCACTGCCGGCTAAGAATGAGGGACTGCCGGCCATTTGCAAGGCACTGCCGGCCACTGATGTGCTGGGACACCAAGCTGCAGTAGAACAAAAAATAGAGAAAAGGAGGAGTCTCCCAAGGCTATGTATGCACTATGCCACCCCATATCACCTCGAAACATCAAGGGAGAGGCATAGTCGGATCCAAGACCATCAACTACGCATCCTGATGCATGATGGCCAAAGACCCAACTTGTGCAAATCAATGAGAAATGAAAGCACAAATAACCACATAAATGCCTAGAACTCTATCATGGATAATCAAGAGTGTCGGCGACTGAGAATTGAGACACGTCTCATCACTTGAAGTATGAAATGTCCCTCGTTTCTTGTGTTCGGATTAACACTTAATCCAAACGACAATGCCATGCAAGGATGGCCTACACAATGCGGTGCATGCGAACATGTACTGCAATATGAACAATCTAACAAGGCTAATAATATGCACAATACTAATACATGCAACAACTAAGCATACACAATGCAAAGCAACCTAGACATGCAAACATGCGATAAACCAAGCAAGCGACAACATACAAGGTGACAAGCATGCTACGACATGCAAAGATGGACTTAAACCAAGAGGGGCAGACCTCAACTATGCCCAAATCAGTGGCCATTAATGTTGAAATGATGGTATAAAAAGCATGAAGAGGCAAGACAAACATGCATGCCAATTGGCTCACCAATTAAGGAATAAAGGTGCAACTCTCAAGAACACCTAAGGAGTGACAAGCATGGATGTGTGGCAATGAGGTAATCTCTGAAATCATGCAAGGGGTGATGCCAAACCACCCAAACAAGTCAACCATAACATGCAAGAAAGCTCAAGGTACGAAGCCAACAAAGGGACTTAAACCATGGCCATGCAATGCAAGCCCCGAAGGACTAAGGGTACCTAAAACAGTCCCTAGGCAGGTCAAGGTGAGACTAAAAACATGCTTAGCCAATACAAGCTAGAACAAAGGTCAAAAACATGGAGCATGCAAGGCTACAAAAGGGGTAATACATTACACCTATTAAAACCAAACATGGCATGACTTGGACAGCATAAAACAGAGTTATATCATGGTATAACAAGACCAAAAATGCACTGATATGATGACCCAAAGGCCTAGGCTTAATGGCATGCACAATGATCCATTCATGAGGCATAAAACACAAACTCTTCAAGGCATTTAAAGCATGTCAAATGCAGGTGTATGGCCAAATTTCATGGACTGAAATAACTTTCGAAATGATGGCAAAGCATGCAAACATCACATGTATGGCATGGTAAAGCCCTCAAAATCCAAGGCTAGCCAAAACATTTACGCTATAGCTATACAAAACATGAGTGATATGACCATGGCAGCCCAAAACAGATCTAAGGCATGGTAAAACATCACCCAAAACCTACTGAAATTGAGCCAACACATGCAAGAAAGACATGCTACTTTGATGAGCCACAAATGGGATTACACTACACATACATGAAGCATGCAAGGAGTGACCAAACTAGCCATGGAAAGACTTAAGGAAGGTCCTAAAAGTCACAAAAAAGGGGGCCTGAACCAAGCCTCAAAAGTAAAGGGATACATGCTCCTTTGATAGGCTAAAAATGCAAGCAAACAAAAACAAGAAGAGAGGGGGGTCACCCCCTCTGATTTGAGGCCTCATAACTACATGCCTACCACTGAAAATACATTGGATTTCAGTGGCTAGAAGGCCAAACCAAGACCACCTCAAAGGCCTTAAAGCATGGTACAAAACAAGGCCAAACAAGGCATACAAGAGGGTTGTACGCCCCTAACACCAAAAAGACCTCAAGCAATCATCAAAATCACTTAAAAACAAGACTTTTTTCAGTTGAAATCAAGGCCTAAAACAATATGCAAGGATGGCCAAAATGAGATACCAAAAAATGCTTAAAATGGGAAAATACTCACCCTTGAAGATCAACTTCGAAACCAGCAACCTCAGGGGCCAAAAACCAAGTTTCAGAGCTCAAGTAACACTCCTAAGAACCTCAGTCCAAAGGTGGTGGTGTTTCTCTATGTGTTGTAGTGTAAAAGTGTAAAAAGAATGGACTTTAAGGCACAAAACCAACAACAATATAGAGAGAGCAAGAAATATATATATATATATAGAGAGAGAGAGAGAGAGATACAACTCTTCTAAAATGGCTGAACCTCTGTTAAGGAGAGAGGGCCTCTCCTTATATAGAAGAAAAACAATGCAAAGCTTGTTGAACAAGCTTGGCAAGAGCTTCATCCCTCCATACACGTGTATGGAGGGGAAATGAGTGAAAACCAGCTGGCTCAAAAGATCTGGCGTGAAACCTGCTGAGACAAGGGATCTGTCGGCCATCAGCAGTGGCTGGCAGTGGCTCATTGATGGCCGGCAGGCTTCATCAATTGACGGCCGTAACAAAGGCATGGCCGGTAGGGCCAAAAAGGGGCCGGCAGTGCACCAAGAGAATCAAGCTGGAAGGACCAATACATGGTCCAAAAAAAGGGCAGAAAGGATACAGGGTTTGGGAAGCTTAAACCTGTGACGTTCCGCCGCGACAGTCGAGTACTCGACGAGCAATCGAACTAGTTGTTAAATGTACCTACAAGCACAACCAAGTCTTGAGGACGGTCAAAAATAGGGTGTCTACAAATAGACAAGAGAATAACGAGTCACCCCTGTAGACATCCGGATCGATGTTCTATAGCCCAGAGTACAAATGGCAATTTGTCTGGCCAGTCCGTATAAATCTCCACCATCTTCTGCAAAATTTTCTTGATGTTCTTGTTAGTGGCCTCAACAGCTCCATTGATTTGTGGCCTATATGTAGATGACTTATGGAAAGCCACGTTGTAATTCTCAAGTAGGTTTATCACCTATTTCTTGAAGTGTGAGCCATTGTCTGATATGATTTCGTTGGGCACCCCATATCTACAGATGATGTTGTTCTTGATAAACTTAGCCACGTGTGACGCCTTTAGCAAGGAATAGGACTGGGCCTCTACCCATTTTTGAAGTAGTCAATTGCTACCAAAATGTATTCGTGCCCGTTTGACCCTTTTGGTGTGACTGCATCGATAACGTCGATTCCTCAAACTGAGAAAGGCCATGGTGAAGTCATATTGTATAGCTTCGACAATGGAATGTTCATACGATTGACATGGATCAAACATTTGTGGCATCGCCGTACAAAACCAATACAATCCTCCTCCATAGTGGACCAGTAATACCCTTGCACAAGAATCTTTCGGGCTAACATCACTCCGTTCATGTGCACTCCGCACTCTCCTCCATGGATGGCCTCCATCAAGCGTTTTGATTCCTGTTCTTCAACACATAACTTGTGCATTCCCAGATGACCTCTTTTGTACAACTTGCCCCTGCAAATAATGAATTGGACGGCCATACGCCGTATTCCTCGTTTATCCTTGGCATTTGCCCCTAGTGGATACATTTCCTTTTCCAGAAAGTTTCAAATGTCGTAATACCAGGGGTTCGTGTCTTAAACCTCTTCTATTGCAGCATTGGTCTCATAAGTAGGCGTATATCTTTGTTCAATAATGAACAGACGCATCTTCACTCCAAGCGGGATGTCCACCATGGAGGATAGAGCTGCTAGCGCATCAGCAAATCGGTTGTTCTCTCTCAATAGATGTGTGACCGTCAATTTTTCAAACCTTGGAATTAGCACATCCAAGACCTGATAAACCTCCATCTTCTCTTCTTTGACTTTCTAGTCTCCATTGGCTTGAGAAACAACCAAATTCGAATCTCCAATGACGTCCAACCTTATTGCCCCTAGTTCTAGGGCAGCTTCCAAGCTAGCAATGCACGCCTCGTATTCTACTTCGTTGTTGGATACTTTGAACCGGAGTTTGAAGGCTAGAGGTATACGGGAATCATCAGGTGCTATGAGCAATACACCTATCCCATAACCATATTGGTTTGATGCTCCGTCAAAGTACATTGTCCATGTTTCTTCTTCTATTTACAGGATATCTTCATCTGGGAAATGATACTCTACTACTTCATCTCCTTTTACTGGGTGGTCTACTAGAAATTTCGCTACAGCTCTCCCTTTGACTGATTTACGAGTGACATACTTGAGATCAAACTCGGAGAGAAGAAGCAACCAACAAGCTAACTTACCCATAAGCATTAGTTTCTCAAAGAGATATTTGATGGCATCTAATGTCGAAACCAGAATTACAGAATGAGCTAACAGGTAGTGTCACAACTTCCTTGTTCCCCAAACCAAAGCCAAACAAGCTTTCTCGAGGGGAGTGTAGCGGGTCTCATATTCCCGTATCTTCTTGCTTAGATAATAGATGGCATTCTCCGCTTTAGCATCTGATTAGTGGTTTAAGCAACAGATTCCCGTATTTATCGGTAACAGATAATAGATGGCATTCCCGAATCTGTTGCTTAGATAATAGATGGCATTCCCGAATCTGTTACCGATAAATACAAGATTAGTGGTTTCCCCGGTTCTGGTGGTGACAACAAAGGTGGATTCTGAAGGTGTAACCTGTTCGAAGGCAAACTGACATCGATCATCCCATTAGAACTTCTTTCCTTTCTTCAACAGACCAAACAATGGTTTACAAGTCAAAGCTAATTTTGAGATAAATTGTCTTATGAATTGCACATTTCCCAAAAAGTCGCGCACCTTCTTTTCAGTCCTTGGTGGTGGTATTTCTAAGATTGCCTTGATTTTGGAAAGATCTACCTTAATTCCTCTTTGTGTGATCAAGAATCCCAGCATTTTCCCTGTCGTTACACCAAAGGTGCATTTTTACAGGTTCAACCTCAATCTATATTCTCTTATCCGTTCAAAGAATTTCTCCAGTGTGGTGTGGTGGCCTTCTCGCTCTTTAGACTTGACAATCATATCATCCGTATATACCTCAACCTCTTTGTGGATCATGCCTTGCAGAATAGTAGTTGCGGCCCTTTGATAGGTTGCCCGGCATTCTTCAGCCCTTCTTCAGCCCAAACGACATAACTCAGTAGCAATAGGTGTCCTATGGAGTAGTGAAAGCTATATTCTCCCTATCTTTAGATGCCATCAGAATTTGGTTATACCCGAAAAATCCATCCATGAATGAGAGTAACGCATGGCCTGAGGTGAAGTCTACCAACTCATCAATATGTGGCTACGGAAAATCATCTTTCGGACTAGCCTTATTTAGATCCCTGAAGTCAACACAGACTCTGATTCTACCATCCTTTTTTGGAACCGGAACAATATTGGCCAACCACGTCAGATACTCGGATACAAGTAAGAACCCTACCTCAATCTATTTGGTAACTTCTTCTTTGATCTTTAAAGCCCAATCTGGGCAAACTCTGTGCAACTTTTTCTTGACTGGCCGTGCCTCAGGGTCAAGAGGGATCTAGTGCTATACAATCTCAGGATCGATTCCAGGCATGTCTTCATAGGACCACGCGAAAACATCTTTAAAAGTTTTCAGTAAAGCGATTAAATGCTCGCGTTCCTCTGAACACAGCGTAGACCTGATCTGAACCAGGCGAGGATCTTCCTCAGTATCCACATTAATTGATGTGATTTCATCTATACAGGGCTTAACATGCCTCTCCTCCACATGATCAACCAAATTTTTCAAACCCCTAGGAATTTCTTCCTCTTCATTTATGTCAAAATTTTGAAAATTAAGATCAGTACCACAAACCAAAAGCACAAAGAAGTAAGCAACATTCAGAGCATTCCCATTCAAAAGCTCCAGGGCTTTGGTTATAGTGGACTCAAAAGAAAAGCTAAAAGACGACCTGGACAAGACTTGGAATCTGGGTTACCAGTCCCAGAAGTACCAGACTCAGAGGGACTCGAATCTGACTCTGACTTCACAGACTCGATGGAAACAGATTCAGACTCATTATTCGATTCAGAACTGTTGATGGTGCCTTTCTTAAATTTCCAAACTAGACGTGGAGCCTCAGACACATCCACGATAAGATTAGAGAAATCTCTTACTAGGTTATCCCTGATCATTGAGATAGTAAAACTATCCCTCAAGTTGGTGGTCTCAGTTTCAGCAATAAAACCTATCAGTAGGTCAACTAGTGCTTTTCCCAGCAGTTCTTCCTCTTCGATATCCAAGCTTGCAGTCCTCCCTTGATATATGTTAATGCTTAGGTCCGTCTTCTCATCCTCCTCTTCTAGTAATTGGTGCCCGAAGAAGATCTCGAAACCTGGATACCTAATCTTTGTCTCCTGGTCAAACCAAGGCTCTAGAAATCCATAGAATGGGAAATCCTCCCCTTGGCAGACAAAGCGTCCGTTCAGGGTTCCTCGTATTGGTTTGTGGACTAACTCATACTGCTTCCTGATCTTTTTTCTTTCATCCTTTCTCTCAACTCCTACTCTTTTCTCTGCCAATCTGCAACTGTAGGTTTGTATCCCAGTCCAAAAGAGTGGGGGTTATGACTCACTTCCTTAGCAATAATGCCTCTCTGTCTACCACTTTGGCTTAGTCCTGATCCAGGTATATGCCCCTGTTTGTTCATCATATAGATGGACTGAGCACTCACATAATTTCCGTCATCTTCTACCATGATGGATTGGACCACCCGGGCCTCTGTCAATGAGAAGCCAGAGAGAAATACATCCTCTTCCCCATGTATGATTTCCAACACTGGCGTGGTAGTTCCCTGGGGAGGATGGATCGTAGAATTACCGTACACAGTAGCAATTTCTCCTTTAAAGGGGTATTTCACCAACTGATGGACTGTTGATGATACAGCTTTTATCTGATGCAACCAAGGCCTTCCCAGCAGTAGATTGAAGGTTGCTGGTGCATCCATGACATGGAATTCCACCTCATGTTCAAATGGGCCAATGAGGATATTGCTTTTGAATGTTCCTTTGACATCCCAGCTTGTATTATCATAAGCTTGGACGGCTTGGGTTGTGGGTGTAAAGTCAATCGGCCTCAAACCGATGGCATAGGCAGTCCTCACTGGACACACATTAATTGCTAGCCCGGTATCTACTAACACCAACGGGATCCGTTTCTTTCGACTTTCCAAGGTTGCATATAAAGGACGGTTATGGTTAGTGCCCTCAGGTGGTAACTCTTTATCTATAAACGATATCACTTGCGTAACGTCCTTAGATGTAACCAATGATACCAATTGGTCTGCAGTGGTATCGATAGGCAGTGGTATCGGTAGGTAGTTTAGTCTGGTTTATTGCCTCTAACAATGTCTACCTATGTTCCTGAGATACCATTATCAGCCCCCAGATTGATATGTCAGCCTGAATTTTCTTGAGCTATTTCAAGACCATGTTTTCATCACCATCCTTCTCTTTTGATGTCTCAACCTCTTTGTTGGAGGATTCTGGCTGGTCTAAAGTTGTGGGTTTTAAGTACCAACCACTCCGGGTCATGTGATTAATCTCGTCTGTATACCACGTATCGTTGGAGGTAGAGTCCCACCCCTCGTCTGTGTATGCGTAACTCAAATCATTATCTTCCCACCACTCCCTATAGTCATAACCAAGTTATTGTCAAGCTTCACTTAGAGCATGTTCACATCACACCTATAAACACACCATTCATTTTCCACGATGGTTTTGGCTTCCGTATCCCAGTATTGTTTAGGCTTCCATTGAGTCTTTTTGGTGATTATGGTTGACTCATTTTCTTCTTTCCCTTTTCCTTTTTCTTGTTTCAAGGCCATCTTCCGTTGGACCTCTTCTATCCTTTTCTACTAGAATTGCTTCTACACTTGTTCTTTTATAGTCAAGGGTGTTGCCTCAGCCTTTCCTTTCCTGGTCTCTCTTATTTGTTCTACCTTATCTATCTCATCATTGCTAAACCACTCATTGTTTGTTTCTGACTGGCTTGGATCTCACCATCTCATCTGCACACAATTTGTATCTTCTTCTTCAAAGGAGTAGAGATCCTTCAGATCCCCTTCCAATTCTATTAGATCCACTTCTAGGTTTGCTAATTCATTCAAACCATGTCCAAGCAACCATCCTGACGTTGCCCTAGCTCATTCCCCTTGATAACATTGATGCTAAGGAAATCCAGTAGTATGACTACTGGCTTTGACTGGTCAATGGCTACGATGTATAAGCTCGCGTCATACTTCTCTGCAAGTGAAGCCCCCTTTTCTATGACACAGGTAACAGACGACCCTGCCTCTAGTGAATTCTCCTTTCTCTTCATTTCTACTGCCACAGGCTTGGATTGGGTTTGTGGTGTTAAATCCATCATGCACATGTCTGTGCTTTCTGGAATAACCACCTCTGGTTTTGGTAAGTGGGATGAGATAATGTATGTGCTAGCATTGAAGGTGGGTGGTAGTGTATGGATATGGTTAATATTTCTGGGTAGGGGGGCTTGGTTATGTGCAGGAAGTGGGTTGGTCATTACATTTGGTTTGGAAGGTGGGACGATGATTTTGTTGTCAATGAGATCCTGAATCTCATGACGCAAACGGTAGCACATATCTATGGGATGGCCATGTTGTTTGTGGAAGATACAATACTAGGTAGGGTCATGTTTGGGTGGCAATGGGTCTAGAAGTGGACGGGGATCGAGAGGTTTAAGATGTCTTTTTTTCATTAACAGCTTGAAGGCGTGGGTTGGGGTCATATAGAGAGGGGTAAATATTCTTCGACTTCGGAGTGGACCAGTATTTTGTGAAGGTTGTGAGGTTGTGGCAGTAGCGAAAGGATCGGCCATCTTGGCCGATGTAACAACAGTACTAACATCTGCAGGCCATGGAATAGTGCTATTACTAGCATTGGTACTCCTGGTAAATGGCCTTCTTGTAGGTTCACTAGTTCTGTGGAGGATCCCTTTTTTGAATGCACTTTCAATTTGGACCCCCAACTCGTGTAGTGAAACAAGTGTAGACAATGGTGCCAGTATCATTCTTTGCAGCAGATCGGGCTCGAGATTCAAGATTACCAGCCAAACTTGCTCTCTTTCAGAAGGCCTATTTGTCATCCGGGTTGCTTTGGCTCTCCACTTGGCAACAAAATCGATGAAAGATTCTTTAGGGTTTTAGGTAGTGGCTTCCAACTCACTGATGGTTACTTCGATCTGAGTGTTAAAAGAATATTGGTTCACAAACCCTTCAGATAGTTCTTCCCAATTCCGCTTAGTAGCTTTTCCAGTTTAGCTTACCAAATGGCTGCTATATTAGACAGAGTCCTCTCGAATAATGACAATTTCTGAACATGAGAAAGACCCATAGACCTCAAAACATCCGAAAACAGACGAACATGTACAATTGGATCCCCACTTCCATCAAATCTGTCGATGTGTGGCATTTTAAACTTCTCCGGTAATCTAACCGAAGCCTCAGTGTACCCGTCTTCAATATCCGAAATGGAATTGAAGCCGTGGGACTTTTTCATCGCTTTCTCTAGCCTGGTAATTTTGATCATAGTTGGATCATCGTTAATGTCAAAGGAAAGAAGTTCTCCTTAGGCCTGTGCCGAGGGTCTATAAGCTGGAGCCTATGGAAATATCTCCTGGGGATCTGGGACTTGGGGATTTTCCACTGGTGGAAGGGGATCAAGATTTAGCTGAGTAACCGGGATTGGATGCACTGTAGATGCGAATGCCCAAGATAGGCGTCGCAGATCGGCAATGATTTTATTTTGTGCGGCCAACCTTTGATCCATAGTTCTCAAAGTTGCCATCATGGCAGCAATTTCTTTTGTGTTCTGTGACATTATTATAAGTGAGTGAGATACTGGCAAATTGCAGGTACGAATAGGTGTTTGTGGAGTGCTTTGTACTAGTGCTGATGCCTATTATTTCTTTCTTCGTCAAGTGATCGGTAGGAGAGAGACTAACACTGGTTGACCACCAACAAGGTCTTGAATTTTGCAAAGCCTACCAAATTGAGTCCACACAACTTGGGAAATATTGGGTCTTTCTGAAGCTATGATGGTAAACTACCTAGCAAAAAGAAAGAAAAGAAAAACAACAATAAAAAATCGGACAGCGCTTCGGCCCCAATTCTCAACAATCACAGCTGAGCTAAAATCCCCACTGAACTTTGTTCTCAAACTTATACTAATATGAACCATTCTGTCCAGTCTCACTGTAAAAGCACATACCAAGTAAAAAAGCCAAAACACCCCTATGAGGGGGATAGGGTTACCCTGTCCTAGATTTTTGGCATGATCTAGGCTGTACTATTTCAAACAATGAGTTTCACGCAATCCTGTATTTGGGTAAGCATCTTGTCCTAGTTTGGAACAGTCACTATAGCTTTACTATATGCAACTAGGTCGAATGGTCAAAACAGGGTATCTCAGCAAGATTACCTAATATACCTCTCCCACCTAACACGGAGAAGTGAAAGGAGGATCAAGTGGTACAGCGGTAGTCCAGATCCAAGGGTTGTGTTCCTATTGTGGAAAAACCCGCAACCGGTCAGACTTTTGGCAAACTTTTGGCAAACTTTTTGGGCGAGCCTCCAACAAACCGTTCTGGAATAGCATATGGAAAACACAGTGACTTAGGCGCACCAATGCAAATGCAATGTAAAGAAACATATAAATGTAGATAAAATTTCACATCATGAATTTCAAGTCAAGTTCTCTATATTCCCCAGCAGAGTTGCTAGAAACTGTAGCTTGGCTTTTCCATGCTCTTTTCGGAAAGTGAATAGGCCTTACAGTGTCGGACTCTCGTGGTTCTAAATTTGATTTCACAAGTGCAATGTGAAACAATGTAAACGCAAAAGAGTCCAAATCCGACAATTCTTTACATCCGAAAACAGACGAACATGTACAATTGGATCCCCACTTCCATCAAATCTGTCGATGTGTGGCATTTTAAACTTCTCCGGTAATCTGACCGAAGCCTCAGTGTACCCGTCTTCAATATCCGAAATGGAATTGAAGCCGTGGGACTTTTTCATCACTTTCTCTAGCCTGGTAATTTTGATCATAGTTGGATCATCGTTAATGTCAAAGGAAAGAAGTTCTCCTTAGGCCTGTGCTGAGGGTGTATAAGCTGGAGCCTATGGAAATATCTCCTGGGGATCTAGGACTTGGGGATTTTCCACTGGTGGAAGGGGATCAAGATTTAGCTGAGTAACCGGGATTGGATGCACTGTAGATGCGAATGCCCTAGATAGGCGTCGCAGATCGGCAATGATTTTATTTTGTGCGGCCAACCTTTGATCCATAGTTCTCAAAGTTGCCATCATGGCAGCAATTTCTTTTGTGTTCTGTGACATTATTATAAGTGAGTGAGATACTGGCAAATTGCAGGTACGAATAGGTGTTTGTGGAGTGCTTTGTACTAGTGCTGATGCCTATTATTTCTTTCTTCGTCAAGTGATCGGTAGGAGAGAGACTAACACTGGTTGACCACCAACAAGGTCTTGAATTTTGCAAAGCCTACCAAATTGAGTCCACACAACTTGGGAAATATTGGGTCTTTCTGAAGCTATGATGGTAAACTACCTAGCAAAAAGAAAGAAAAGAAAAACAACAATAAAAAATCGGACAGCGCTTCGGCCCCAATTCTCAACAATCACAGCTGAGCTAAAATCCCCACTGAACTTTGTTCTCAAACTTATACTAATATGAACCATTCTGTCCAGTCTCACTGTAAAAGCACATACCAAGTAAAAAAAGCCAAAACACCCCTATGAGGGGGATAGGGTTACCCTGTCCTAGATTTTTGGCATGATCTAGGCTGTACTATTTCAAACAATGAGTTTCACGCAATCCTGTATTTGGGTAAGCATCTTGTCCTAGTTTGGAACAGTCACTATAGCTTTACTATATGCAACTAGGTCGAATGGTCAAAACAGGGTACCTCAGCAAGATTACCTAATATACCTCTCCCACCTAACACCGAGAAGTGAAAGGAGGATCAAGTGGTACAGCGGTAGTCCAGATCCAAGGGTTGTGTTCCTATTGTGGAAAAACCCACAACCGGTCAGACTTTTGGCAAACTTTTGGAAAACTTTTTGGGCGAGCCTCCAACAAACCGTTCTGGAATAGCATATGGAAAACACAGTGACTTAGGCGCACCAATGCAAATGCAATGTAAAGAAACATATAAATGTAGATAAAATTTCACATCATGAATTTCAAGTCAAGTTCTCTATATTCCCCAACAGAGTCGCCAGAAACTGTAGCTTGACTTTTCCACGCCCCCTTTCGAAAGACGAATAAGCCCTACAATTCGGACTCTACTTGTGGTTCTGAAAATAATGAAAACACAAAAGAGTTCAAATCCGACAATTCTTTTGGAAAATAGATGTTTTGAATCAAATGCCAAAAATGGACTGCTTTGCCAGATTTACAGAGTCGCCACCTGAATATTTTGTTTTGAAAAATTTAGGAAACCCGAGACTCGTGACAAAGGCCATTAGTCCGTTGTTACCAAAGTATCTTGGTTCAGGTACTTAGGTAGGAGAAGGGAAGGCCATGAATTAAACACTCCACTCGCCCGATCAAAGATCAGCCTCTACTAATCAGGATGTGATTCTTATTTACATTATATGCTCTTGTTCTGGTTATTAAACTAACTTCACTATGTGATGCATACAAGTATAGACTAATTTTGCAATCATTGGAACACTTGATTCATGTTTGATTTGAAAATTGTTCCGAATATGTACCACTTGAAAAAGTGATCGCATATGAACATTACTCAATTTGTTCCAATTCAAGCAAATAGCCTTCATCCACAAGCATTCAAGCAGTTTATCAATTAAGCATTTAGCCTCATGGCAAGCATGCTAAACATGGCAATAATCACACTCATGCATCATGCTAAAGCAAATAAAAGCTTACCTCGTACTCCAAGCCAAAAGAGAAACTAGTTAGAAAAATGCATAATTCCTATGCAACATGGCTAATGCAACACATGCGATATGCAATTACTAGGCTCGATTACTAATACGACATATGAATCAATTTGATAACATGCGGTTAGAATGATGAACTGAGTCTCAATGCATGTAATACAAGTGGATGCAAACATGAAGTATGCTAAACGAAGCATGATGCCCTAAACTAACCATCATAAGCTGGGAAATAAAAGGGAGAAAGACGTGGGGTTGGAAGACATACATTATTACATATTTATCCTCACGCATAAGGGTCCGAATCAATGTCCGATAGTCCAAATTAAACTAATTATTCAAGAACCAAATGAATTAATAACTAACTAAATAATGAGTTACAAATCCGAAGATGTACCATGCTCACATGTACAGCGTCCAGAAGCTGCCCTGTCTGCCCAGATTGTTCTGTTTCACTTTCAATTAATGCCCTCTATTTCTGCACAACACACTGCCTCACCTTTCATTGATGCCCGACTTGGCCTACAAAAGGATGGTCGTGGCTCTATTCCATGTAAGTCCATTTGGTGCTCTGAAGTGAAAACAGTGCAGACAGAGTATTCTGGACTCTGTTTGTCCCTCTCACACTTTTCTGTCATGGGAAAGCCTCAAAAGAAGGTTGCAATTGATTCCAAAACCATCAATGAGCAAATTGATTGCTTGATAATCTTGGATACAATTTTGGACACAAATTGATGAAATGCAATGAATATGACCACCTCTCCCCCTTGTCACGGAGTGAACTCAAAGAGGGTGGTAAAGACGCTTCAAGAATCATCAAAACACCATGCAATAGTGTAGACACCCCATTTTTGACCGACCATAAGACTCAAACGTCATTGATTCAGCACTCGATGAACGCGCATGTTTGTTCTTGTTTCGAGTTTCTGGAGTTTTTGGCTGAGTGCCTTGCCTCCAGGCCTCTGAACTCTTTGTGTTTTGGCTTGGTTTGTGGACCATGCCTTGTTGACCTTGCCTGGAGGGAGAGAGAGGTCCGTAGACCACTTTTTGTAGTCGTAGACTACTTTTCTCTCCTGTAGGCTACTTTTCGATTTCCGAAGCCTTCGGCCAAGCGCCTTGTCTCGGGACCTCTTAACGTTCTCCTCTTGGCCTAGTTTTCGGACCATGCCTTGTTGCCTTTGCCTAGAGGGAAACATAGGTCTATAGACCACTTTTTATGGTCGTAGACCACATTTCCCTCTCGTAGACCACTTTTTGTACCCGTAGACTAGTTTTTGGGGCTTCCGGCTGCATGCCTTGTCCCATCGACTTTTGTCTTGCTTTCTTTTTGGTTTGGTTTTGAACCAAACCTTGTTTTCCCTTGCCTATAGGTTCGAACAGGGGTGTAGACCAATTTTTCCCCCTGTAGACCACTTTTTGTGCCTGCCAGCCAGTTTTCTGGTTGACCAGCTGGTCTTGGTGATCTGTGGACCACCTAAAATGGTAGGCAGCCATGCCACCACCTTCCTTTCTTTGTGCAGACCAGTTTTCCCCCCTTGCCAACCCCTTTGTCTCCCTGCAGACCACTTTTTCTGTTCGGTCAACCAGTGGGAATGGTCGGTCGACCACCTCAACTGGTCAGCACTTTTTCTGAATTTTTCTGCAGATATTTTCTTGCCAGCTGTGCCAGCTGTTGGGCACAGAAAGCATCCTCCATACACATGTATGGAGAGATTGCTTGGAGGCTCTAGCTTGTCTAACAAGCTTGGAGCATGGATTTCTATAAAAGGGAGCCTCCTCCCTCTTGCTTTAGGTTCAGAAAATTGGCTGAGGGCTATACATATCATCTATCTCTATACTTCATCCTTTCTCTACATATTTGTGCTTAAAAGTGCCATTTCTTCACACTTTTGCACACAAATACATAGTGAAACACCTTCATTCTTGAGTTGAGTTTCTTGAAGGTTTGTTTGAGGCTCAAAGGCTTGGTTTTGCCTCAGAAGTTGCTCATTTGCTGTGTTTCTTCAAGGGTGAGACTCTATCCTCTCTAAAGCTTTGTTTTGCTTAAGTCTTTGGCCCTATTTTTATGATGTTTTAGGCTTAACTTTATACTGCAAAAAGTTCTGATTTTAAGTGTTAAGAAAGGTTGTTTAAGGCCTCTTTGGTGTTGGGGGTGTTCTACCCCTTTTTGTGCCTCATTTTGCCTTGTTTTGAGCTATCCTTTTAAGTTATTGGGACCACCTCTTTTTGGCCTTCTCACCACTGAAACTCAGAGGAATTTCAGTGGTGGAATGTGTGTTTTGAGGTCCCAAATAGGAGGGGGTCATCCCCTCTCCTTATGTCTTGGTTCCTTTCCTTGTTGGCCTCATGTTTGAGCATTTCTTTCTAGCATGTTTTGGCTCCATCTTAGGATGTCTTAGGCATTATTTCAGCATGGCATAGCTCTGTTTTGGGCTGGATTGATCATTGGTTGCTTACATGTTACACTTGTAGTGTAAATTTTGCATATTAGCCTTACATGCTTGTGTTGATGACTCATTTTTCTAGCATGTTTTGGTCCTATCTCAACAAGTTTTTGGTGTTATCTTAGCATGCCTTAACTCTGTTTTGGGTTGGTTTGATTACCTCTTACATGCTCCTTTCACTTGTAGTGCAATTCCACTCACTAGCCTAACATGCATCATGCTTTGGACCATCATTCTAGCATGTTTTTGGCTCCACTCCAGCAAGTTTTTAATCATGTTTTGCCATTCTTAAGCTCTCTTTTAAGTTTTTTTGCTCATGCATGCCTTGCTTTGTATAGTCATAGTGCATTCTAGCTCACTAGCTTTGAGTTTTCAAGTCACTAGCATGCATTGCTTGGGCTATATGCATGATTTGGCATCATTTCTTACATGATTTCAGAGCATGTTTCATGGTCATACACTCACATGTGTCACTATTTCAATGCTTTGGAGGGGTTGTGCTTTATTCCTTAAATATGAGCCAATGTGTATGCCATCTTGCCTAAGCTTTTGGCTACCATTTCAGTGTGTTTTTTGTGTTATTTTACCATCATACAACTCTATTTTTGGTTAGTTAGAGCATCCCTCTTTTGCTTCTTACACTTGTAGTGTAATCATGCTCATTGGCCTAGTGTACTTGGTGTTTTTGGCCCTTCATGCTAGCTTGTTTTGGCTATACTGCATACATGTTTTAGCATTACTTTGACATGCTTTAGGACTTTTTTAAGTGTTCTTGGCCTTTTGGGGCTTGCTTTGTATAGCTATAGTGCAAATGCCTATGCTAGTTTCAAGCTTTGAGCCTCCTAGCATGCTTCATTTGTGACATGTGCATGATTTGGTATCATTTGGCATGATATTTCAAAGCATATAGTATTGCCATGTTCTCACTTCTTTCACCCTTTGAGTGTTTTTAAGAGTTGTGCCTTTGTGCCTCGTTTATAGGCCAATGCGTATACATGCTTGTCTAGGCTTTTGAGCTCCCATCTCATCATGTTTTGGTCTTTGTTTTGACCTAATTGAGCCCTGTCTCTGGTTAGTTCAATCATTTGTGCCATGTATTGCATGCCTCTTGTGTAGTCCATCTTGGTAGCCATGTGCCTTAGGCCTCTTGCATGCTATATTTGTGTTGTTTGGATGATTTGGCATCATTTCACACATGATTTCAGAGCATACAGTGTTGTCACACTTCCATGTTTGTCACTTCTTGATCATGTTTGAGAGTTGTGCTCTTATGCTTAGTTGATGGGTCAATGCATGAGCATGCATTATCTTGCATTTCATGTCATCATTTCGGAGTATTTTGGCCACTGTTTTGGCATGATTTAGGTTTTTCAATATTCGGTTTAAGTCCATTGAGCATTGTATTACCTGCCTCTTGTGAAATGCTCTTCATTAGCTTTCATGCTTAAGGACTCTAAACTTGACATGCTTATGTTGTTTACATGTTGTTTGGAATGTTGTCGCATTGCATTGTGTTTGGATTGAACGTTAATCCAAACACGAGAAACGAGGGACGTTTCATACTTGAAGTGATGAAATGTGTCTCATTTCTCGGTCGTTGACCCTCTTGATCATGCATGATAGAGGTTAAGGCCCTTATGTGTTATTTGTGCATTCATTGACACTAAATTGTGCAAACTTGGCTTCTCGGCCATCGTGCATTGTGATGCTCGGTTGGTGGCCCGAGAGTCGAGTACCGCACTCCCTTGAGCTTAAGAAATGATAGGGAGGGTGGTTGTGCACACATATCTTGCAAATACACTGTCGTGCCCCTTCTTGTTCTCTGTTGCAGCAAACTGGAGCTTGGCAGACTTTTCTGGTCAGCAGACCAAAAAAAGTAGTTGGCCGACCACTTTTTCTAGTCTGCAGCATGTTTAGGTGGTCTACAGGTGGTCTACAACACCATTAAGTGGTCGGCAGCCCTCATGAAGGTCTCCATGTTGGAGTAGAAGCTATCTGGAAGCTCGTGCAGTGTTTTGAGATCAAATGCAAACAGAGGCAAGTTGGGGCATAGTAATGGATTTCCGAACGAGGCAACTGAGCATGCATGCACTTCTCACCCCGAGGCTCCTCTTAACTGTTTAGCTTAGCTAGTTAGCTAATGCTTTGGTTTTGTACTTAATTAGTTAATGTGCTTAATTAATTCTTTTGCTTTGTAATAATTAGTTAACTTGTTAGTTAATTAACTTTGTGTAATAATAATTAGTTTAATTAGCTTAGATTAGCTAGTTAGCCTATTATTCGAACCCTCCGTCGAGAGGGCAAATGTTGTAATAAGTGTGCGTGTGTGTGATGTATGCCTTCCAACCCCATTTCTTTCTCCCTTTTACTTATCAGCTTTCGATGTTTAGTTTAAGGCATGTTTCAATTAGCATACTTATGCTTTGCATGCGTGCATCATTCATCTATCTTGCATGCACCGGGCTCGGCGCATCATTCAAACTGCATTGTATTTCAATACACTTTCTTGAATACATGTATCAAATTGTTGCATTCATATGCCATCTTAGCCAACCGAGCCTACCTTAGTTGCATTTTGCATGTGTTGCATTAGGCATCTTAACATAGCTCGGATCATGCATGATTACTAACTAGCTTCTGTTTTGGCTCGGAGTACTAAGTAAGCTTTTACGCTTTAGCATACTGCATGAGATGTGTATGTTGACATGTTTAGCATGCTTGCCTTGAGGCTAATTGCTTAATTGATTAACTACATGAATGCCTGTGGGTGAAGGCTTCATTGCTTGAATTGGAACAATTCATCGAAATGTAAGTTTTAAGCCCACTTGAAGTGGCAAAATCATGTTATTTTCTAAGCCCACTTGAGGGTGGCAAAATCCGTGTCTTAGCCTACTTGAGAGTAGCAACTACAAGCCATTTTCACAAATAAACATGAGATGTTTTGTTCCAAATCGAGTGATTTAGTCTATACTTGTGTGCTGTGCGCATCACATAGTAAGGTTAGCAAATAAACCGAAATAAGAACACATGTGTTTTAAAAACAACATATCATGTCAGTAGAGGCCGATCTTTTGATCGAGCGAGCGGGGGTGCTCATTTCAGGACCTTCCCCTGTCGTACCCAAGTTCCCGAGCCGAGGCAACTTTGGTGATGACGGACACGTGGCCTCAGGCACGAGTTAGGGTTTCCTAAATTTTCCAAAACAAAATATTTAGGTGGCGACTCTGAAATCTGGCAAAGCAGTTCATGTTTGGCGCTTTTTGATTAAAATCAGTTTTCCAAAACGATTTTTCGGATTTGGACTCTTTGGTGATTTATCAGTCTTACATTGCACTTTGTGAGATTAGATTCAGAACTGTGATAGGAGTCCGAACTGTAGTAGCTAAGAACTACAATTCGTGCCCTCACGCGCGGAATGGAGTTCGGGCGGTCTACAGTTTCTGGCGACTCTGCTGGGGATTTAGAGAACTTGACTCGAACTCACGATATGTTATTTTTTTCAGTGTTTCTTTGCATTGCATTTGCATTGGTGCGCCTAAGTCACCGTGTTTGCCGCCTGCTATTCCTGAACGGTTTGCCAAAGGCTTGCTTGGAAAAGCGAGCCATATGCTTGACCGGTTACGGGCTCTGCCACGATGGGAACACAAACCTCAGTTGTTATCGAGGCACCCTTTTTGACCATTCGACCTAGTGCATATTGGAATCCATAGTGACCATTCCAAACTAGGATAGGTTGCTTACCCGATTTTAGGTTGTTTAAAACCGCTACGTGCGTAGTGAAACCCTAGCTCTTGACAAGATAGGACAAGGAAACCCTACCCCTCCATAAGGGTGTTTTGGCTCTCGCTTGCTTGCTATGTGCTTTTAGAGTGTCTCTACAGGGAATGCATGTATCCGTTTGCAAGTCTGGGTATCAGGCCTGCGGGCATCAGTATTTGGGGGAATCAGTTTACCTGAGGGTATCAGATTTGAGGCAGTGATTTGGGGGCAATGATCAGTGTTTGAGAACAGTTCTTTCAGCTTGTGATTGTCAACTGTGTGTTGTCTTTATTTAAGCCGAAGTGGTGTCCGTTTTTCTGGTTGTTTGTTTCCTTATTATGCTTTATTTATCTTTTTGCAAGGTAGTTTAGGACAATTGCTTCTGAAAAGGCAAATACCCCCCGAGCACTCTAAACCAGAGATCGAAGACTTCATCAATTCGAGGATCTGATAGACGGACAACCAGTGTTCCTTTCATTACCCCCAGTTACTAGACGAAGGTCAATTAGGCGCAGTTCATTAGTACAGCTGTTACCAAATCAATGGTCCTTATCCACCCCGCTAGTGAGTAGTTAGGTTGAGGTCTCCGTTTCTACCGCAGAGAGAAATATACCTGTTGTTTAGTTACTTCAGCAGCTTATGGCAAGTATGGAGGAAATGATGCGTCAGCTCCAAGAGGCCATGCAGGCCATGCAACGGGATGCTACCCGCCAGGCAGAGGTTGTAGCTCAACAGACAGAACTGATTGCCAGACTTCAGCAACAGCAACAACCACAACAAGCCGGAGCATCTGCTTCGCATCCACCCTCACCCCCACCCCCAGCCCCACTCCCACCTAGAGTTCCAACACTCGAGGAGACTGAAACCGTCCAGGAAAATACGGACATCCCAACGGGGCCAGTTCCACCCCTAATCCTACCTCAGCTGTCCAAAGCGCCAACCAACCTAGTGGACACACCGTTTGAGTTCGAGGTGGATCCGACAACGCTAAAAGTGAGCAAACTAGAAAAGCTGGTCAAGAAGGCTCAAGGCGTTAATTCCATACCAAACATAGAGGATGGATACACCGACTCGGAGGTAACTTTGTCGGACCGGTTCAAGATGCCACATATAGACCGTTTTGACAGTTCTGGAGACCCTATGGTACATCTGCGATTATTCTCAAATATCCTAAGGCCAATGGACCTCTCCAAATTGCAAAAGCTCTCCCTCTTCGGCCGGACCCTGTCTGGTGTTGCGGGTATTTGGTACGCAAAGCTGGAGGACTCTGTCAAGAGAAACTGGGAGGAGATGGCTGAGGCCTTTATAGCTCAATACTCCTACAACACGCAGATCGAGATCACAACTCGTGATCTCGAGACAACCAGACAGGAGCCAAAAGAGGGCTTCTCCGACTTTGTAACCCGTTGAAGGGCCAAAGCTTCTATGATAACCATTAGGCCGGTCGACAAGGATCAGATACGGATGGTTGTGCGCAACCTCCAACCCAAGTTGATACAAAAAATGATCGTCTTACCCCTTCCCACCTTTGCAGATTTACACAAGATTGGGGTACAAATTGAGGACACTATGAAGCAGGGTCTGATTGACCATGAGAGCAAGTAGCCCAAGAGGGAATTTACCCGCAGTTCGAATGCACGCACGAGCAGTGCTGTAGCTGCCAGGACTTCAAATGTGGGCATGGTCACCACCACCACTCCAAAAACAGCCAATCCCTTTGCTAGTACTTCCACTTCAAACCCCCAAACTCTGAATTATCTACCCCGAGGCAAGAGGGCTTTCACCCCGCTATATATGCCTTTATCCAAAGCTCTGGGAGTCCTACTCAAGAAAGGTCATCTAAAACTGTTAGAACAACGGCCTCTACCCGATCCTCTCCCTCCAAAGCATGACTCGACCAAATACTGTGCCTTTCACCAACAGCATGGTCACAACATCGACCAGTGCTTCAGGCTACGTCATGTCATCCAGGATCTCATTGACAACAAGGTGATTATGCCACCACAAAATCCAAATGTCACCACCAACACCCTTCCACCACATAACCAAGCTCTACCTCCCAAACACATCAACCTGATTCAAACCATGGCCATTCCATATGACCCAAGCATATATATCACACCCTCCCACATACCCAAGCTTGAAGTGTTCATCCCGGATAGCACAGACTTATGCATGTTGAGCACCTCCCAAACCCAACCTGAACCGATGGTGGTGACTGTTGATGACAGAACAGGGATGACTTTGGAGGCAGATGGGAATGATGATTCAGAGCTCGAGGTGTTTGTGAACTTTGCGTACAACCCGAGAGGTTACATCACGTCAATAGACCAGGCTAAGCTGGGGGTAGAGTTGCCAACTGGGGCAGAGATCAGTGTGGTTCGGGAGGATGGACCTAGTCAGGGGTTAGATGACCTAGCAGAGCTGGAAGAGGACATTGCCAACCTTCAGTTCTTCAATGAACAGGATCCGGGGGGCGTGACTGTTAACTAGTTTGATCTGGATAGATCAGCAAAAAATACAGGGTGGCTCAGCGACGAGCCAGATGTTGTTGAGGAATCTCAGCCAAAACAGGGACCGTCAACAATGAGAACATCAACAGTGGCCGGAATGGCCGAGAATCGAGAGGGATCGCCGGAGAGCACCGGTGTTAAGAATTTTGCTCGGGATCCGGGCAGTTTGAGCACAGTGGGCGCTGAATAGGAGGCTGCACTGAAGCAGTTTGAGCAGGAAAAGACCAAGGATCTTGAGAGGGCTAGGAAGGCCAAAGCCCCTGTGGGGACGGAATGTGCTGTGAGCACAAGAACAGTTGCAACAGAACCGGACAGCTGTCTGTCAGTTGCCGATGGTATGTGGTGGGAAGACGATGACTTGCGTCTTGCCCACACTGACGAAGATTGGGGGCAGAACCAATCGGGATGACACCTGGTATGTTAAGGAGGTTGACCACATGACTAGAAGTGGGCGGTATTTCAAGCCCCCACACCTAGACCAACCTGAGGCGTCCGGGAAGGACAAAGAAGCAGAGAGACAGAAGAAAAAACTGCAGGAAGAGGAGGCTGTACTGAAACAGCTTAAAAAAATCCAAGCAGACATCTCCATTTGGGGACTGCTTGTGGCCTCAAGAGTCCACAGACAAGCTATCCTTTCTGCAATGGATAGGGCTAAACTTTCAATCAATACAACTCCGGAGCAATTAGTAGGGCTGGTTTTCCCGGGAGGAGCTTCCCCGACCTTGACCTTCACTAACAAGGAACTACCGCCTGAGGGCTCAAATCATAACAAACCACTCTACATCTCTGTGGAGTGTAGAGAGAAATGGATACCGGTGGTCCTTGTTGACACTGGATCTGCTATCAACGTGTGTCCATTGAGGACACCATATGCTATCGGGTTGAAGCTCGCGGATTTTATGCCTACGGCCCAGGTGATATGGGCCTATGATAATACCAGCCGAGAGGTGATGAGGACTATATAGATTCGAACTCAGGTTGGTCCAGGGCAATAGGATATTGATTTTCATGTCTTAGATGTCCCAGCCACCTTCAATCTACTCCTAGGGCGGCCGTGGCTGCACCAGGTGAAGGCTGTCTCTTCCACCCTGCACTAAATGTTGAAGTACCCCCACGGGAAGGGGGGGAAATCATTTTTGGAAATTCTTCAATCCATCCGCTGCCAGAGGTTTCTACACCAGTTCTGGAGATTGAGCATGGCGCAGAGGATGTATTTCTATCAGGATTTACCCTAGCCGAGGCCCGAGTTGTACAGAACATTCTGGTTGTTGATAAGGGGCTATACGTCAGTGCATAATCTGTCTACCTTATGAACAAGCTTCAGCACATCCCCGGGATGGGATTAGGGCGAAATGGCTGGAAAGGCATTGCAGCATCGGCTGAAGTGCCGCATAACCCATATACCTTTGGCTTAGGTCATCTGCCTACCAAAGAGGATTGGGTGAGGAAAGGGAAAGAGATGGCCAGAAGAGCCAGAGCCAAGCAGGCCAGGAAGCATTATGAGTTGATGCACCGACCTATCCAGGGGACTCTGACCGGACGCTTTGTCTGGGAGGGGGAAGACTTCCCGTTCTACGACTTTCCAGAGCCATGGCTAAATGCAAAGAGGCGGCGCTTGCCAGGATTTGAGATTTTCTTTGACTTGCAATTGTCTGGGAATGACGTTGCCGAAGAGCAGACAGAGCCACTAGTTGAGTCTGAGCAGTGTAAGGAGGAGGATTCCGAGAGCACAGAAATTAATATGGGGGTAGCACTGGCTTGTCTACTCTCAAATCCTCTAATCGTACTGGAGTGCTTGGGGGATAACTTCTCAGTTTCTATGATCAAGAATGAAGCGGCTGTGGGACCATCTTCAAACATTCTGGATGCACCCATCCCACCCTCCCTTATCTGGCAATACGAGGAGGGCTTTTTATCAAGTAGCACTAGGTCAGGTAGTGAGCCGGAATCTGATTCCACTGAGTCTGTGGAGTCGGAATCAAGTTCCAGCTCGTCTGAGTCTGAGTCCGAGTTCGGTATTCTTGAGTGTGATAACCCGGATACCACTATCCTATCCAGGTCGTCTTTTTCTTTTTCCTTTGAGTCTATTGTAACAAAGGAATCAGCCAGACTGGATGTAATTAATGAGAATGGTACGGCTGTGGCTTCTGAGTACTTTTTTGTGCCTTTAATTTATTGCATTAATCAAGACTTTCAAAATTTTGATGAAAATGATGAGGAAGACATTCCTCCAGTTTTATAACGTTTGATTGAGCAAGAGCAGAAGAGCTTTGTAAAACCGTTGGTTGATGAAATCACCACAATTAATGTTGGTACTGAGAAGGATCCGCGGCTGGTCCAGATCGGGTCTATGTTGTCTTCGGAGGAACACGAGCGCTTAGTCGCTTTATTAAAAGATTTCAAAGATGTTTTCTCATGGTCCTACAAAGACATGCCTGGAATCGATCCTAAGATTGTACAGCACCGGATCCCTCTTGACCTAGAGGCCCAACCTGTTAAGCAAAAGCTCCGAAGGATCCGCCCGGACTGGGCTCTGAAGATCAAAGAAGAGGTCACCAAGCAGATTGACGCAGGGTTCCTGTTGGTATCTGAATACCCTACTTGGTTGGCCAATATAGTTCCGGTGCCGAAGAAGGACGATAGAATTCGGGTATGTGTAGACTTCAAGGATTTGAACAAAGCCAGTCTGAAGGACGACTTTCTTCTGCCGCATATCGATGAATTAGTGGACTTCACTGCTGGGCATGCTTTGCTCTCGTTCATGGATGGGTTTTCAGGCTACAATCAGTTTTTGATGGCACCCGAAGACAGGAAGAAGACTGCTTTCACCGCCCCGTGGGGAACCTATTGTTATAGGGTGATGCCGTTTCGGTTGAAGAACGTTGGGGCTACGTATCAACGGGCTGCGACCACGATTTTGCACGATATGATCCATAAAGAGGTTGAGATGTACGTGGACGACATGATTGTCAAGTCCAAGGAAAGAGAGGGCCACTACACCGCCTTGCAGAAATTCTTCCAAAGGATCAGAGAGTATCGGTTGCGGTTGAATTCTCAGAAATGTACATTTGGTGTTACAGCAGGGAAAATGCTGGGGTTCTTGATCACACAAAGAGGTATCAAGGTCGATCCTTCCAAAATCAAGGCCATCTTAGAAATGCCACCACTGAGGGCTGAAAAGGAGGTGCGAACCACTCTTTGGTCTCCTGAAGAAAGGAAAGACGGTTTATTGCAAAATTAACCTTGACTTGTGAACCACTCTTTGGTCTCCTGAAGAAAGGAAAAAAATTCCAATGGGACGACCGATGCCAAGTTGCTTTTGAACAGATCAAACAATATTTACAGAACCCACCTGTGTTATCACCACCTGAGTTGGGGAAACCGTTGATTCTGTACCTATCAGTGACTGAAACGACAATAGGCTGCATGCTTGCACAGGAGTCTGAGGACAAAGTGGAGAAGGCTATCTACTATCTGAGCAAGAAAATACTGGATTACGAGACCCGCTACACTCCGCTGGAGAAGGCTTATCTAGCCTTCGTATGGGCTACTAGGAAGCTGAGGCACTACCTGTTAGCTCACTCTGTAATACTGGTTTTGAGATTAGATCCCATCAAATATCTCTTCAAGAAACCAGCACTTACGAGTAGGCTAGCTCGTTGGTTGCTTCTGCTTTCCGAATTTGATCTGAAGTATATGACGCGCAAGTCAGTGAAAGGGAGAGCGGTAGCGGAGTTCCTAGCCGACCACCCAGTTGAAGGGGATGAAGCAGTTGAGTATCTGTTCCCAGACGAGGCCATTCTACATGTTGAAGAAGAGACCTGGACAATGTACTTTGACGGAGCGTCAAACCAGTACGAGTATGGGATAGGGGTGTTGCTGATAGCGCCCGACAATTCCCGCATACCTCTAGCATTCAAACTCCGGTTCAAAGTGTCGAACAATGAGGCAGAATATGAGGCATGTATTTGTCATGACCCAAACCCATCCCTATGGGTTTATGACATAACCGGCCAGTAATCAAGGAATTACCTACGGCCTCAAACCAAACCAGACATAACTCATCAGAGTAGAGGGGCCAAATGGAAGCAAATTTTAAAACTTTTTCCATAAAGCTGTTCTTACATGGCACATCATAACAACCATACATATACATGTTAATAACTCACATCAGAAAATGTACTAACACAAAGCTCTGTACATACAGGATCATTCAAGTCTAAGTCAGCCAATCAAAAACTATATACAAACGTATCCAAAGTCCTTGCCAACATGATAAAATAAAATAAGATGGCAAAAGGCCGAAGATGAGTCTCGTGCGTGAGACGTAAGGGCTGACTCTTCAAACTTCGGCTGTTCCACACAAACTTCACTGAGGCTGGGTTTGGACCTCTCTTGGCTCACCTGCAAATACATGAATGAGCGTAAGCGAAAGCCTAGTGAATAATATCAAATAAAGAAGTTACACAAACGGTATTTAGAACAACGTGCTTCAAACAGCCTTGGGCCCAATTCATATTCTATCTAACATATATATATATAAATACAGGTCAAGTGACTGCGGTTCCAAACACATCATACGGCCTCAGGCCCAATTCGGGTCATATGGCCTCTGGCCCATTCGTTCATTCATGTCAAACTGACCTTCGGCCCATTCATTCTTTCATACCAAACTGGCCTTTGGCCCAATTATTCTTTTATGTCAAACTGGCCTTTGGCCCAATCATACTTTTATTCAGATCATACTGGCCTCTGGCCCATTCATTCTATCATTCAGATCATACTGGCCTCTGGCCCATTCATTCTGTCATTCAGATCATACTGGCCTCTGGCCCATTTATTCTATCATTTGGCATAGCAAACATTTGTCCACCATTCAGACAAACAGACTTATAAGACTTACATAGAAGTGAGCAATAGGACAAATAACATACTTCAAATATCTTTATTAAGATATTACTCATAGTGATCGGCCGGATGATTTGCTCTGGAGCTCGACCCTACACATTCCATGAACACAATGGGTCACAAACAGTTCAATCCGTTCTTAATTCACATATATTCCTCTTTTGGCTTCTTTCTTATCCTTTTAACTCATTTACAATGCTCAATGCATGCCTAAGAGTGCTTAGAAGTGAAAGAGAACGGAAAACGAAACACAAAACCTAATTACAAAATTTCAGAAACAAGGGTTCCCGCTCGAGCGTGGACTTCCCCGCTCGAGCGGACCCATGAGGTCTGCAAAAGTACTGGATACATCAAATTTACGATCAAGCGTGAAGTCGGGCGCTCGAGCTGAAAACCTCAATACATGGCTCCCCGCTCAAGCGGACACCATGTTTGCAAAATATGCTGGGAGTTCGTATTTCCCGCTCGAGCGGCGGTTCCCCCGCTCGAGCGGACATCAAAATTTCTGGGTTTTCCAGCAATGTTCTTGAGCTCAAATTCAACATCCAAATCAATATATCTTGCATTTTGTGACCCAAACTTCACATATACTTGTACTAACATGATCTAACACCCAATTCATTACATTATGAAGCTCAATTTCACAAATTAATCACATGGATGTCCCAATTTACACCAAACTTATACCCAACATAACAAACTCATGCATTCAAAGCTTATACTCTTATGAATTGTACATGCATGTGAGATATAACCCTCATTCTCAACTTAAATGATGAAGAGGTGGTTAAAAAGATGAACTTCAATCAGAGATTCAACATGAATCATGTATTTCAAGCTCAAACATGGAAATTCATAGCAATTTCCTACATGCATGCATCTATTAGCTTCCAATTCAACAAAACCAACTCAAATTCATCATAACCAATTTAATTCATGCTCTTGATCATTATTCAACCTTGAATTCACACAATTACTAGTTAACATCCATGAATTACTTACCTAGAGGCTTTAATCTTCTCAAATTCTAGTTGAACCTTGAGTTCAACCTTCCAATTTCCCAAACTTGAGCCCAAACACACAATTCTCTTCTTTCTCCCTCTCTAGCCGACCCTCTCTCTTTTCTCATCAGCCAAATTGAATAAAAGAGAAATATTGAACATGTAATGGCCCATATATAGCCCCTCTAAATCACATTATTTTAATATAAAATAATTGAGCACTTAATTCATTAATTTAATCTATTTAATCTGATCCGAATCAATTTTCAATTAAGTTTCACCGTAGGCTCTAAAAATTACGCTAATCACAATGGCATAATCAATTTCGGGTTTTGTGGCCGATAAGGCCTTCAATTTAAATTCCAAAACAGATAATCAAACAGATATTCCTACGGTGAACAGATAGAAATTCAAAATCACATATTTTTACATAAATGGCACACAGAATCATATCAAACACATAATCACATTCATAATAAGGACTAATTAGCATAATACGAAACAGGATTATCACACTATTGCTGGACTAGAAGCCGCCCTGGAATTAGGGGCAAAACAGTTGGATGTCATCGGCGACTCGAACCTTGTTGTATCTCAAGCTAAAGGAGATTGGAAAGTTAAAGAAGAAAAGATGAGAATCTATCACCAGACCTTGGACGTTCTGATTCCTTGGTTTGAGAAACTAAACTTCGCTCATCTGTTAAGAGAGAACAACAAGTTCGCGGATTCATTAGCAACTCTATCTTCTATGATAGACATTCTTTTCGGAGTCCGGATGCGTATGATCATCATTGAACAGAAATTCGTGCCAGCCTACGAGCTGATTGCTGCCATAGATAAGGTACAAGATGAGAATCCCTGGTATTACGATATCTGAAACTTCTTGGAAAATGAGGTGTATCCACCAAGGGCAAATGCCAAAGATAAGAGGGCAATTCGAAGAATGGCTGATCAGCTCATCGTCTGCGGGGTAAACTGTACAAAAGGGGTCATCTCGGGATGCATAAGCTGTATGTTGATGCTGAAGAGTCCAAGCGCCTGATGGAGGCCATCCATGGAGGAGAGTGCAGAGCGCACATGAGCGGGGTGATGCTAGCCCGGAATATTGTTAGGCAGGGTTATTACTGGTCAACCATGGAGAAGGATTGTATTGACTTTGTCCGACGATGCCACAAATGTTAGATCCATGCAAACCGCATGAACATTTCGCCGTCGAAGCTGTACAACATGACTTCACCGTGGCCTTTTTCAGTCTGGGGGATTGATGTGATTGGGGCTGTCACTCCGAAAGGGTCCAACGAGCATAAGTGCATTCTAGTAACGATAGACTAATTCACGAAGTGGGTTGAGGCCCAATCTTACGCTGTGTTGAAGGCATCGCATGTTGCTAAGTTCATCAGGAACAACATCATCTGTCGCTACGGGGTCCCGAATGAGATTATTTCGAATAATGGTTCCCACTTCAAGAAGGAGGTGATCGACTTGTTGGAGAAATACAACGTGGCTTTTCATAAGTCATCTACATATCTGCCGCAAACCAACGGAGCTGTTAAGGCCGCCAACAAGAATATCAAGCACATTCTATAGAAGATGGTGGAAACCTACAGGGACTGGCTAGATAAGCTGTCATTTGCTCTTTGGGGCTACCGGACTTCAATTCGAACTTCTATTGGGGCAACTCCGTATTTCTTAGTTTATGGGATGGAGGCTGTTCTGCCTATCGAAGCTGAGGTTCCGTCATTACGGGTATTGGCTGAGTGTCAGATAGCTGAGGCAGATTGGCAGCAAAGCAGGTTCGAAGAACTCATGCTCTTTGATGAAAGAAGGCTGAAAGCACTGTATCATGTCTAGGGTTATCAACGAAGAATTGCCAGGGCTTTCAACAAGAAGGTTAAGTCCAGGAATTTGAAAGAGGGGGATCTAATGCTCAAAGACAACCGAGCTCCCATCTACGATCCCAGGGGCAAGTTCAGACCCAATTGGACTAGTCCCTACATCATCAAGTCTGTCTGGTCAGGTGGAACTGTCGTTCTGATGGATTTAGATGGCCTTGAGTTCTCCCAGCTGATCAACATGGACAAGTTGAAGAAATATTTTTCCTGAGTGGCTCGTTAGGCCGAAAACCTGAAAGGGCGACCTAGGCAAAAGTTAGCATGAAAAATTTGAAATAATAAAAACTGAGCTCACAAGGTTGAAAACCTAGAAAGGGCGGTCTTGTCAAAAGTTAGAGCACAAAAGGAGAGGGTTAATACACGAGTGAACCTGAACCGAACTACGTAAGGCTTGATTCCCATCTTTAGGATACGTAGGCAACTTCATCCTGAAGTCTAGCCATAAACACTTCCAAATCAACTTTGTCCATGTGATCCTGTTGGTCATCTCTGTCTATTCTGCATTCAAGAGCTCGGTTGTGGTCTCCAGTGCAGTGCTATTCAGACTAGGGACAACTTTTTAGTTGCTGGGATCTGGGGTTGTACATCTCAGTGATAGATCTCGGGCGTGTCCAGTTGTGATCCATATCGAAAATGGTTTTGAAAAGTTTTAATAAAAGTTGATTTTGCTCAAATTAATCTCTTTACGACTTGGACCATATTTGGACCAAACAAAAATTTTTCAGTACCCACAACCTTCAATTACATTTCAATACAGAGTTCTCCTACTCTTGAATACAAATTGAAGTTGCTTTTTATTACATTCATAAAGAAAACTTGAAAGCACTGATAAAGCAATAAATTCGGGAAATAGATAAGTTAGGTGTTCCTGTGACCCCTCCTAGAGCTTGTGGAAGCCTCTGACGCCAAAGTAGGCCCAACCTGTGCCTCTTCATCAAGCCAAGCTATGCACTCATCAGAGAGGGTGCAACTGAAAATGGAAGCGGGGGCCAGAAGTTCTCTCGTCCTCTACGCTGTGGCATACCAAGTTAGTTGTGCGCCTCGGACTGGAAATGCGGCAGGGTACTCTATCCCTTCCTCCGGGCAAGTCTGATCATGCCCAAATTGGCGCCGGATTCGAAATGGGAAGTAAGAGACACAGTGTGTCAAGCTGATCAACTGAATGCCCGGCTGGCGAGACATGTTGTAGCTCATCGTCAGTAGATTAAGCCAGGGGCAGTGCCAAGCAATTTTGACAGCAAACAAACTGCACTTCGCACCACCATCCCTTATCAGGGGCATCGACTAGATGTCACCGAAAGAAATAGCTACGAGCTGAATATGCAGGGCATGAATCCACAACCTTCAACTTATCCATCAACCATATATGGGGAGGGATGAAAAATGAGAGATTAAAGAATAGAGAGGTATACGTGGAGAGAAAAGTGAAAAAAGGGTTTTGAGAGAAAAATCGAGCCTGAGGGCCGAGTGATGTGAGAAATAAATGTGAGATACGGTGGGAAACATTACTTGCAGTAGTAATGGACTCCCCGCAAATCTAGTCGTCCTTCGGCGATGGAAAGCATCCAAACCCATCAATGTCTCAGCTAGCGTCATGGCAATGCAACTCTTGCCCTCTTTTAAGCCTTAGGCAATCTCAATCAAACGGACGCTAGATCCTCCGGAGCCTGGGGCAAGCAATAAATGAGACAACATGCACAAGCAAAGCGCATGTCACCAAAAACCCTGCCAGTGATGATCGTCGCGGTTGCCGGCATCAGAAAACCGATGAATCAGGCTCGGGATGTCCAGTTCTCCATCGCGAATCAAAGACCACGCGTCATGCAAAGTAAGCCTGCACATCCATCCTAGAGCTTGGACGTGGCTGAAGCGAAATTGAGGCAAGATCTCTTCATCATGCTGAGATTCCATCAAAGCTTGGAAGTCTTCGAAAGTGGGACACATCTCTTGTCCGCCAAAGCTAAAAACATGAGTTACCGGATTCCAACACCTTGCCGCGGCATGGAGGAACGGAAAACGCAGCAGGGTGTGGCTCAGCGTGAATAGTGCATTTATTCCGAAGCCCTGAAAATTTAGCTTTTCCGTGCCATCCAAGTTAGCAATCCAATTTGTGAGATTTTGGACAAGAAATGCCTCCATTTGGTGCAAAACTGAGTTAGAATGAGGGAACCACAAAGCTAGAACCTTTAAAGAGGATAAGGCACTGTTTAGAGGACAGGTGGCCAAAATCTGGAGGTCCCCAACATAACTGGTCGGCCAACCACTTATGCTGGTCGGCCAGCCACATTTTCTGGTCTGCAGACCATAAAAGTGGTCAGCAAGCCCTTTTGGTAGTCGGCCATGAGCAAAAAGTGGTCTACAGCTATTGCTTGCCTCCAGCCAGCAGAGAGTTCCTAGCCTTCCTATGTTCTGAGAATGCTGAAGGTCTGAGTTTGTTTCTGCTTCGGATGCATCTTGTCGCTTTGCTTATCCAAATGCATTTGCTTATCGAGTTGTTGCTCATTTATTTTTCAAGTTGTTGCTCTTTGATTATCGAGTTGTTGCGATTTGTTTATCGAGTTATTTCTCTTTTCTTATCAAGTTGTTATAACCCGTTTATCGAATTTTTCTTTGAGTCGTTTTGTTTGTTATGTTGGTTCACTACCTAACTTGGCAATCCACGAATGTTCAATTTCTATCAATCTCCTTTTTGTGCAAAATGATGTGATGCGATGCTTAGAATACAAATGCAACACTTTTTGAACAAAAAGTCATTTTCATTCCACCGTGTTTTCTTTTACAACAAGGTACAAGTTTTAAGGAAAATAAAACTACCTAACGCTGTACAATGTGCTACAACTACTAGTAAAAAGAAAACAAAACAAAAGCGTCTGAATCGGTGCTATCAGGCTCAAGATCGAGAGGCTTTCTTCACCCTCTTCGCCTGAGTAGCCTCTGCACCACCGCCGTCAGCATCCCTATCGAAACCGAAGCCGCCATCCTTGGAATCCTCCTCGGCGTCGTCTCCGCCCTCAGAACCTGAACCGGTGTTATCACCTCTGCCCGCAGATGTCTCTGACTGAGGGTGTGCTGACTCTTCCTCCTCACTGGACTCCTCATCATGTCTGGCAGGCGCTCGACGCCTCCCTTGGCCGCGTGCCGGGATCCCTCTCCCTGCTACTCGAGAAGGCCCGAATGGCCCAAGCTGTAGAAGTGTCACCTGAAAAAGGTAATTTGAATACATCAACCAGGGTATGTATATCGGATGCAGATGTAAGTATGGTGCATAGAGTGAGTGCATGCAGATGTAGTATGTGAATGTGATGTGTCGGGTGTTCTCTATACATACAGTGAATCAATGTAGTGACATGATCAGTTTCGATATATCATCAGAAGTATGATAAATACTGGGAAATTGAAAAGTACCGGGATGCCATGGGTGTGCAGCATCGTCTCCCTCCTCAAAACCATAAACTCGAGCGAGGCCATCACCTCGAGCAACCCCTCAACGTATCCTCTGGAAGGCTGCAGATGTAAGTTCAACTCATCAGTGAATGAATGAATGTCTAAATATTTGAATGAAAGATGAAAGCCATGGAGCATACCAATGCTGAGTCAGGGGCACTGACGTATCGATGATCCGGCAGTGGAGACTCGAGCGGAATCTGATAAGGCGTCCCATACCGCCCACATGTCAGCTCTGTCAGAGGATCTGGCCATCCAGCACAGTGCCTAGTAGGGGGGATTCCCCTAGCCTACCTCTCGATGCACCAGCCCTGCTAGTCGAAGGTATGTCTGTAGCTCGAGCACGGCTCAAGAAAGGCATGTCAACAGCTCTCCTCATGAGAATACGGACACCTGTTAGTGGAGGCATCAGGTATGTATGAAGGTATGTCACGTACTCCCCCTCCTCCAGGAAAAGGACTGCGTCAGCACCCAGCATGAGGTTGCTAGCCTCCCGGGGAGTGAGACTCTCTATGGACCGCATGTCTAAGAGAGGCGGTGAAGGGATCTCTTGAGCGGGATTACCCATCGTCTGGCGCATAAAGCGCTCCCCGAGAAACCAGGCTCTGCCGACTAGTCCCTCAAACAAAATCCTGTATCGGGAGGCACTCCATGCCCTAGCGAACTGGAACCAAGAATACCCTGGCATGGCTATCCAAGGCTGCCAAGTGAGCTGCGGATAACAAGTGCATAAAATGATTAGTCGTCATAAATATGCAAGATAAACTGAAGCTGAAAGCATGAAGAACTGAGAGTTCTGGATTACCTCAGTCACCTGTACTGTGTCAAAGTAATGCCTCAGATATGGCAATGTCTTCCGAGGTCTGGGCTGGCATCGACCCTCGAATCTGCGCGAGTATGGCACCTTGAGCGGTGCCTCGACCTCTGGATCAAGGGCGAGCGTCGGGAAGTAGACACATATCCACAACTGTGAAAGGCAAGACAGTGGCAGTCAGAATACAGAATGTATAGAAAATGCAGAATGCTGAGTGCAGAATGCGAATATAGAATATATAGAAAATGCAGAATGCTGAGTGCAAAATGCGAATACAGAATATATAGAAAATACAAAATTCTGAGTGCAAAATGCGAATACAGAATGTATAGAAAATGCAGAATGCTGGGTGCAGAATGCGAATATAGAATGTATAAAAAATGCAGAATGCTGAGTGCAGAATGCGAATACAGAATGTATAGAAAATACAGAATGCTGAGTGCAGAATGAGAAGTACAGAATGTAATGTGTGCAATGTGTGAAGTGTGCATTGTACAGATAATCAAAATCCAGAAATGTAAATCAAGAGGGCAGAATGTACCTCCCAGGCTCTCTAGTAGCCATCTACTATGTTCCTCCGCCCGCGGGAGGTCGCACTCATGTAGCAATAAAGGGTAGCGAGGCCAGCGCCACCCCAATCATAGTGTCGAACTTGTGATAGGTCTACTAGGGTGCTCAAGAGATATAGCCCGACTGTGTTCCCCCTGTCAGAGAATAACATGGTCCCGAAAAGGAACATCAGGAATCCCCGGCGCGTACTGTTCTATGGCCTCAACAGTCTCGGGCGTAGTCCCTCGGTACTGCTCTGTAAACCAGGTATACCTAACCATGCATGATGATCGGTAGATCAGCGGATGGGCTCCGAGTAGGTAAGTCTAGGCTGCCTCCCACTCACCCATATCGAAGTCATATAGGATCGGCTGACCTCCCACATCGAGGCCCGTCAGCATAGAAAAGTCGTACGGGGTCATCGTCATGTCCCCAGTAGCAAAGAAATGGAAGGAGTTGGTGGTGTCCCACCATCTCTCTACTAATGCGCCTAGGAGGGTCCTACTAGCCTGAAGACGCGATAACCCTATGCAAAATGGGCCAAACCCTACCTCATCAACGATATGTCGAACACCGTCTGGGAGCTCCATGTACCACTCCCTCGTGATAATCGACCCATATCCCCGTGTGAAACGAGAAGCTACCTGCATTCAGAATGAACAGATGTATTCAGTTTCAAAATGAACAGAATGCTGTGTGTGAGCTGTGTTCAGAATGAGCAAAAATACAGTGTGAGCCGTGTGCTAAATGAACAGAATGTTGTGTTGTGGGCTGTGTGTGAAATGAACAGAATGCTGTGTTGTAGGTTGTGTGTCAAATGAACAGAATGTTGTATTATGAGCTGTGTTCAGAATGAGCAGAGTGTTGTGTGTGAGCTGTGTGTAGAATGAACAGATGTATTCAGTTGCAGAACGAACAAAATGCAGTGTGTGAGCTGTGTTCAGAATGAGTAGCAGTGTTGTGTATGTAAATGTGTTCAGAGCGAGCAGATAAAATACATAGCGAAAGCATGAAGTGTGCAAGAAATGCAAAATACAACACAGAAAATGTAAAAGTAAAGTACGCACCTCGCACGCGTGGTGAGACAAGTGGGACTCCCGCTCCTATAGTAGCAAGTCTGCGGGTGCTCATCGCGCGACGTTTGTGAAATGATGAAAAGTGCTCGGTGGTAGTACGTGCTCCTGAGGGTGGTACCTCTCCGAGTCGAAAGGCCGAATCCTCGGTGGCAATGGCATGATGTCAGGCTTGTCATCTACTCGCGGAGAACCCCCATCGTGTGGGATGTGGTCAGCCATCTGAAAAAAGGTGCAAAATGAGCAAAAATGAGCGAAATAAGCTAAAATTGCAAAAAGTCAACAAAAATCAACTCTCGGGAAGAGAAAAAGTCAAAGAAAGTCAAAGCCCAAGAAAAGGTGCTAAACTTCGAGAGAAACATACCTCAAGTGACGAAAATGGAGAAAGAAGCTCCAAAAACAAATTCTGATCGGTTCAAATCGAACAGAATCGAAAGCTTTTCGCAAATCAACTTTGCGTGGGGCGTTGGAAAATGCGTGTAAAGCCCAGATCTAAGAGGGAAAAGGATCTAGGGAGGGAGAGCAAGTGATTTCGGCACTAGAGGTGTAAGTGAAATGTGTTTTGGGGGTGTACACTTATAGAACCGAGGCTAAAAGACCAAACTGTCCCAAAGTTGTGTAAACTGGTCAGCCAACCAGTTTTTCTAGCCGACCGACCACTTAGTGGTCTGCAAGTGGTCTACAGCTGGTCTTGGTGGTCGGCAGCCCTCCTGGTTGGTTTTCAGGGTCCCATTGTCCTCCATGTGTGTTTTTATGCTGATTGGAGTCCTTGGCTCTCGAGAAAGTGCAAGAAAAGTTCACTATTTTTAACGCAAAATGTCCCCGCGGGAACTTTAACTCACGTATTCGATGCACGACTCATCGTCACTCGTCAAGAGCAAGGTGTATCCTTTTTAAGTATGTTGTAACCCCTCCGAGAGGTAAATCGGAGGTTGCGTTTGAATTGGTCTCGTTAACGCATTTTTTTCCTTATTTGGCATTTTACTTCAAACATGCTATTGATGTTGCATTCAAAATGCATTGTTGTTGTGCACGGAATGTGTATGCCACGTTGCATTGCTACACACTTTTCACTTGCATTGCTACGCACTTTTCACTTGCATTGTTATGCACTACTTGCATTGTATATGCACGTGTTTATCTCGTACTGGAATTGTATCTTGATGTAACATTGAACATGTGTTTCTACTATATTGTACCTATTGCGTTTCTTTCTTATGTGGGCACGATATTGTATGTACGGTTCATTTGAGGCCGGTGCAACCAGACGATATTGTATGTACGGTTCATCCAAAGAAGTTCTGTTTAAGATCGTTCACTTTGTGTATCTATCGCACATGCTTGCTCACTTTGTGTATCTATCACATATGTTCACTTAGTGTATCTATCACACTTCGTTCACCTTTTGTGTATCAATCACACATGCTTACTTAGTGTATCTATCACACTTTGCGTTCACTTAGTGTATCTATCACACATGCTCACTTAGTGTATCTATCGCACTTCGCTCACTTTGTGTATCTATCACACTTCGTTCACTTTGTGTATCTATCGCACATGCTTGCTCACTTTGTGTATCTATCGTACTTTGCTCACTTTGTGTATTTATCACACTTCGTTCACTTTGTGTATCAATCGCACATGCTTGCTCACTTTGTGTATCTATCACACGTTCGCTTTGTGTATCTATCACACATGTTCACTTAGTGTATCTATCACACTTCGTTCACTTTTTGTGTATCTATCACACATGCTCACTTAGTGTACCTATCACACTTTGTTCACTTAGTGTATCTATCACACTTCGTTCACCTTTTGTGTATCTATCACACATGCTCACTTAGTGTATCTATCACACTTTGTCCACCTTTGGGTATCTATCACACGTCGTTCACCTTTTGTGTATCTATCACACATGCTCACTTTGTGTATCTATCACACGTTCGCTTTGTGTATCTATCACACATGTTCACTTAGTGTTTCTATCACACTTTGTTCACTTTGTGTATCTATCGCACATGTTCGCTAAGATTGCATAATTTTCTTACATCCTTTCTCTATGAGATGTAGTTTGGTTCGTGTTTACTTATTTTCTTGTGTACGAGTTTGCTGTAGCATTTCTTTGCATAACATTTGCATCTAGATGTTTCATTATAGCCCTCTTCTCATGATCATAAGTTATGTTCTGCATCGTGCATGTCATTTGCATCTTGCCCCTGTCTGCGGGCACATCTCTTTGTTATCTTGCCTGTTTGTCTAAGTCTTCAGCCTTGTCAAAAATGGATCGTCTCTGGGCTTTGACATTCACTCCCGTCATTTCTTGACTTCCGAGTTCTATCAAAGAGGGGAACCTGTAGACACTCCATTTTTGACCGACCATAAGACTCAGACATCATTGATTGAGCACTCGATGATAGCGTATGTTTGTGCTCGTTTCGAGTGTTCGGAGTTTTCGGCTGAGTGCCTTGCCTCCGAGACTCTAAACTATTTGTGTTTTGGCTTGGTTTGTGGACCATGACTTATTGACCTTGCCTGGAGGGGGAGAGAGGTCCGTAGACCACTTTTTGTAGTCGTAGACTACTTTTCTCTCCAGTAGGCTAGTTTCCGGTTTCCGGAGCCTTCGGCCAAGCGCCCTGTCTCTGGACTTCTTAGCGTTCTGTTCTTGGCCAGGTTTTTGGACCATGCCTTATTGCCTTTTCCTAGAGGGAAATAGAGGTCTGTAGACCACTTTTTGTGGTCGTAGACCACCTTTCCCTCTCGTAGACCACTTTTTGTGGTCGTAAACCACCTTTCCCTCTCGTAGACCACCTTTTCCTCTCGTAGACCACTTTTTGTGGTCGTAGACCACCTTTCCCTCTCATAGACCACTTTTTGTACCCGTAAACTAGTTTTCGAGGCTTCCGACTGCGTGCCTTGTCCCGTCGACTTTTGTCTTACTTCCTTTTTGGTTTGGTTTTGAACCAAACCTTGTTTTCCCTTGCCTGTAGGTTGGAACTGGGGTGTAGACCAGTTTTTCCCCCTGTAGACCACTTTTTGTGCCTGTCAGCCAGTTTTCTGGTCGGCCAACTGGTCTTGGTGGTCAGTGGACCACCTAAAGTGGTCGGCAGCCATGCCACCACCTTCCTTTCTTTGTGCAGACCAGCTTTCCCCCCTTTCCGACCACTTTGTCTCCCAGCAGACCACTTTTTCTGGTCGGTCGACCAATGGGAGTGGTCGGCCGACCACCTCAACTAGTCGGCACCTTTTCTGCATTTTTCTGCAGATATTTTCTTGCCAGTTGTGCCAGCTGTTGGGCACAGAAAGTATCCTCCATACACGTGTATGGAGGGATTGCTTGGAGCTTCTAGCTTGTCTAACAAGCTTAGAGCATGGATTTCTATCAAAGGGAGCCTCCTCCCTCTTGCTTTAGGTTTAGAAAATTGGCTGAGGGCTATACGTATCATCTATCTCTATACTTCATCCTTTCTCTACATATTTGTGCTTAAAAGTGCCATTTCTTCACACTTTTGCACACAAATACATAGTGAAACACCTTCATTCTTGAGCTGAGGTTCTTGAAGGTTTATTTGAGGCTCAAAGGCTTGGTTTTGCCTTAGAAGTTGCTAATTTGCTGTGTTTCTTCAAGGGTGAGACTCTATCCTCTCTAAAGCTTTGTTTTCCTTAAGTCTTTGGCCCTATTTGCATGATGTTTTAAGCTTAACTTTATACTGCAAAAAGTTCTGATTTTAAGTGTTAAGAAAGGTTGTTTAAGGCCTCTTTGGTGTTGGGGATGTTTTATCTCCTTTTGTGCCTAATTTTGCCTTGTTTTGAGCTATCCTTTTAAGCTATTGGGACCACCTCTTTTTGGCCTTCTCACCACTGAAACTCAGAGGAATTTCAGTGGTGGAAAGTGTGTTTTGAGGTCTTTAATATGAGGGGGTCATCCCCTCTCCTTGTGTCTTGGTTGCTTACCTTGTTGGCCTCATGTTTGAGCATTTCTTTCTAGCATATTTTGGCTCCATCTTAGCATGTCTTAGGCATTATTTCAGCATGGCATAGCTCTGTTTTGGGCTGGATTGATCATTGGTTGCTTACATGTTACACTTGTAGTGTAAATTTTGCTTACTAGCATTACATGCTTGTGTTGATAACTCATTTTTCTTGCATGTTTTGGTCCTATCTCAGCAAGTTTTTAGTGTGATCTTAGCATGCCTTAACTCTGTTTTGGGTTGGTTTGATTACCTCTTGCATGTTCCTTGCACTTATAGTGCAATTCCACTCACTAGCCTAACATGCATCATGCTTTGGACCATCATTCTAGCATGTTTTTGGCTCCACTCCAGCAAGCTTTTAAACATTTTTTGCCATTCTTAAGCTCTCTTTTAAGTTGTTTTGGTCATGCATGCCTTGCTTTGTATAGTCATAGTGCATTCTAGCTCACTAGCTTTGAGTTTCCAAGTCACTAGCATGCATTGCTTGGGCTATATGCATGATTTGACATCATTTCTTACATGATTTCAGAGCATGTTTCATGGTCATACACTCACATGTGTCACTCTTTCAATGCTTTGGAGCGGTTGTGCTTTATGCCTTAAATATGAGCCAATGTGTATGCCATCTTGCCTAAGCTTTTGGCTACCATTTCAGTGTGGTTTTTGTGTTATTTTACCATCATACAACTCTTTTTTTGGTTGGTTAGAGCATCCCTCTTTTTCTTGTTACACTTGTAGTGTAATCATGCTCATTGGCCTAGTGTACTTGGTGTTTTTGGCCCTCCATGCTAGCTTGTTTTGGCTATACTCCATACATGTTTTAGCATTATTTTGACATGCTTTAGGACTGTTTTAAGTGTTCTTAGCCTTTTGGGGCTTGCTTTGTATAGCTATAGTGCAAGTGCCTATGCTAGTTTCAAGCTTTGAGCCTCCTAGCATGCTTCATTTATGTGTGTATGATTTGGTATCATTTGGCATGATATTTTAGAGCATATAGCATTGCCATGTTCTCACTTATTTCACCCTTTGAGTGCTTTTAAGAGTTGTGCCTTTGTGCCTCGTTTATAGGCCAATGCGTATGCATGCTTGTCTAGGCTTTTGAGCTCCCATCTCAGCATGTTTTGGTCTTTGTTTTGACCTAATTGAGCTCTGTCTACGGTTAGTTCAATCATTTGTGCCATGTATTGCATGCCTCTTGTGTAGTCCATTTTGGTAGCCTTGTGCCTTAGGCCTCTTGCATGCTATATTTGTGTTGTTTGGATGGTTTGGCATCATTTCACACATGATTTCAGAGCATATAGTGTTATCACACTTCCATGTTTGTCACTTCTTGATCATGTTTGAGAGTTGTGCTCTTATGCTTAGTTGATGGGTCAATGCATGAGCATGCATTATCTTGCTTTTCATGCCATCATTTCAGAGTATTTTGGCCATTGTTTTGGCATGTGTGAGGTTTGTTTAGGGTTGGTTTCATCCATTAAGCATTGCATTACATAGCCATTGTGTTGCATCCTTCACTAGCTTTCATACTTAAGGACTCTAAACTTGACATGCTTATGTTGTTTACATGTTGTTTGGAATGTTGTCGCATTGCATTGTGTTTGGATTGAATGTTAATCCAAACACGAGAAACGAGGGACGTTTCATAGTTAAAGTGATTAAACGTGTCTCATTTCTCGGTCGTCGACCCTCTTGACCATGCATGATAGAGGTTAAGGCCCTTATGTGTTATTTGTGCATTCATTGACATTGAATTGTGCAAACTTGGCTTCTCGGCCATCGTGCATTGCGATGCTCGGTTGGTGGCCCAAGAGTCGAGTACCGCACTCCCTTGAGGTTAAGAAATGATAGGGAGGGTGGTTGTGCACACATATCTTGCAAATACACTGTCGTGCCCCTTCTTGTTCTCTGTTGCAGCAAACTGGAGCTTGGCAGAATTTTCTGGTCAGTAGACCAGAAAAAGTAGCTGGCCGACCACTTTTTCTGGTCTGCAGCATGTTTAGGTGGTCTACAGGTGGTCTACAACACCATTAAGTGGTCAGTAGCCCTCCTGGAGGTCTCCATGTTAGAGTATAAGCTATCTGGAAGCATGTGTTGTGTTCTGAGATCAAATGCAAACAGAGTCAAGTTGGGGCATAGTAATGGATTTCCGAATGAGGCGACCGAGCATGCATGCACTTCTCGCCCCGAGGCTCCTCTTAACTGTTTAGCTTAGCTAGTTAGCTAATGCTTTGGTTTTGTACTTAATTAGTTAATGCGCTTAATTAATTCTTTTGCTTTGTAATAATTAGTTAACTAGTTAGTTAATTAGCTTCGTTTTGTAATAATTAGTTTAATTAGCTTAGATTAGCTAGTTAGCCTATTATTCGGACCCTCAGTCGAGAGGGAAAATGTTGTAATAAGTGTGCGTGTGTGTGATGCATGTCTTCCAACCCCATTTCTTTCTCCCTTTTAGTTATCAGCTTTCGATGGTTAATTTAGGACATGTTTCAATTAGCATACTTATGCTTTGGAGGCGTGCATCATTCATCTATCTTGCATGCACCGGGCTCGGCGCATCATTCAAACTGCATTGTATTTCAATTCACTTTCTTGAATACATGTATCAAATTATTGCATTCATATGCCATCTTAGCCAGCCGAGCCTACCTTAGTTGCATTTTGCATGTGTTGCATTAGGCCTCTTAACATAGCTAGGATCATGCATGATTACTAACTAGCTTCTGTTTTGGCTCGGAGTACTAGGTAAGCTTTTACGCTTTAGCATATTGCATGAGATGTGTATGTTGACATATTTAGCATGCTTGCCATGAGGCTAATTGCTTAATTGATTAACTACATGAATGCCTGTGGGTAAAGGCTTCATTGCTTGAATTGGAATAATTCATTGAAATGTGAGTTTTTAAGCCCACTTGAAGTGGCAAAATCATGTTGTTTTCTAAGCCCACTTGAGGGTGGCAAAATCCGTGTCTTAGCCTACTTAAGGGTAGCAACTACAAACCATTTTCACAAACAAACATGAGATGTTTTGTTCCAAATAGAGTGATTTAGTCTATACTTGTGTGTTATGCACATCACATAGTAAGGTTAGCTAGTAAACCGGAATAAGAACACATGTGCTTTCAAAAACAACATATCATGTCAGTAGAGGCCGATCTTTTGATCGAGCGAGCGGGGGTGCTCATTTCAGGACCTTCCCCTCTCGTACCCATGTTCCCGAGCCGAGGCAACTTTGGTGATGACGAACACGTGGCCTTAGGCACGAGTCAGGGTTTCCTAAATTTCCCAAAACAAAATATTTAGGTGGCGACTCTGAAATCTGGCAAAGCAGTCCATGTTTGGCACTTTTTGATTAAAATCAATTTTCCAAAACGATTTGTCGAATTTGGACTCTTTGGTGATTTATCAGTCTTACATTGCACTTTGTGAGATTAGATTCAGAACTGTGACAGGAGTCCGAACTGCAGTAGCTAAGAACTACAATTCGCGCCCTCGCACGCGGAGCGGAGTTCGGGCGGTCTACAAATAGTGTGTGATCATTCTTGACTCAATTAACTTCGCATAACGTTCGGCCAAGCCTAATTAGTTTAAGCCATCTTCTTTAAGTGTGTTGATTGCTTTTAAATCAATTCTTTTAGTCATTGCCATTCCTTAATTTCTTTGTCCATGGTGATGATTATGTCCTCTAAAAGGAGAGAAGCATCAAATGAGAAGTAATTCTCAACATGAAAGAAAGATTACACCATTGACAATGAATCTCCGTAGAGAGTAAGCCATTAAGTGCAAAACTTTAGTTCATGTATTGAATAACCATCAATCATTTGAAACAACTCTCAAATGAAATAAAATGACTGACAACTTGATTATTAAATAAGGAAATTTCTTAAAGAGAAAAGCTAGAATAAACATGCAACAAGCTATACGAGCAAACTTATGAGACAACAAACAAACTAGTCAAAGCATAAGTTATTTAAATAAATTAAAGCAGTCCTAGAACAGCCCCTAATAGGTTAAAAAAAAACAATAGTAGCTAAGAGCAAAAGAAAGTAAGCAAAAAAAGAGTATAGAAAAAGCTATGGAACAAAGCCTAAGGAGGGGCGGCTAACCCCTCCAGTATCAAGACCTCAAATCATGTTTTTTAGGCCTCAATTCAACTCTGAAAATCAGTATATTAAGGCAAGAAAAATAAAAGAAAAGAATACACAAGATGAAAGAAGAAGATGCAAAATTCTACCTTTGAAAAAGAAGTAAGCTCTTTGTTGACAAACTTGATTCCAACACCCTCAAGCTTGAGTTATGGTTTTCAAAATCTCAATCAAGTTCCAAGTCCAAGCTCTATGTTGCTAGGGTATGGATGGATGATATAGGAAGATGACGTAAGGATTTCAACTCTTTAATTTCTTATACTTAAACCTTGAAATATATCACTCTCTCAAACTTTTTTTTCCTTCAATTAAGCCCAGCAACCTCGTATTTATAGAGACTAAGCTACAGATCAAAATATCTGCTGAAATAGATAGCTGGCAGATATTTACACAATCTACTTTGAAAAGTCAGGATGCCCGGTTGACCATCACTGAGGCACGGCTGGCCCTCAGTGCATTTCCACTGTTCCTCTCTTTTAGGTTCAATGCAGGTTGGTATAATGTTCAAAACTGAGTTTTTAGGATAGAAATATGGTGGATATGACAAGTTGGGATTGTTTAGAGCTTGAAATTGGGTTTCTTTGTTGAGAATTCAAACCATTTACACAATATAGCCTTCATCTTCGAGTGTTCGGAATCAAGCACCTAAGTCTTGCGAGTGGTCAAAATTGTGGTGTCTGCACCTACGCTCGAGCGGAAATGCAAAATGTGAGTGGTCGCTCGAGCGCAAGTTCTGTCGCTCGAGTAGTCTGTAAACTTTTGCAAAAGTGGTGGGTGCATGATTTTTCCGCTCGATGTTCGCTCGAGCATAAACTCGAGCATAACTTTTATCGCTCGAGCGGCCTGCAAAATAAAAGAACTTTTGGGAGCATGCATTTCACGCTCGAACGGACTTCTGGTCGCTCGAGTGGAAGTACACGCACTCAGAGTGGTGTCTCGAGCGTAGAAGTAGAATTCTGGAATTCCCATATTTGCTCCCAAGCTCAAAACTCAATTTCAAAATCTTCAAAATACATCCTTTTGGACCAAAACTTAGTAAAACAATGAGAAACTCATAGTGTCACGACCCAAACCCGGTACCCAAAGGCTCGGCGTCACAACAAGATAAAAATAAAATAATTCTAATAATTTTGTAGTCGTAGCGCAAGCGGATAAATGAAATAGATTAAAATAAAATAATTGGGTACCAAATGTTTATTAAAAATAAACATAGTCATTTGGGCTTTTATTTTATTCCAGGTGTCCAATTAGAAATACAAATAGTACAAAAAAAAGAAAACACTGTGATTTATCCCCCATCTTGATCTTGCTAAATCTCGTCACCTAAAAGGGATAACAGCTATAAGCGCATAGCAGAGTGAGACATATTATACTATGAATATAGGGGCACAAAATAGCCATGGATATTTATTTAAGCTAAAGCATTAACATAATTTAAGTTGAATAAACAAATTAATTAAGTGGTAGAAACTGAAATACAGAAATTATGTAAATAACTATAACCACGGTACAAGATAGGACAGGACATAACAGGGGTCACTAGAGTGACAATCAGAACAGGGGTCAATGGATCCATGACAAACAGAGGACCATAAGATGGCCAAACAGAGGCCAATGGTTTATTTAAGTCCTCCAAGACGTGGGACTCCTGTGGTGGTATTTACAACATAATTGTTTATAAATTCCTTGTCAAATAATTTTTAAAATTTAAACAAACATATCCATGGGTTTCAATTTAAATAAATAAAGTTCAGAAAATAATCTACATAATTGAAACATTAACATAACCATAAAACATAAATTATATAAAATAAATTGTGATAATTCAAAACATTCGTAAAATATATTATAGTAACTCAAGACATATAGAAAACTTATTATGGTAACTCAAGGTATAATATAACTTACCTTAATATTGACCTTACTATTTTCTTCTTATTTTCTTGATCTCCGCAACTCCTCTAACTTACTAACGTATTGATTTGCTTTTGTTTGTTACTGCTTGTTTCTTCAAGTTACTGCTTGCCTCTTTTTATACTTGGATTCAAGGAGGTGATTCACCTTTTACCAAGGTGAATCATCACGGTAGTATTAGGTGGCTTAAGTTTGAGATGCCATCACTATGCACAGGTCCACCAAGCTAAAAGAGCCACCATTATTCATCTTTTCCTTTATTTCACTTTGACCTCAAGAATCCAATAATTTGATCTGGCCCCAAACAATATATTAATCACATTATTATATTTTGGTAACAATAATGCCTCTAATTTTAAGTTAGATTACATTTTAGAACGTATAACTATAAAACGAAATATTTTATTTTATCTTATCTTATCATATATATATATATATATATTAATAATTTATTTATTTATTTTTATTAATTAAACAGTTAGGGCATCACACATAGTACATGATGAATTACAAACTATTTTGCAAAATCAAGCCCAAAAGCTATGCCAATTGTAGTAAACAAAACTTGAAAATTAGATAACAAAACTTGCATGTAATGTCAAAAATTCCAACCTTCCAAAGTATGATCAAATAAGTCATTAAGCTCAAAAACAAGTTGAATTCTTTGAACAAAACTAAGATATGAACATGCATGTGAGAATTTTTGTAAAAACAACTTCAAAACTTCATGATGTGCTCATGCATGTATGATTTGAGCTACAATTCTTTAATCCTAGCTCATTCTCATGTTAGTCCACCTCCTTTACTTGAATTCTTACAAAAACTAACTCAATTACACAACTAAGGGTTAGATTTCTTACCTTAGATGCTCAACTATGGTCTCTCTAGAGTTATTTGGTTGAAATTCCTAGCTGTAGACACCCCATTTTTGACCGTTCTCAAGACTTGGACGTCATCACTTGTGCATTTGATGATTATGGTTGCATGTGTTCGTGTGCCCGAAGTCCTCGGCGGAACGTCCTGTCTTTGAGCCTTAGACCTTGTCCTTTCTGTGCCTTGTTTTGGATCAAAACTTGGTGCCTGGAACTTGTGGTGACCTATCGGCCACCACCATAGGCTGTCGGCCATGGCTTGTGCTTGTCGGCCATTGGTGTGTCCGATCGACTACCAGTGGTGGCCGATGGCCACCAGTCTCTTTTTCCAGATATTTGTTGACAACTGTGCCAGCTGTAGCACAATAGCATAATTCCCTACACGGTAGGGTAGGATGTTCTAAGCTAAAGGCATGTCTTTCTATATATAGGGGGGTTCCTCCTCCATTTTGGAGGGTTAGAAAATTTAAAGCAAAAATCTCTCTCTCTCTCTTACAATTTTGTGTCTAATTGCTTGTTTTCTCTACACTTTTGCATATACATCCTAAATCAAATCCTCTTACCTTTGACCTGAGGTTACTTGGGGTCTTCTTGGAGCTCTTGAAGGTGTTTTTAGCTTAGTTTTGTGCCTAGAATTGCCCTTTGCTTCAAGAGGAAGTTTACTTGCTTTGTTTACTTTATTTTGCAAGCTTGTTTTACCATCTTTTCTTACTGTTTTAGGGCTGGTTATTGAATTGATAAAAACTCTATTTTTGTGGACTAAAAGTGCTGGTTTGAGCACTTTTTTTAGTTAGGGAGTGGTTCACCCTTCTTGCTTATTAGTTTGTAAAGCTTTTGTATCTTTATTCATCACTTTCAAATCAAATTTTTTGGGCCTTTTAACCACTGAATTTCAGAGGTTTTTTAGTGGCAAAAAACTTCTTTTGAGGTCCAAATTTGGAGGGGTTAGCCTCCCCTCTTTGTGTCTTGTTTGCATGCCTAGTTAGCTTCACATGTTAGCATTTTTTCTAGCTTAACTTAGCTCAAGTCCAAGATGTTTTGGCCTCTAAAATAACCTGTTTTAGCTCTGTTTTGGGTTGATTAGTTCGTTTGAGTCTTGTTTTGCATAGTTATAGTGTAACCTCTTTCACTAGCTTAGTGTTTTAAGGCTTTAACCATCATTGGTGTGACTTGATTGCATGTTTTAGTGCTTTTTCTACTTCATTTCAGCACTTATAATCTCTGCAATCTCCCTTATTTCTTCACCTTTTGGTTTTGCTTTGAAAGTGGTTTCAAACCACTTGTTTGCCTAAGTATGAAATAGAGGTGCTACACCTAATGGTTTAATCCCTTAAGGGGTTCATTACCAACAGTGTAATGCCTCTTTCATGTCCAAACAAACTTATGGTTTGAGCCCTTCTTCCATTAGATGACACTCACCCATGGACTCAATTGATTAAAGGATGATTTGGTAATTAAAATGAGTAAACAAAATTGGCAAGTAAAAGAGGTATGATAAGCATCCTTTGTGTTGCATTACATGTGTTCAAATCGGACGTTAGTTTGAACACAAGGAAAATGGGACATTTCGTACTCAAAAGTGATGAAATATGCCACTTTCCTTGGTTTCCATTGCCCTTGATCATGCATGATAGGGTGATGGTCTCTTTGGTCTCATTTTGCATTTATTGAACTTGCACAATTGGTTTCACAAGCTATCATGCAATGAATTTTCTTGATTGATGGTTTATGAACCAAAGCTTGTCCCTCCTTTGATTTCCCCATGAAAATGAGAGGCAAAGTGTGCAAACAACCCTTGAGAAATATACTATTTTGCTCTGTTTTGCTCTCTGTTGCAGCAAGGAAGTTCAAACCAGCAGTGGCCGACAACCACCACCAGTGGCCAACCGACCACCAATGGCAGCCGACCAACCACCATTAGTAGCCGACCAGCCCTCTGTCGGCCACCAATGACATTTGTGCAGTGTATTGGTAAAGTGGAGCAATGGTGTTCTGGAAGTGGACAGCTTTGTTAGTGTTCATATGTGCAAACAGAGGCTTTCAGCAGCAAGGCAGTGGCTTTTCAGGTGAAAAATCGAGCATGCATGGGCCTTTCTCGCTTCCCGAGATTAGCTAATTATTTTAATTAGCAATAGATCAAATATATGTTGTAATTAATTAGTTGTAGCTAATTAAGAGTTGTAAATAATTAGTTAGTTTACTAGTTATTTGATTTCGGTTTGTAATAATTAGTTAACTAGAATAGTTAATTAGTTAAAAGTTTTGTATTAGTTAGCTTAATTAGCTTAATTTAACTAGTTGGTTAGCTTATTCATTCGGACCCTCCTTTGCGAGGGCGTAATGTTGTAGTAAGTGTGCGTGCGTGTGTGTATGTCTTCCAACCCCACGTCTTTCTCCCTTTTACTTACCCGCTTTTGATGGTTAGATTAGGAGCATCATGTTTCAAATTAGCATACCTTATGCTAGCATCCATTCATTTGTGTTGTATGTACCGAGGCTCGGCGCATCATTCAAACTGCATTGTCATTTCAATATCTTTTTTGAATACGTGTTTTGTTATTCAAATTGTTTCATATGCCATATTAGTAGCTGAGCCTATTAATTGTATTCTTCGCATGCGTTGCACTAGACATCTTGTATAGTTAGGATCATGCATCTTTTTAACTATTTTCTGTTTTGGCTTGAAATACTAGGTGAGTTTTTGTGCTTTAACATACTTGCATAAGTGTGAATGTTACCATGTCTAACATGCTCGCCATGAGGCTATGTGCTTAAATGCTTAAATGCTAAACTGCTTGAATACATATGGATGAAGGCTCATTGATTCAACGAATATAAGTTTTAAGCCCACTTTGTTGAGTAGAAAATCATGTTTTAAGCCCACTGTGTTTGGTGGCAATTTTGCAAACCTTTAAGCCCACTTGAGATGGCAAATTCAACTATTTTCGCAAACAAACATGAGTTGAATTGTTCCAATTTGAGCAAACTAGTCTATACTTGCTAGTGCGCATCACATAGTAAAGCTAGTTTAAGAACCAAAACAAGAGCACATAATGTTCATAAAAAATCATATCATGATTAGTAGAGGCCAATCTTTGATCGGGCGAGCAGGGGTGCTCAATTCATGACCTTCCCCCTCTCGTACCTAAGTTCCCGAGCCGAGGCAACTTTGGTGATGACGGACGCGTGGCCTTTGGCATGAGTCATGGGTTCCCTAAATTTTGCCAAAATAAAATATTTAGGTGGCGACTCTGTAGCTGGCAAAGCAGTCCAATTTTGGCATTTTTTATTCAAAATCAACTTTTCAAAAAGATTTACCGAATTTGGACTCTGTGGTGATTATCAATTTCACATTGCACTTGTGAGATTAGATTCAAAGCCGCGGGAGTCCGAACTATAGGACTTCTTTCAAACCTTCTGAAAGGGGATGCGAAAAGGCGAACCACACTAGCCAAATCTCCAAATTCTCAATCAACTCCTATGTTGAAGCCACTCTCCTCTTAGTCTCTCTCTCTCTTTCTCTCTACACGTTTGAACCCAATCAAGAGGAAATGGGAGTGCAAAAAATGTATATGAGGTGTTGAGGTGGCCTTATATAGGCTTGGTTAGTGGCCTTATTGCTTTGTTGATTAATTAATCAATTGGGCATTAATTTATTCTAATTTAATCGTTCCGAATCAAATTTCAATTAAACCTACCATAAAATTCTATGAATCCCAAATCATACATAAATCAAGTCAATTTTTAAATCGGATGCCGATAAGGCTTTCAATTCACAAACCGAAACGAAAACACGAACAGATCTTTTTACGAGAGATAGAAAAAAGTACAAATAATGCATCACACATGCAATTAATTCAGGATTGGATCTCAATAACTTATTAGACATATTAAATCATGGATTAACGTTAATCATGGGTCGGGGTTGTTATATGTCTGGCTTACATTATCTCACTTCTTGTATCTCATCTCATCGTCACATGCTCCCCAACTCCTTGAGCCCTACGCCCCATCGTAGGGTCACTATCACATCGTCTCGACGATTGACCATGTCACCAGTTGGCTCTCTCCTCGATCGGCCGTCCCACTGGTCAGCCACCCTCGATCGTCCCCCCAATTGGCCACCTTAGTTGCCTACCTCATTGGTCGTCTTGACGATCGGCTGTCTTTGCGGTCGGCCATCTTGCCAGTCAGCCACTCTCGATTGGTCGCCTTGACAGTCCACCACCTCCAGTCGCCCACCTCATCGGTCGTCTCACTTGTCGGTTGTCTTGACAGTCGGCCGTCTTTATGGTCGGTCGTCCTACCCACCAGCCACTCTCAGTCGATCATCTTAATAATCCGTTACCGGTTGGTCCGCTTTTTCATTCGGCCCCTTCCCTTGCAACTTGGAAGACTACTTCCACCTCTCTTATTCCCTTTGCTAGACTAAAGTTGCGCTCAGAAATAAGGGACTACTGATAGGCACGGCCCAAAGAAGGGCTACCTTGGGTTACCCAAACAGCTATTCACCTAAGCCCAACAAGATGAGCCCAATACAGAACTCACTCACAATGTTTTGGCCCAGATACCAGCCAACCACCCATTAGAAAGAGAGCTGGCCACGTGACAGATAAAGATTTCAGGAAGTTATTGAACCCACGCGCCAAGCATTAAATGAATTCGTCAAAGCATTAAATGCTACAAGACCTCTTGCTCTAATGCAGAGGTAAACCACCATAGTCGACGACAAGCAGACGACAGGCTTTCGACTAATGTAACAACTTAGAATGGACAAGGAAATGATAAGCAAAGGATATAAGAAAGCCTTCAAGATAAGTTAGAGGTTAAGTTTTCTTTTACCTCCTTTTTACCTCTATATTTCTCTCTCTAAACTCAATTTACCTAACCTAACTTGATTGTCGGAGCATCCGTCGAGGGATCATCTCCCTTTCTGGACCACTTTGCAGGCACTCTTCGTGGACTTCAAGGTCAGCAGACCCATTGGAAATGTGGACCAGCCCGCCTCATTCCTCATTGAAGTTATTACATCATCAAGTTATAAGTTTTTCAATTAAATTTGAAAAATTCATTTCAAAACTCATAACTAAACAACTTTTCTTATTTCATATGTCACATCAAAAATTCAAAACTCTTCTTAAAACTCATAACTAAACAAATTTTTTCTTTTCAAATCATAATTTCGAAACTTACAAATTCAAAATACAACTCTATTCTTAAATCATAATTTTAAAACTCTACCAAATGCTACTTAAAAATTCTAGAGCTAAATAAGAAAATAGAACCCAACTAATATTACTAATATGCTTAAACCACTAAATAATTAGTCCACCAAAAATATTAGTTCATACAAAGCTATTGAATTTTGACCACCACACTTCCAAATAGATTTTCCACTTCTCCTATCTCTGCCAAAATCGTACCAGAAACAGCGACCCTTGCCGGTGGCAGGAATAGCTCCACCACCAACGTTGCCAGAGTTCAAAAACTAGCTTTCTTCAGCGACGTCACAGTGACTTTAGCACCCAAAGGCGACTAACTAACCTCGATCTCAAACGAATCGTACCGCCGGAACAACTCCACCACCAAAAACCTGGACACCAACACCACGAAATCCTTCCATGCACACTGCTTGTTCCCCACCGTGGGACTCTCCGTGTCCGGTCCATTCGACCACAAAACATGCCTCAACAACCTCTCTCCCTCCTCACCCACAAACTTGTCTACCACAAACTCTTCCGACCTCTCGAATATCTTCGGGTCCTTGGTCGCAAACAGTTGAAACCCGAACAATAGTTCCTCTTCCTTGAAATCAAACGCTGCGTCGTGAGACTCTATCACCAAATCGTGTTTCGCTTTTCCGTATTGTAACGATATGGGTGGTTCAATCCGGAGCGATTCGTATCCTACGGATTTCATCAACAGCATCTGTTCTATCGCTGCCATCGTGACTTCTCCGCCGTAGGATCTAACGGTGGATCGGATCTCCTTAATATGCAGATTTCCATTGAACTAGAGAAGATCTATCTTCATTCAGTACTCATCGAACCCTTATTGTTGTTGCCTTCTGGGTTGATAGTTGGCTAGAAGTGGTTTAAACTCTAGTTCAGACTCCTCTTCACTATCAGATGGACAACGAATGGGACGTCTAGGAGCATTCTGAATAGCTTGACCTCAGGCGAATCCTTCGGTGCGCACTCTGTTCTGGTTAATAGGTTGGCCTTGGGCAACTCCTTCAGCACAGACCCTACAACCACTGGTGGCCTCTTGTTGGCATTGAGATTCAGGCCAATAAGCAGATCACGAATTTCGTTCAACTGCTCTTGTCGTTTCTCATATGCTGCCCACAAGGCCTTGACCCCACGATCACCGCCAGTAGGGTTTGCATGATCTACTATGTCTTGTGCCATTAAGCCAGGTGACTCCTTATTCTGATACCACTTAACGCAGCGGAATAAATCACACGAGATTAGGCATCGTTCTAATAGACGAGAATTCTTGAATCCACAAGAACACCCTTGAATCTACAAGGAAGATAAAAGAAAAACTCTTTAAAATACTATTAATTGAATGAATGAATTATATATGATTGTATGCTTATTTATAATAAACTAAACCTAATACTTGTAGGAAAAGTAACTCTGAAATAAACTAGGGAACTTAAATTAATATAAATTAAGAAACCTAAAAAAATAGAAAACTAAGAAACTTAAATCAACACAAATTAGAAAACCTAAGAGATTAAAATTCTAAACTATTTAAAATCCTAATCAAAATCTATTTCTAAAATAATAAAATTAAGAAATATAAAAATTATAGAATTTTGTTCTACATCTTTCTTGCCTTTTGTCGATCAAATCGTTCCAAGAAGTCTTTGGCTACTTGTTCAACATCACTAAGGCTTGAAATTTTTACTGATTTAGAATTAGAAAAAACTTATAATTTGAGATCTAAAGTCTAGACATCAAAACAAAATTAAAACTTAAAACTATCATCCTATAAATCTAAACTGCAAATCTATCAAGTAGAGAAAAAAAAATTAAAAAATTAAACATGACATAGCTATGTAGGCAGTGTAGTAGGTTGGCACACAAAATTGAACATAACACAGCTAGCTTGGCATTGTTATTCATTATATGTTTAATATATATATTATATGTAAAAAAATTGGTTGGTTTCGATGAAAATTTGTGTAGAAGATGTCTAAATCAGTGCCAAATTAGAAATCAAAAAAAAAATATTTCAAAACTACATGGATCGATTCGTAGTAAAAAAACTAACTAAATATGACTGATTCGATCCAATTTAATCAATTCGATCGATTTTTCCTATTTTTCTTACATTTTTAATTTCAAAAGATAAGCCATTTGCTTCTCAAGAGTTCCTCGAGTTTAAGATTAGTACATTGTTGTATCACTCACTAATAATAATATATGTAGGGTTAGTATAACGCAATTAAAATTTGTATTAATTTTTTTAAAATAAATTTAAATACCATATATTGAAGAGTAAGAGCATCAGTATCAGGCTTTTTACAATAGCTTTGAAACTATTGTAGAGAGCAAACATCAACAATTTGGGCTCCATCAGACTTGATATATGTTTAGGTATTTTGTTAATGCTACAGTATCTCGCAACAACAAGCAAGGTACTATTCATCGCTACAACAGGTAGAATTATGTGTTACCGGACGTCCGCGCCGGTCAACGACAAAATTATTATTATTATTATTATTATTATTATTATTATTATTATTATTTACATTTCCTCTAGTTTTACCTTTTGCAAAACATAAGACTTGTTTGGTTGATAGCTCATCAATTTAATTAAAAAAATAAAATAAAATAACAAATATTTTAATAGAATTAAGTTAAAATAGAGAATTTGATGCAGTTGAGTAACTAATTAAAATAGAAAAATAACTTTTTAAATTATAATTTAATTAAAATTTTGAAGGATGCTCTAAGATAGTGATTTTATTATAAAAAATGTCAATTAAAAAAAAAGGGCAAATTACAAACATCCCCTCGAAGTTTGGTAAAAATACAGATTCCCCCTTGAGGTTTGAGAAATTACATCCCGCCCCCTGAGGTTTTTATTTTCATACAAATTTTCTCCTAATTTCTCCTAATTTGTTGAAAATTTGACCCTCAGAGAATAATTTGTAATTTTTCAAACCTCAAGAAAAAATTTATATTTTCACCAAATCTCGAGGCGGTGTTTATAATTTGCCCAAAAAACATAACTAGTTATGTCATTGTTAGGATCAAGACACTTGTCATATCACAAAAATCTATAAGTAGTGATGGGGGTGCAATTTTATTTATTTATACTCAACAGCAACGAGCCTTGCATTAAATGATAGCCATAAACATTAACGCCTCGCATTAAATGATAGGTAGGCATAGGGGAACTCCCTATCAAGCACCAATGTGACCGTATTGCGAGTTCATAAGGTTATCCGTGACTTCATAACCAACAACTATAATCAAATTCACACAAAATTGGGAAAAATCCATTTTTAGTGACATGTTAGCAAAGGCTTAAAGATAATTTTGAATTTTTTTGACCCCGTTTGGTGTAGCTATTAAAATAATTTATAAATTATAACTTAACAGATTATAAATTATGACTTTAATCAGAAGTTATTAATCTGTTTGGTATAACTGTTGGATTATAGATTTAAGTTGCTGAGTAATATTTGTTAAATAAGTCGTGAAATAGTTTTTTTAATTATTTTTTATTTTTTATTTGTCTACATTTCTCATAAAAAATAATAATAATAATCTATAGTCTACTTGAGTCTTTTTCTATTTTAAAAAAAATAAAAAATAAAAAAAATTAAGAGTATAACCATAAATTAACATGTCCACAGCAGAAGCTGATAATCAGAAGTAAAAGGTGAGCAGCTTCTCAGAATCAATTTTTTTGAGTTAAAATAAACTGTTAGAATCAGAAACTGTTTGACATAAGTTTAACCAAACAGTCCAAAATAACTTTTTCAAAACTAAAAGTCATAAGTTGGCTCTGAAAAGCTGAAACAAACACCCCCGTTAACCTTCAAGTATTTTCCTTTCCCCTTAAAATAAATAAATAAATAAATAACTGAATTTCAAGCTTTTTCTTTTTTTCAAAAAATTAATGCCGTGTTTGGTTTAACTTTCTAAAATTAATTTCACCTTTATATTTTAATATTATGTTTGGTTTAACGTTTCAAATCATGATTCTAAATTAATTTCAAAACACATTTTGAAAACATATTTGATAAACCAAACAGTTTTTGAATTTTTAGTCTACCGGTCGTCTACCTAGACATATTGGTTGACCGAAATAACACCTTTTTTTTTTTTTTTTCACTAAATCAACTGTCTATTAGTTTTGAATTTTTACCGAACTTTATCGGGACCTTTCAAATTCGAATGATTTTTTTTTTTTTTTTTTTTTTTTTTTTTGCAATTGCTAATTGCCAACTGTTATCTAAAAAAAAAATTTATATTTATTTTTGATATTTTTTAAATATATAAATTACTTTTTTAGACCAAAATGACAAATTATTTTTTTTAATTGAATTTTAAAAAGAGTTTGATTATGAGTTTTAAATAGAATTTTTAATAGAGTTTTGAATTGTGTGTTTGTTATGAGTTATAAGTTTTTCAATTAAGTTTTGAAAATTCTTTTCAAAACTCATAATCAAACAACTTTTTTTATTGGGCAAATTACACTAAAAGTCCCTATAGTTTAGGGCTTGTGTCACTTTAGTCCCTGACCTTTCAATTGTTACACATTTGATCCTGAATTTTGAATTTTATTCTTAATAAGGACAATTGAATATACCATTACTCAATTTCAAAGGTAAAATCGTCAATTTGAAAAAATATAAAATAATTTGACAAAAATAAAAATCAAAAAATAATTTTTAATTTTTAAAAATTATTTGTACCCACCATTGATAAAATTATGTAAAATTGATAAATCTTTTACACATTTATTTTTTTTACCAAATTAATTTTTATTATATGTTTGGATGATAATTATGTATTGAGTGATTATTTTTATCTTCATTAAATTAGTTTTTATTTTTTCAAAAGTCAAATATAGTGACAACTTTGATATCATTATTAAACTAATCCATTAAATCAAAAAATTTAAAACTAAAAATATTTCATATATTAAATATATCGATTACATATAGTCTAGTAATCACCCATTATATGATCATCATTCAAATACATAATAAAAATTTGTTTGGTTAAAAAAATGAATAAATGTATAAAATATTTATCAATATGCATAATTTTATCTATGATAGGTAAAAATAATTTTTAAAAATTTAAAAATATTTTTTTAACATTTATTTTTGTCAAATTAATTTATATTTTATCAAATTAACGACTTTGCTCTTAAAATTAAATAATGGTATTTTCAATTGTCCTTAATTAGAACAAGATTTAAAATGTAGGATCAAATGTGTCACAATTAAAAAATTAAGAACTAAAATGACACAAACCCCAAACTATAAAGTCTGTTAGTGTGATTTGCTCTATTTTATTTCATAAGTCACAGCAAAAATTCAAAATTATTTTCAAAACTCATAATTAAACAAATTTTCTATTTTCAAATCATAATTTTGAAACTCTACTAAAAATTCCAGAGCCAAATAAGAAATTACAACCCAACTAATATTACTAATATGCTTAGACCACTAAATAATTAGCCCACCAAAAATACTAGGTTCTTACAAAGCTGTTGAATTTTGACCACCACCCTGCCAAATAGATCTTCCACTTCCCCTATCTGCGCCAAAACCGTACCAGAAACAGCGACGCTCGCCGGTGGCGGGAATAGCTCCACCACCACCACCAACGTCGCCGGAGTTCAAAAACTAGCTCTCTTCAGCGACGTCACAGTGACTTTAGCACCCAAAGGCGACTGACCAACCTCGATCTCAAACGAATCGTACCGCCGGAACAACTCCACCACCAACAACCTGGACACAAACACCACGAAATCCTTCCCTGCACACTGCTTGTTCCCCACCGTGGGACTCTCCGTCTCCGGCCCATTCGACCACAAAACATGCCTCAACAACCTCTCTCCCTCCTCACCCACAAACCTGTCCGCCACAAACTCCTCCGGCCTCTCGAATATCTTCGGGTCCTTGGTCGCAAACGGTTGAAACCCGAACAATAGTTCCCCTTCCTTGACCTCAAACGCTGCGTCGTGAGACTCTATCACCAAATCGCGTTTCGCTCTGCCGTATTGTAATGATATGGGTGGTTCGATCCGGAGCGATTCGTATACTACGGATTTCATCAGCGGCATCTGTTCCATCGCCGCCATCGTGACTTCTCCGCCGTTGGATCTGACGGCGGATCGGATCTCCTCCGCGAGTTGGGTGTGGAGGTTGACTCCGGCTCATCCGTTTGATCATGTTTGGGAGGAGGATTTTCATGCCTCCGAATGAATTGAAACAGGTCGCGAATATGAGGTTGTGACAAGCCTCTTCTCTTGAGATTCCGATTCTCTCTGCTTCGTCGAGGACCAAGGTCGATGAGTCGTAGAAGAAATCGTAGAGTCTCTGGTAGTCCTTTTTAACGAGAGCTGGAGGGAGACGGAAGGTGTGGATCACGAGCTCTTCTACGAACTTTGGGAGGCCGAGAATGAGCAAAGGGCCTAATTGAAACACTACCCATTTGGTAACCAATTTGGGTCCATCGATACCGAGCTTCGTATCAACTGGGTTCGTCCCATACAAAGATCGAGCCAAGAAATTGAAAGCAGCTTGATCGTTGGCTTCGTTGAAGCTAGCTTTCCCTTCACTACCCAATTCACTTTCAAGCATCTCGAAGAGCTCTGTGAAGCTGGTTTGGAACTCTGGTATGACTCTGTCGCGGCTAGACTTGAGAAGAAAGAACATGAGTTGCTTGAGTTTGGCGTGATTGGGCTCAGAAGGATCGAGATAGGAGAGGACTCTGTAACCTCCGGTGAGTTCTGTGGAGGGCATGTAAGTTCCGGTGAAGACGTCTCGCTTCTCGACCTTCGTGACATCGAAGAGGATCGGGAAGCTCTTGCCGTCGAGGAGAACAACGACGTTTGGGTTGGAGGCAATGAAGGGACCTGGTGGCATATTGGCTCTGAACACCGTCGACTGGTATTTTTGGACTCGAGACTTGAAATACTCATCTCTGCCTTGGTTGTAGAAGTAATCGAGTCGATCTTTAAGGGGTCCGATCAAAGGAATACCGTAGTTTCCTGGAATTTTTGTGATCGGTAAGATGGTGGGGGGTTGGGGTGGCTTCACCGCCGGAGTGGGCGTGGCAGATGGTTTTTCCGATATGGAGGCAGTGATCGGACGGACAATGAGTCGACGAGAGGATGGTTTTGATGATCTTTGAGTGGGGAATTGTAGTTGCAGAGATGGGAAAGTTAAAGAAGATGATGCCATTTCAGTGTGTAAGTATCACAATGAGGGGTTTGACTATTGTTATTGTTGTTGCAAATTGGGGGATAGATAGATAAATGAGCTGTGTGGGGGTGTAGGTGATGATGCGAATGTGAAGGACAATGGATATTCATACGCATTTATATAGGGCTTGTCTCCGTTGTTGATTCAATTTGGACTTTCAACTCACAAATGTTTTTTTTTTTTTAGAAAAATGCTTTGGAGTTCTAATTTTTTAATTCTAAAGATAGGTTTAATGAGTTGATAATGGACTTCATCCACAGTGATGTGATGTTTTTGTCTTGATTTGTTTTTATTTTATTTTTTTTGTTCATTGTCATGTCATTAGTATTCTATTAAAGTACCAAAATTAGTGGTATGAATCATTGTTGTTTTGTTTAACTACGGAATAAAACTAGAAAGTAGTGGACAAATTTTTATTTTTATTTTTTGAGAATTTTTTTTTAATTTTTTTTTTAGAACAGAATTTTTGTTAATTGGTTGTGTTTGCTTAAGCTTTAAACAAATTTATTGTTGGGGTTATTTTTAACGGTAGTGTTACATGTATTAATTAATATACTAATTAGTGTATTAATACTAGTTACTACATTATTATTGATCCCACTAATTAATCACATTACAAATTTTAAAAATTTTAAAAATTATGTCACATCATCAATTGATACACTAATTAGTATATCAATAGATATATATAGTATTATTCTATTTTTAAAAATCAAAATTATGTAATAAAGTATCCGCAAAGTGATTTGTGTGCTTTATAAATAAATGATTCCATCTATTGATATTTTAAAATAATAATAATAAATTGATTTGATATTTTTGTTTTAGATTCACGATTCAATAATTACGACCCCCAGTTCAAAAAAATAATTACGACCCTGTTACGTAGTTCGAAATTCGGTGGCTTGAATTTGGCTCGATATCAAAACGACGTCGTTTTGGTGTTTTTTTTTTTTTCTTTTTTCTTGTGTTTTTGTTGCAAAAGGAAGAAGAAAAGGAAGGGAGAAGAAGAAGTGTGGAGAAGAAGAAGAATGGTGGGTCTGCAGATCGGGAGGAGGGCGAAGGAGGAGGAAGAAGGAGAAGTGGAGGGGAGGGGGCCATAAAAATCGGGCTGGAGGAGGAGGCGGACTGCGTGGGGCTGCGACGAGCTGCGACGGAGGAGGAAGAAGAAGGACTGGAGGGGAGCTGCGACGACGACGGGAGTTGCGACGACGGCGAGAAGCTGCGACAACCTCTCCTCTCTCTTTCTCCCTCTCTCCTCCTCTTCCCCTCTCTTCTCTTTCGAGCCATTTTTCAAGTCAATTTCTCGAGCTACCAATCTTTTTCCCAATAATTATGCAACGCGTTTATCTTTAAAAATAGATGTTGCCCACTACCCCACCACCTCCCACCTAAAGACAGATAGTAATGAATTATTTTTAAACAATTATTGAATAAATATTATTATAATTTTTTAAGGTGATGTTTGCCAAGTTGATTTGTGGCTAAAATAGTCACAAAAGACAAAATAAGCTATTTTAGTCGCAACAAACAAAATATCACATCCAATCCATAATTATTAAACTATTCTCTCACAAAAAAATCAAAAAAATCAAAAAATTAAAAAATTCATCTGAAATCAAATTTTTTAACCCAAATTAAAATAGGTAAAAAGTCAACTCAATACCTAAACGAAAGCTAAGAAGTAACCAATATAAAAATTTTAAATGCATTTTTGTAGATTTTTGTAGGAAGAAAGTCATATTCATATGGATGAGTGCAAGGGAGTGGTGGGTGGGACAGTTGAATTGTATATTCTATTTATTCTAATATTCTCGTGAGTTCATACGAGTCGTGAAAGGTGTGTGCATTGTGAGTGCGAATCCCACTTTCTTGTTGCTTTCCCATTGAATCCCCATATGTTAGTAATTCTCTATTTTTTGAGGCAATTATCTGATTATTTTTTTAGAAGAGAATTGAAACCAGTTGAATTTTCACAAAATATTTATAAATTTATAAAAAAAAAAAACATATTATATCTTTAATTATTAAAATTAATAAAATTTACCATTGATTTGAAATATTTTTTGAAAACCTACGCCAAATTGTAATTTTTCTTTTTTTTAGGGATTGTTTGGGATGTGTTATATAAGTGCACTTTTTGACTTTTTAACTAAAAAATTAGAAAGAAAAAAAAAAAGAAGATGTATGTTTGGGGAGTTTTTTTTTTTTAATATTCTAAAAATAAAAATAAAAACAATTTAGAGAAAACTAACCTGCTTTTCTAAAATTCAACACAATTTTTTTCATACCTGAAATTTAAGTGGAAGATGGGATTTATTTTTATTTTTTTGTGTTGCAGCTTGTGTTGGCATGTTTTGGTCGGTTTTTTCTAAAATTCAACACATGTTTTAACGTGTTGAAATTAAAGTAAAATTTTATTTGCTGGCTATTCGCCTCCACCAGTACAGTGGGGCCTGAATTGTTGGATCTACGCCGTGGTTTTTCTCCTAGGAGAATCTTCCATGGAGTGGTGTGAGGTCAACATTCAATCAAGTTTTTTTTTTTTGGTTAAATAAAATGGACAGATAAAATTATTCAAGTGTCTATTTGGTAGTACTTAAAAGCAGTTTAAATCAATTTTTAGTTTAAATTAAGTTATTTTAGTGTGTTTCGTAAAATTTAAAGAGATAGATTATAGCTTTTATTAAGCTATTTTCAGCTTAAATTTGTAAGTACCTCAGGAGGTGCTTATTGATTTTAGTTTATACGGCAAGTTGAAATGGGGGTGTAAAATGACTTAAATGCCCTTCCCAATTAATACTAATTACAAGTGTGCCATGTATATTAATCATTTCTCACTCATTCTTCCGCTATCACACAAACAGGAGAGGCGATTTCCAGCGAACTAGGGCGATTTCCAGCGAACATGTCAATTTCCAACAACCGCGATCTGTCTCTTCTCTCTCTCTCTCTCTCTCTCTTCAGTGTCCATCGCGATGGACAGCGTGAACCCTAGCTCTCTCTCCATTTTCGCGATCGACCCTGGCGGCGCAATTTGAACCATCGCGATCGACAGCGTGAACCCTAGCTCTCTCTCCCTCTTCGCGATCGACGCCGGTGACGCAATTTGAATCATCACGATCGACAGCGTGAACCCTAACTCTCTTTCCTTCTTTGCGATCGACACCAACAGTGAGATGAGAAGGAGGAAAAGAATGAGAAGAAGGGGCTACCGGCGTAACAACGGCTCTAGCTCTCTCTCTCTCTCTCTCTCTCTCGGTCGATCAATCTGAAACCCTAGCGCGCGATTCGTCCCGTCGGAGCTAGGGTTTTCAGTTTTTTATTTTTATTTTTTTTGTGGAGGTTTTTAGTGTTTTTTTTAATAAAAATAATAATAATTAATGAATAAAAAATAATAATTGATGCTAATTAATAATTTTAATTGACACTAATTAATTTATAATGAAAAAATGAAAAAAAAAATACACAAATTGATACCATTAATAATTTTACTATTAATTGATGCTTAAACCATTAATTGCCACTAATTAATTTATAATGAAAAAATGAAAAAAATTTATACTAATTGATCCTATTAATAATTTTACTATTAATTGATGCTTATTAAACCATTAATTGCCACCAATTAGTTTATAATGAAAAATTGAAAAAAAAAATTATACTAATTGATCCTATTAATAATTTTACTATTAATTGATGCTTATTAAACCATTAATTGCCAGTAATTAGTTTATAATGAAAAATTGATCCTATTAATAATTTTACTATTAATTGATGCTTATTAAACCATTAATTGCCACCAATTAATTTATAATGAAAAAATGAAAAAAAAAATTATACTAATTGATCCTATTAATAATTTTACTATTAATTGATGCTTATTAAAGCATTAATTGCCACCAATTAATTTATAATGAAAAAATGAAAAAAAAATTATACTAATTGATCCTATTAATAATTTTACTATTAATTGATGCTTATTAAAACATTAATTGCCACCAATTAATTTATAGTGAAAAAATGAAAAACAAAATTATACTAATTGATCCTATTAATAATTTGACTATTAATTGATGCTTATTAAACCATTAATTGCCACTAATTAATTTATAATGAAAAAATGAAAACAAATTATATTAATTGATCCTATTAATAATTTTACTATTAATTGATGCTTATTAAACCATTAATTGCCACCAATTAATTTATAATGAAAAAATGAAAATAAATTATACTAATTGATCCTATTAATAATTTTACTATTAATTGATGCCTATTAAACCATTAATTGCCACCAATTAATTTATAATGAAAAAATGAAAAAAAATTATACTAATTGATCCTATTAATAATTTTACTATTAATTGATGCTTATTAAACCATTAATTTATTAAACCATTAATTTCCACTAATTAATTTATAATGAAAAAATGAAAAAAAAAATTTATACTAATTGATCCTATTAATAATTTTACTATTAATTGATGCTTATTAAACCATTAATTGCCACTAATTAATTTATAATGAAAAAATGAAAAAAAAATTATACTAATTGATCCTATAAATAATTTTACTATTAATTGATGCTTATTAAACCATTAATTTATTAAACCATTAATATCCACCAATTAATTTATAATGAAAAAATGAAATAAATTTATACTAATGGATCCTATTAATAATTTTACTATTAATTGATGCTTATTAAACCATTAATTGCCACTAATTAATTTATAATGAAAAAATGAAAAAAAAAATTATACTAATTGATCCTATTAATAATTTTACTATTAATTGGTGCTTATTAAACCATTAATTGCCACTAATTAATTTATAATGAAAATATGAAAAAAATTTATACTAATTGATCTCATTAATAATTTTACTATTAATTGGTACTTATTAAACCATTAATTGCCACTAATTAATTTATAATGAAAAAATGGAAAAAAATTTATACTAATTGATTTATAATGACAAATTGGAAATAATAATTTACAATGAAAAAATGAAAATAAGCCATTAATTGACACTTATAAATTTATAATGAAAAAATGAAATAATTTTATACTAATTCATTTATAATGAAAAAATGAAAATAACAATTTATGAAATAATTATTTATGTAATACTAATTATATTAACTTTAATTAGTGAAATAATTTTTTTAAAAATTAAAACTGAAAAAAATGACAATAATCATTTTTATATTATATAAGGTTAAAAAGACAATTACACATCAAAAAGTTATTTTATAATTTATCAATCAAACACTATTCTTGATGGAAAATAATACATGTGTATTAGAATTTTTGCAAATATCACTTTATATTTATTGTATATACTACTTGAATATATATATATATATATATATATATATGAGAATATAGGTTGCTAAAACATTGTAGGTATTTTATTTATTTATATTTTTTTTGCGACGGTAACAAGATGGTCGCTAATACATTGTAGGTATTTTTTTAATTTTTTGCGATGGCAAAATATTAGTCGCGATAAGTAGATTAGGCGGTCGCAAATAGTTTGCGACTGCTATTTTGCGGTCGCAAAAAGTATTTGCCACCCCCACATTCGCGACCCCCAATTTGCCGTCGCATGGGCCGTCGCAAAAAGTCTTTTGCGACTGTTTTTTATTATTTGCGACGGTTTATAGCGGTCGCAAAAAGTGGTTTTTTTAGTAGTGTCTACTGTTTAAATTCATAATCCCACAACTAATTTATATTCACAGTTATAAGTTATAATCTGTTAAGCTATAATTTATAATCACTTTTCCACAGCTCTACCAAACAAGGCCTAAATCAAGTCATGTTTAAATTTGAATTTTAAAAAAATCCAATCAAAACATAAAACATAATTGGACAAACCGAGCTCTAAATTTATTGACAATGTATGCTAACTTTTAGAAATATAGTCTCTAATATGGAAATAAATTTTTACAGTACTTGATAATTCAAATAGTAATTTTACCATATCACTTACAATCACTAGACTAATCAAACAATTACAATCAAGTTTGGCAACTCTTAAAAAATCTAAAAAGTCAAAAAGTCACTATCCTAGTTAAATCACATCATCTTATTTAAATCACATCACCTCTCTAACACATCACTTCAAATCCAACCCATATTTCATAAAAAGTCAAAAAGTACACTTATTTAGTCTTCCCAAACTTGACAAAAATTCAAAATGCGAATCATAAAACTCATTATTTGGTGAAACTTCTTGAATCCTGTAACTTTTTGATTTACCAAAATCCTCTAAAACAAAGTAAAAAATTTCATAATTTACTTAGAGTCCTGTATAATAATAATAAATAAATAAAGGGTTGGATTTTTTTTATATTAAAAACTTAATATGAGAGAACTTAAGGGAACCATATATCTTGTTTTGATAATATAAACCGTTTACTTTTTAGTACTTGTTGAGTAGAATATTCATGTAAAAAATTAGAATGATTGAATATCAATAGGTATAAATTTATATTACAAAAATATATGATTATTCTTAAAATTATATTTGCCGTCCATTTTTTTTAAAACAAATATTTTTCAAATATATAGCTACTAATATCTAATCATCTTATTTTTTGCATGAATATTCTACTTAACAAATCATAAAAAGTGAACGGTTCAGATTATTAAGATCGATTTCAAAATAGGCTTACCAAACAATGGCGGAGCCAAAAATTCAAGACAAAGTGGGTATATATTACTCACATCATTGAAATGAGGAAGAAAAATCCACAATAAACAACAACGAGATACTACTAAATTTATACATTTTTTTTAGGTTCATTGTTGAGATTTAATATTACAATTATCGTGAGAATTATATCAATATAACTTAGAAATTCACAATCAGTAACCCAACTGATTAATAAATTCAACACTATCAACTCAACAAAAAAATCCCACAACGGATAAAACAATAAACTAAACAAATTCCATACTAAGTGTGGGGATGTATTTTCTGAATACCAACACGTGGTAAGGTGACGCCGACGTGTCAGCTGAAATGCCACGTGTCCTGGTTGAGACGCCGAGGTCATCTCGGCAAGGCCGAGGTTATCTCCAAAGATATCAGAATCCGAGATATGCGGATAATGGATAAGGGGCAAGAGTCCTAGAGTAAAGAGAAGACTTTGCTAAGATAAGGATAAAATTCTTAGGGAGTTTATCCTTATCTCTTGAGGAATCCAAAGTAAGCTCTGAATTGGAGTCCATAGAAGTCAGGCTTCTAGTGGGACTTGGATTAAGTAAACTATAAAAGAGAGGCACCCCCGTAGGTCTAAGGTACGTAGTTTTATGCTTTGAGCAGTAAGTTTAGCACTTGATTATCTTTGAGAGATATACTGACTTGATTGTCGGAGTGCCTCCAGGTGGAAGAGCCTCCGCCGGAGCCTTTTTTTTCTGTTACAGGTTAGCTGAAGCCATCTATTCTGCCAGTGCTCTCCAGCTGATTACTAGACGGGCAGTGTGGTCAGAAAATCACTCACACAATTTGGCGCCGTCTATGGGAAAGAAAGAAGAATAGATGGCCAATAACGGACAGAGGGAAAACATTGGGGGCGACACTCTTGCTGGGAGTGGCAGACCAATTGACTTTGACGTTGAAAGCTCTGAATTGGAGTCCATAGAAGTCAGGCTTCTAGTGGGACTTGGATTGAGTAAACTATAAAAGAGAGGCACCCCTGTAGGTCTAAGGTACGTAGTTTTATGCTTTGAGTAGTAAGTTTAGCACTTGATTATCTTTGAGAGATATACTGACTTGATTGTCGGAGTGCCTCTAGGTGGAAGAGCCACCGCCGGAGCCTTTTTTTTCTATTACAGGTTAGCTAAAGCCATCTATTCTGCCAGTGCTCTCCAGCTGATTACTAGACGGGCAGTATGGTCAGAAAATCACTCACACAATTTGGCGCCGTCTATGGGAAAGAAAGAAGAATAGATGGCCAATAACGGACAGAGGGAAAACATTGGGGGCGACACTCTTGCTGGGAGTGGCAGACCAATTGACTTTGACGTTGAAGGAGACAACCACAATACAGAAAATCATGACTAGGGCCACGGAGAGAGAGACGTCGGCCAGGAGGGCGACGCTTCGAAGAGGACAGACCAAAGCAAGTATTATAACGAAGATAACCTTCAGGTATGGAGGGATAGGTGCCTACGGAGGGATGAGAAAGTAAAAGACTTGGCAAACAAGTTGGCAGACCTACAGTCAGTAGTCAACTTCATGATGCAAAACGATGTCATGCAGCCACCATACCCGCTGCAGGATACGCCGATGCCAGCAACTAACACCCAGAAGGGAGGAAGAAGAACATTCCCCGAAGTCCTCATCACACCAAGAGCGGAAGACACTCTCACCGACCTTCCAGAGAAGGCGGACGAGAGGAGCCGAGACGAGAGGAGTCCCGAAGAACGTATCACACGAAGGATCCAAAGCCCAAAGAACATCGGCATGCTCAAGGGCAGGCGCCTTGCTTTGACACAACACATAGAGAGAGATCAAAACGAGCCCACCACGAGGCCGAAAAGTAGTGTGCCGAAGAGATTGAAGTCCAGAGATAGCCGAGCTCCAGGAAGGAGTAAAGAAGACTTGAGAGATTACCTCAAGAGGAAGCAACAGAATGCTGAAGCCGAGGTAACTTCCCTGGTTAAGCCGAGGACACCATTCTCGGTGGAACTGGACAAATTTCAAGCACCAAAGCGATTCAGTATGCCGAGGTTCCAAATATATGATGGTAAGTCAGATCCCAACTTCCACGTCAGGCTATACCTGAATTCGATGGCATTATATAGTGGGAACGAACCGCCGAAGGGAAGCGTAAAGACTTGGGAAGGCCTGGCCGAGATGTTTGTGGCCAAGTTTGTGACAAACAAGCTGCAGCCATTGAGGGTGGATGCATTGATGGCTCTGAAGATCAGCAAAGATGAAGGCCTTAAGGCCTATGCAAAAAGATACTATGAGGTGTTCAATCGAATACCAGAATGTAATCAAGAAGTAGCGGTCGTATCATTCAAGAACGGCCTAAAAGACAATTGTCCACTACGGAAGTCTTTGGCAAAAACTCTGCCAAAAAGCATGGAAGAGCTCATGACGAGAATTGAGAAATATGCCAGAGCCGAGGAGGACACGTCGGGGAGTAAGGAGGTAAAGCAGGAAAAAGGGAACGGCGAGCCGAAGCGAAGCCGAGGTGACAACGGATTTAACAAATCGGAGATAGAATTGAGGGGTAAATAGGCAGTGACGACTGTGTTCCGAATCCCAGTACACAAAGTCCTGGAGCAAATTCGAAATCAACCTTATTTCAGAGCACCAGCAAAAGCCCCAGGGGAATACATAAGAAGGAACGTTGGTAGGCGTTGTGCTTACCACAATGAAGAAGGACACCCATCTCAGGGCTGCAGAGCCCTAAAAGCATACTTAGAGGACTTAGTAAGGCAAGGCCATCTGAGGGACCTCGTCGACGAAGCCAGGACAAGAGAAGAGTAGGCAAGATTGCCTTAAGCACCAGCGGCCCCGCCTCCCCCAGCACAGCAACCACAGGGAGGGAGACCTAGGGTGGTTAATGTAATTCATTCAAAAGTGAACGAAAGTGACGTTCGGGGAGAAACACAAAGAGTAAAACACCTGCAGTACGTGAACCAGGTCGGACATAAAAGACCTCAGCCTGAAGAGTGCCAAGGACCGATGATAGCCTTCACTGAAGCTGACCTAGAGATGGTCCAGCATCCGCATAATGATGCCTTGGTAGTATCCCTCCAGGTTGGGGAGTGCCAAGTAAAACGCATCCTAATGGATCAAGGCAGCTCTTGTGACATTATGTACGTTAGATGTTACAAGGAGCTAGGCCTTCACCCAGACGACATGGAACAATCGAATGGCCCAATGGTCGGCTTCAATGGAACGCCGACGTGGCCACTGGGCGCAACAAGCTTGGAAGTACAAGCTGGCACTAAGAAGATCAGGACAGAATTCATGGTGATTGACACACCTTCACCATATAACATCATCTTGGGAAGACCATGGTTGCATGCAATGGGGGCAGTTCCCTCAACATTGCATCAACTCCTGCGGTTCTCAACAGAGCATGGGATTGAAGAAGTCAGAGGAGATCAACTGCAGGCAAAAAGTTGCTCCATGGCAACAATGAAGTCTACTTGCAGCGTTCGAGAGCCAAAAGAAGCAGAAATTGAAGAAGAGGACGTGGAAGTACTAGAAGACGTCGGCAAAGAACCAGCCGAGAAGAGCGAAGAGGCGCTAAAGAAAATCCTCGTCCAGAATGGAGACGAAGAACGCTTTTTTCTTCTCGGCTCGAGCTTAGCCGAAGAAGAGGAAAAAGAGTTGGAGACTTTTCTAAGAGCCAACATTGAGGTTTTCGCCTAGACACCTTACGAAATGCCTGGCATTGATCCCGAGGTCACTTGCCATAGACTGAATATCGACAGGTCGGCAAAACCTGTGATTCAATGAGCTAGAAGGCCGACGTTGATGCACGTCGAAGCAGTAGAAGAAGAAGTGGACAGACTTCTGGAGGCCAGGGCCATCCGAGAAGTTCATTACCCGACATGGCTATCCAACACAGTAGTGGTAAAAAAGAAGAACGGTAAATGGCGGGTCTGCGTAGATTTTACAAGCCTGAACAAAGCTTGTCCCAAAGACAGCTTTCCTCTACCCAAGATTGACCAGTTGG
>NW_021026942.1:1123096-1271841 GCF_004153795.1 Camellia sinensis | reverse complement strand
TAGACAAAAGCTCTGTGTATTTCCAGTGGTATTACTTGTTACCTCTCCATAGGTGATGTTGTGAGCTTTTATAGGTTCCGCGTTGCACAATCCTAGTAGGACTCTTACTCCTCCACGTAGAGTCCTCCTAGGAGTCATACTCCTGAAAGATAATGCTTATCCTTCAACACCCTCCTCACTGCTTAAACCAAGTGAGATGGTTTTACCATGGTCGGACTCCAATATGACCGAGATAAGCATGGCTGTGCTAAGCCACAGACTAGACCGAGCTAAATTTAGCTCGGCTCTTCCATTCACTGCTCTTACCCCGGTTTCTCCCAGTGCTAACCATGGTATGTCTCGACCGGGATAACTGATACGTGGTCCCGACCGGGATAACTTTGTGTGTGACAACTGAGCTTACCGTAAGCTCTTTGGGTCCGGAGTAACTTCAAGCCTCTTTTGGACCGGAGTAACTTTATGGCCTTTTTACTCAGCCCTTCTTACTGTGGCCCAATGAACGGCCCATTACCTAGCTCAGCCCAATTTATATATAAATTACCTTCTCGCATATAAATATATTGGGCAAATTACAAACACCCCCTCGAGGTTTGATAAAAATACAGATTCTCCCATGAGGTTTAAGAAATTATAAATTGCCCCCTGAGGGTCAAATTTTCATAACAAATTAAGGAAAATTAGGGGAGAATCTGTATGAAAATAAAAATCTCAGGGGGTAATTTGTTATGGAAATATAAACTTCGAGGGCGGGATATAATTTTTCAAACCTCATGGGAGAATCTATATTTTTATCAAATCTCGACAGGGTGTTTGTAATTTGCCCAAATATTTATATGTATGTACATAAGAAAATGAAGATGGAATGTTTGGAATGTTTGACTTGCAGAAGATGATCCAGCAAACAACAAAATTTTTGTCTTTTATAGGATAAACAAGCCCTATTGGTTTGCAAATATTTTAATCATAACATTTTACATGGCCCATTTGCATTTGCATTATTTTATTATCAATTCTTTGGAAACTCTCAATATTTTTTTATGCATACAGATACAGCAACTCTCAAGATATTATGGTGCAGAAATATGTCCATAATCCACAACACTATATTAACCATCGGCATTTTTAGGGGCATATATATAAAAATGAAAGTGTGCAAAGATTGCCAAGTTAAATATGCATGAAAGAGAAACTAAAACATTGTTTGTGAAAGCATAAGGGGTTTCATTCATCAACTACAAGGTAACACAGAAATAGACAAGAATACACTCTAGCAATTTAGAAATTGCACTTCTTCTAGAACCAAGAAGCTATTACAGAACCGAACACAACTCTAACAATGAAATCAAGAAGAACCACCATGACCGTCACCGGGATTGATCATGTGCTTGTCTTTGATCTTGTTAATGTTTGTTGGAAATAGAGATGCCAAGTACTCTACCATCATTGTCTTCACAAGCTTCTTCTTTGGTGGAATCAGACTATCGCCCTTTGGTTTCAAGTTGAAGGCGGCCTCTCCCTCTGAATTTGCCTCTTCCATCTTGCCCTTGGCTTTGCCTTCTCCCTTATCTGTCATCTCTCTCTCGAAGAAATGTATGCTCTGTTTCTGAAGAGGAAGATATATGACTGAATATATATAGATGTGGAACTTCTTTTTCTTTCTTTTGTTCCCTTCTTTTCTCTGAAATTTGTGTGTCTGTATGTCAAGTGTGAACTCGAGTTCAAGAAAAATCCAAAGGCCATATATGTGTATATTCGTGTAGGAGTTTTCTTAAGTGTGCAAGTGCACATCATGTGCCACTTACACAAAAAGTGTAAGTGTAAGGTATAAGTATAAGTATAAGGTGTAAGTGTAAGGTGTAAGTGTAAGGTGTAAGGTGTAAGTGGGTTGCATATGGTGTGCAACCTCAAAAAAGGTGTAAGTGTAAGGTTTAATTTTTTACAAAAGGTGTAAGTGTAAGGTGTAAGTGTAAGGTATAAGGTGTAAGGTGTAAGTTGCACACCATAACCAAACCCATTTGTGTATGTGCATGTATGTATGCGCGACAGAAATGCTCTCTTTTTTTATAAAATAAAATAAAAAAGTTATGAATGAGTGTGATTGGGGTTTAACAAACTTGTCTCCCGCGTATGTGTGAACTCAAATAATTAAACCTAGTAATTAGTATTAGTGTTGGTGTCACTGTATGTTCTGTTTTTGTGTGGTGTGTGAAGATAGTGACATGACATCTTCTTACCTTCCATTAATACGTACAAGTCTGGGAAATACTATGTATGTAACATATGTCCCTCGTTATAGATTTTTGTATTGTGTTATATATTTTTATAATAATATTATATTTTTTTTTGATAAAAGTTACAATAATTTGTAGTTGAAAAATAAAATTGCGCAATTTCATGATAATATTGCGTACTTTATGATATTATTACACATTTTGTATTGTAAGATTTCCCTTCAAGTCTACCCTACGAGCCTAATAAAATACGATAAGTGTGTAAACTAATATGAAGGTATATTATATGTTCTTTCTAATTTGTTATAAATTTATATATGTACAGTTTAATTTTATTTTCACGTCATTATAGATGAATTTAAGAATCTAAATTGTGAGTTTAAAATTTCCTCATGTTGGATTTGTCCCACATATATCATCTATTAAATCACTAAAATTTGATTAATATACTCGGCATGTCCATTCACTTATATTGTCAATTGATTATGACTTATGTATATCAAGTTTCTGTGGAGTCTCAAGCTCGTTACGTAATTTAATGTTTTAGTTTAAAAAGTAAAAAAATCACAAAAAAAAAATTAAAAAGCTAATAATCTATATTAAAAAGTCAAAGTTTCTTTTTCTTCCTACTTTTAGCATATAAAAAGTTAAAAAATCATCCCAAACATATTAATTTTTTTATTTCATATTTTAATCAAAAAAATTAAAAAATTACTAAAATAATATATTTTCAAACGAAAGCTCAGAGGAATAGCTACTGTGGGGATATATTTTCTGAGTCCCAACACGTGGCCAAGGTGATGCCGACGTGTAAGCCTAGGTGCCACATGTCCAGGTTATGACGCCGAGGTGATCTCGGCAAGGCCGAGGTTATCTCCGAAGATGTCAGAATCCAAGATAAGCGGATAAGGCACAAGAGTCCTAGAATGAGGAAGGACTTTAACGTAGATAAGGATAACACTCTTAGGGAGTTTATCTTTATCTCTTGAAGAGTCCAGGATAAACACTAAGCAGAAGTCCATTGAAGCTAGGCTTCTGTTAGGACAAGGATTGAGGTAACTATAAAAGAAAGGCACCCCCGATGGGTCTAAGGTACGCAATTTATATTCTGAACAGTGAGTTTAGCACTATTGATTATCTTTGAGAGATATACTAACTTGATCGTCGGAGTGCCTCCGGGTGGACGAACCACCACCGGAATCTTCTCTTTCTATTGCAGGTCAGCTAGGTGTCATCTATTCTGCCAGTACTCTCCAGCTGAATACTAAGTTGGCAGTGTGGTCCGAAATTGACACACACAATTTGGCGCCGTCTGTGGGAAAGAAATGAGAATAGATGGCCAGCAACGGACAGAAGGATAAGGTTGGGGATGAAACCCCTGCTGGGAACGGTAAGCACATTGATCCTAATATAGAGGAAGATGGTCGCAATGAGGAGACTCGGAACCAGAATCACGGCACAAAAGACGTCGGCCAGGATGGCGACGTGCGAAAGAAACCAGATCGAAGCGGATACTACAACGAGGATGACCTCCAAGTATGGAAAGATAGATACCTGCGGAGGGACAAAGAGGTGAAAGAGATGGCAAACAAATTGGCAGACCTGCAATCGGTCGTCAATTTTATGATGCAAAATAACGTCATGCAGCCACCATTCCCGCAGCAGGACACGCCGATTCCAGCGGCCAATGCCCAGAAGTGAGGGCGGAAACTAATCCCAATAGCTCCTCAGCACACCAGAAGCGAGAAACACTCTCACCGGCCTTCCAGGGAGGTTGGGCGAGGAGAGTCAAGGAGAGAAGAGTCATGAAGGACACATCGCACTAAAGAAGCAGACCCAAGAGAACATCGGCACGTTCAAAGGCAGGAGTTGTGCTTTGACACAACTCATGGAGAAAGGTCAAAAAGGGCCCACAGCGAAGCTGAGAGTAGTATGTCGAAAAGACTGAAGTCGGGAGATAGCCGAGCTCTTGGGCGGATAAAGGAGGACTTGAGAGATTACCTCAAAAGGAAGCAACAGAATGCCGATGCCAAGGTAACCTCCCCTAATAAGCTGAGAACACCCTTCTTAGTGGAATTGGACAAATTCGAGGCGCCAAAGAGATTCAGTATGCCGAGGTTCCAAATATACGATGGTAAGTCAGACCCCAACTTCCATGTTGGATTATACTTGAACTCAATGGCATTGTATAGTAGGAATGAGCCATTACTCTGCAAAGTGTTCCCCTCATCCTTTAGGGGGATTGCATTAGATTGGTTTCACAAACTACCGAAGGGAAGTGTGAAGACCTGGGAAGGCCTGACCAAGATGTTTGTGGCCAGGTTCGTGACAAACAAGTTGTAGCCATTAAGGGTGGACGCATTAATGGCTCTGAAGATCAGTAAGGATGAAGGCCTTAGGGCCTATGCAAAAAAGTGCTATGAGGGGTTTAACCGAATACCAGAGTGTAATCAAGAGGTGGCGGTCGTATCTTTCAAGAATGGCCTAAAAGACGATTGTCCACTACGAAAATCTTTGGCAAAGACATTGCCAAAAAGCATGGAAGAGCTCATGGCGAGAATCGAGAAGTATGCCAGAGCCGAGGAAGATACATCGGGAACTAAGGAGGCAAAGCAAGAAAAAGAAAACGGTTCGCCGAAGCGAGGCCAAGGTAACAACGGATCCAGCAAGCAAGAGATAGGACTGAGGGCTACACAGGCAGTAACGACTGTGTTCTGAATCCCAATTCACAAAGTCTTGGACAAAATTCAAAACCAATCCTATTTTAGAGCACCAGCAAGGGCACCAGGACAGTTTATGGGAAGAAACCTTGGCAAACATTGTGCTTACCACAATGAAGATGGGCACATGACTCAGGGTTATAGAGCCTTGAAAACACACTTAGAAGACCTGGTGAGGCAAGGCCATCTAAGAGGCCTTGTCGATGAGGCCAGGACAAGGGAAGAACATGCAAGATTGCCTCAGGCGACAGCAGCTCCACCTCCCCCAGCACAGCAACCTCAAGCAGGAGGACCTCGGGTAATTAATGTAATTCACTCGAAGGTCAACGAAAACGAGATTCGGGGGGAGACCCAAAAGGTAAAACACCTACAGCATGTCTACCAAGTCGGGGAGAAGAGACATCGGGCAGAAGAGTGCCAAGGACCAGTAGTGTCCTTTACTGAAGCCGACCTTGAGATGGTGCAGCATCCACACAACGATGCCTTGGTAGTATCCCTCCAGGTTGGGGAATGCCAAGTAAAGCGCATCTTAATCAACCAAAGCAGCTCTTGCGATATCATGTACGTCATATGTTATAAGGAGCTTGGCCTTCACCCAGACGATATGGAGCAATCCAATAGCCCAATGGTTGGATTCAATGGAACGCTGACATGGCCACTGGGAACGACAAGCTTGGAGGTGCAGGCTGGCACCAAAAAGATAAAGACAGAGTTCACCGTAATCGACACACCCTCCCCTTACAATATCATCTTGGGAAGGCCGTGGTTGCATTCAATGGGAGCTGTTCCCTCAACACTGCATCAACTATTGCGGTTCCCAACAGAGCATGGGATTGAGGAGGTCAGAGGAGATCAGCTGCAGGCAAAGAATTGCTCCATGGCAGCAATGAAATCCACCTGCGGCATAAGAGAACTAGAGAAGGCAGAGATTGAAGGCGAGGACGTGGAGGTCCTAGAGGATGTCGGCAAGAAGCCAGCCGAGAAGAGTGAAGAAGCACTAAAGAAAATCCTCATTCAGGAGGGGGATGAAGAACACTTCTTTCTTCTCAGCTCGGGCTTAGCTGAAAAAGAGGAAAAAGAGTTGAAAGCTTTTTTTAGAGCAAATATTGAGGTGTTTGCTTGGACGCCTTACGAAATGCCTGGCATTGACCCCGAGGTCACTTGCCATAAACTGAATGTTGATAGGTCGGCAAAACCCGTAATCCAACGAGCAAGAAGACCGACGTTGATACACGTCGAAGCAGTGGAAGAGGAAGTAGACAGACTTCTGGAGGCTAGGGCCATTCGAGAGGTAAAATACCCGACATGGCTATCAAACACAGTGGTGGTGAAGAAGAAGAATGGTAAATGGAGGGTTTGCGTGGACTTTACCAGCCTGAACAAGGCTTGTCCCAAAGACAGTTTTCCTCTATCCAAGATTGACTAGCTGGTAGACGGCACTTCGGAGCATGGAAGGATGAGCTTCCTGGATGCCTATAGGGGATACCATCAGATAGCCATGTATCCCCCAGATGAGGAGAAGACTGCATTTATCACCCCAAAAGGTCTGTACTGCTACAGAGTGATGCCTTTTTGGTTGAAAAATGCAGGAGTAACTTACCAAAGACTGGTAACCAAGATGTTTAAACACCTGATTGGCGGAACGGTAGAAGTTTACATCGATGACATGGTCGTGAAGACCAAGGAACCTAAAGGTCATCTGGCCGACCTGAAAGCAGTCTTTAACATCCTTAAAACATATCAGCCCCGACTCAATGCAGCGAAGTGTGCATTTGGAGTGGGACCTGGTAAGTTTTTGGGATACTTGGTGACTAGAAGGGGCATTGAGGCCAGCCCAGACCAGATTAAGGCCATCTTGGAATTGAAGAGCCCAACATCGGCAAAACAGGTACAAATGTTGACTAGAAGGGCCGCAGACCTGAATAGGTTCATAAGCAGAAGCTCAGACAAGTGCAAACCTTTCTTCAACTTAGTGAAGAAAGCCACAGATTTCTTATGGACAGAAGAATGCGAGGTCACCCTGGTCGACTTGAAGAAATACTTGACCACAGCTCCAATTCTTTAAAATTCGAAACTTAGGAAGGAGTTATTTTTATACTTAGCAGTCTCAGAACACACAGTAAGCGCAGTGGTAATCCGAAAAGAAAAATGGGAACAAAGGACTGTTTACTATGTAAGCAAAACCCTAGTTGATGCAGAAACAAGGTATCTACCCTTAAAAAAATTGGAACTGCTTTAGTAATGGCTTCAAAGAAACTGAACCATTACTTCCAGGCCCATAAAATTGTGGTACTAACTAAACACCCCTTGAAGTCCTTGCTGCAACAAGGAGACCTGACAAGAAGAATAGCCAGATGGACAGTGGCTTTGGGACAGTATGACTTGGAGTACAGACCCAGAACAGCAATCAAAGGCCAAGTTTTGGCCGACTTCGTGGCCGAGTTCACACTAGGATCCAACGTACATCGGGCTTCGTTGAGCCGAGGTGAATGATGTCCAAACAAGCAAGGAGAAGCCTAGCCAAATGCAACAGAACAAAGGAAGAAGGAAAAACTCAGACCCTGCAGCATTTATATCGGTGACTCCTTTCGACTGTTTGTCGATGGGAGCTCAAACCGACAAGGAGCGGGGGCAGGAGTAGTACTGGTATCTTCAAATGGAGAGATATTGGAACAGTCTATTTGATTGGGATTAAAGGCCTCAAACAATGAAGCAGAGTATGAAGCATTGATTGTAGGACTAAAACTGGCAGTACCAGCAGAAGCAGATGAAGTGATAGTCTTCTGTGACTCCTAGCTCATAGTCAACCAGACAACGGGCGAGTTTGCAGCCCGAGATGACAGGATGTCAGCCTACGCAAAGGAAGTCAACAGGTTAGTGGCCAGGTTTTACTGTTTATATGGTGTTGGAATTCCCATTGAAAGATCATACGTATACAAGCTGTCACTGTCTAATAGGTGCAAGAGTATTCCTTTCCAAATTTATAGCTCGGCAGATGAAAGCGGTGATAGTTGCTTGAAATGAGGGGTGTACTTTGTCGATGGTGACGAAAGTGTTCCTGTTTTGAGTGCTGGATTCATGTGCGCAAAAGGGTGGAGAGGAAGAACACGGTTCAACCCATCTGGGATCACTACATACATAAGAGAGTATAGGCACAAGCCACCGGCAAGTTTTCTTGAGAGGAGGGGTCTAGAGAGCGGTGCACATGTCGACATTATGGGAAATGTTGCTTTGATTGAGGATGTTTTGCAAGTTGCTGCAGGGGCCACTGGTGTTGAGCTGGGAGGCAAAAAGATTTATTCAGATATTGTAAGAATATCTGAGAGAATAAATATTCGGCTGTGATTGCCATGTTCAGTGGTTATCAAAATGAACGGTGCACAACTCAGAGAGAGAGAGGACTAACAACATTGAAATTGCAGTGTCGAGATGCTGCAAATGACTACAACAACAGTCATAGCATCCTTCGAAGAGAAGGATCGGCTTCAAGGATGAGTGGATGGGGGGAGTGTTGAGCTGTACTAACCACCGTAAGTTTCTTATTGACAAAATCAATTTTCTCACTTTCTGTAATCAAATGAATATAGCTTTTCCTTGCAAAGTTATTGTATGCTAATTTAGCTGTCAAGTTTCTTGTTTGATTAGTTTTAACCCTTCAATTTGATAATGCATTCAATCTAACCATGGTCCTTAAGATGATTGTGAATAAGGAGGTTTTGGTGCTTTGTGTAGAATTAGAATACTAGGCTCAATTTCCATTTTAATTCAATCCAAAAAACCATTTGACGGTATAGCAGCTCGTAAAAATTCAATCCAAAAAACTAGGTTAAATTAACTTATATAAATCAATTAGAATCAATTGCTGACAACATTTTTTCTTTCTTTTTTATATTAAAAGGCTAAAAGAGTTCCCACAATCTATTTCTTTTTATTCGACTCTGTTGGGATTTGTTTAGATTAAGAATTTGAGAATAGATTTTCAGAGAAACAGAATAAAATTTTGTTAAATATATTTTTTAAAAAAGGCCTAACCAGGATAACCTTTAGGTTAGACCTTAAGGAACTGAGACCTTAGAGGTCATCCTTAAATGATGCTATATAACATGGTCATTTAATCATGTAGTGATAAGTCGCTGACAATTCACACTAATGGAAAACTCACACTCTTTACAGGCCTAAAAGGTTATGCCTAGACCTGGAAGGTTTATCCTATAAACTATATATATTGTCGCTCGAATGACTGGATTCAGACATCTTCTCCTCTCTTTTTTTTTTTTCTTCACAAATAGTGATTGATTTATTTGTAGATATTTAGCCTAACGCTAGCATTCCAAAAACAACCAATAATTCTGCCATGGTGGGAAGAACCCGCAATTCCACTTGCGTTTCAATCAAGCTCAAGAGCCCAGAAAAGATTCTTCGAAGGCCCATTCTAATGATATGTCTTAGGGCTATCAATAAAAAGCCACAAAAAAAAAAAAAAAATTTGAAATATTTATAATTTTAATATTTTTTAATATATTTTTTAACAATTTTACAAATTTAATACACTTTTTACATATATTTATACACATATCAAGGTTAATGACAATCCTTAAGCATCTCCAACAATCCTCCCTAGTTTTTCTTCGAATTTTAGTTAAAAAGTGTACTAACTATTTTAGGAAATCACTTTTTCAATTATCATCTCCAACAATATTCCCTCTTTTTTTCTCTATATATTTTAAATATTTTTTCTTTTTCTTTTTTCATTAAAAATATTTTTCCAAACTCTCCTCTCTTCTCCACAATTAAAAAAAATTATCATCTTTTTTCATTAGAATAACAAGTTTTTGATATTTTGCCCCAAGATGGGGACATTGTGCAACAATAGGCTCCGAGACTGAATAGCCACTTTGGATGGCTCGAAAAAGGTGAATTTTGACAGTTTTGGCCTAAATGCCCTTTTCCTCTGAGTTGCACTTCTCTTTGTTTTCCATTCCTCCATGTCGTTGTTCGATGTTGGAACCCGATCACACATGTTTTTCAATTCGGATACCAAGAGGTGTGTTCGACACTCGAGGAATTTCGAGCTTTGATAGTCCCGGCGTGACGAAGAAATCATACCGCAGCCCCGTTTTGGCCATGCCCAAGCTTTGGGGTAGATGTGTGGGTTAACATTACTTGAGGCTCAGTCTTTGGCACATGATGGGGTGTTAGACATCCCCGGTTTAGTTCATCGATTTTTCCGCCATTGGAGACAGGAGTGACCTTCTTTGGCAAGGCCGCCAGCAACATGCTCTCTGTTTGTGCCTCCTTACACAATTTCTCCTTGACCGTAGTTTCGGCAGAGCTAGCATCCGGTTGATCGAAGTGGCCCAATGTTTGAAAGAGGGTAAGAGCTGCATGGGTTTGGCACTGGCTGAAAAGTTGATGGGTTTAGATGCTTTCCGTCGAGCAAGAACAAGGAGGGATGGCTAACCCCTCCACTTTTGAAACCTCAAAGCATGATTTTTAGCCCTTTTTTAACTCTAAAAATCAGTTTAGGGGGCAAAGAAAAAGAGTGTAAAAATAAGGGTTTGAGCTATAGGTAAAGGTGTAGAAAGAGTGTAAACTCTCTCTACCCTTTCTCTCTTCCACTTTTGGTAGCTCTCCAAACCCAAACTTAAACACTTGGAATAGAATCAAAACAACATAAAGCTATAAGAACTAGTTATTAAATGAAAGGACAAGAAGTAAAAGAGAGGATGACAAGCTTATATCTCTCAAAGAAATGAGCTTTTGCTTATGAATCAAACTAAGTCTCACCAAACTCTCAAGCTTGGATTATGGTGTTCAAGGCTCAACCAAGGTTCCTAGGCTAAGGTGTGAAGGTGTATGTGATGTATAGATATAGGTTCAAGGTGATAGGTTTGCTCAAAGTGTTGCTTACACAAGAAGAAGGAAAAGAAGGAGCTCTCATGGTGGTGTAGAGGCTTTTTAGAAATTCTCCAACCTTCAAAACAGAGATATATGGTCGTTTTTATAGAATTTGAGCAAGAGGGGTCATAAATATCTTCAAAAATGGATAGCTAGCGTCCTCTTGCCCAGAACAGTATTTCTCACTACTAAGGCACGACTGGCCTTCAATAGCCACGACCAGGCCTTAATGTGTTCCCCTGTTTTTCTATTTCAACCTCATTATAAGGTGGCACAATGTGTAAAAATGGATTTCTTGGGTATAATCAGTGGAAATATGGGGGGTTTGGGATTGTTTCGGAGCTTTAAACATGGCCCTTTCGTTGAGACCTCGAACCACACACAACACCACTTTCATCATCGATTGTACCGGACAAAGCGCTTGAGCCTTGCGGGCAATCAAAAAGGGGTGTCCACAATAACAATATATTAAGGAGTGCATTTTTTGCAACCACCATATGATTTTTTTTTCCCATTGAACTTAGTTATAGGATCTCTGGTCCCCAAGTTGGGTCTCCTCATACATGGTTTATGATTTTATAAGCTTCAAACCCATCCCCCTCGATGTATCCCAGACCCTATCTCTCGCCAAGGCTTTGGTTAACGAATCTGCAAGATTATCACAAGATTTTACATAATTCACAATTATGATGCCATTACTTAAATAGGATTTCACATTATTGGATTTCTTTCTAATAGGTCTAGATTTACCATTATAAAAATTGTTGTTCACTCTATTAATAGCAGCAGTGCTATTACAATGAATTAACACAAGAGAAATTGGTTTTTTCCAAAAAAGGATTTCATGTAACAAATTTCTTAACCAATTTACTTCCTCACATGCTGAAGCTAACGCTATAGGCTCAGCTTCCATTGTAGAATTAGCAATTATATGTTTTTTAGACTTCTGATATATAGCACCACCACCCAAGGTAAAAATAAAACCCAAGGTAGAGAAAGAATCACCTGACAAGGTGTTCTAATCGACATCACTATATCCCTCCAGTACCATAGGATATTTGTTATAAAACAAACCATAATTTTTGGTAGCAGATAAATATCTCATAATTCTTCCTATGGCTAGCCAATGACCTCGACTTGGCTTGTTAGTAAACCTGCTAAGTACTCCAACAACATATGCAATGTCAGGTCTAGTATAGTCAGTAACATTTCTCAAACTACCAATCATGCTAGCATATTCCTTTTGATTAATCACATCTTTTTCATTTGTTACAACAGATAAATGTATACTTGCATCAAAAGGAGTAGCAATATGTTTACAGTCTAGAAAATCATATTTCTTTAAAATTTTCTCAACATAATGCGACTGATCAAGAAAAATGCCATCATTAGCCTTAACAATTTTAATTTTCAAAATAAAATTGGCTTCACCAAGATCTTTCATATCAAGCATATTTTTAGTCTCATTTATAATATGCAAATTAGAGCTAAAGATAAGTAGATCATCCACATATAGGCTAATAATCACATGCGCATTTTCACAAGTTTTATAATATATGCACTTATCCCATTCATTAGTCTTATAGCCATTCTCAAGCATACAAGAATCAAATTTCTCATGCCACTATTTAGAAGCTTGCTTTAAACCATAAAAGGGATTTAGTTAGCTTACACACCTTGCTTTCATGGCCAGGCTCCACAAAGCCCTTGGGTTGGTCCATGTAAATCTCCGCATCTAGATCTCTATTTAAAAATGTTGTTTTTACATCCATTTGATGAATTTTAAATAATGAATTGCAACCACTGCTATCAACACTCTAATGGATGTAACTCTAGTAATCGGAGAACAAGTATTATATATTTACCTATAGTTCCATCCGGTTTAAGTTTTTTACGAAGGAGCCATTTACACCTAATAGTTTTGCAACCCAGAGGTAAATCCACTAGCTTTCATGTTTTATTTGAAAGTAGTGAATCTATTTCATCATTTACAACCTCTCTCCAGAAAATAGCATCAAGTGATGATAAAGCTTCTTGCACCGAAAAAGAAATTTCTTCCACATTGTAAGATAATAGTCAAGGCGAAAATCTTTTTCAACTCTAGATCGTTTACTCCTCCTTGGTTGGATTTGAGAATTTTCTTGTTTTTGAAAAATTTGAGATGGAGTAGAAGAGCTAAGTATGGATAAAATATTTTCAGAAAATATTTAACCCCCACTATTTCTAGATTTGAAAGAAAATTTATTTTTATGAAAAATAGTATCACCTGATTCAAAAATAATATTATTTTTCATATCAAAAAATCTATAAGTTGTACTATGCAACACATATCCAAGAAAAGCACAAGTGGTAACTCGTTTACCCAATTTAGGTCGTTTAGGATCTGCAAGCCTCATAAAAGCTAAACAGCCCCAAACCCTTAAATAACCTAGATTTGTTTTATGCCCCCGCCACAACTCATAAATACAATTTTAGTCTTTTTGTGTGGCACTCTATTTATCACATGGCAAGCTGTCAAAATAAACTTGCCCCAAAGATTTAAGGGAGCACCTGAATCAATAAGCATAGCATTTGTCAGTCAATTAATGTTCTATTATTTCTTTCAGTTACGCCATTAGATGAAGGTGAATATGGTGGAGTAGTCTCATGAATAATTTCTAATGACTGAATAAAAAACTTGAATCCAAAAGATTCATACTCCCGACCTCTATCACTTCTAATTCTCTTAATCTTTTTACCGAATTGATTTTCCACTTCAAGAAGGAATTCTTTAAATTTCTCAAAAGAATCACTTTTATTTTTTAATAAATATACGTTTATATATTTTGAAAATTCATCAATAAGAGTGATAAAATATCGTTTACCACCACGAGTCAAAATTCCTTCAAACTCACATAAATCAGTATAAAATAATTTTAGCAATTCGGTATTTTTCTCAACACATTTATGAGGCATCTTAGTAATTTTTGCTTTACTGCAAACTTTATATTTCTCAAATTTTTTTGTCAATTTAGGAATTAATCTTAAACTACTCATGATTCCCACATATTTACTGTTAATATGACATAAGCGAGCATGCCAAAAATTAATAGAAGACAACATATAAACTGAATTAGTAGATGGTTTATTAGGGGTTGTTTGAGATGATTTAAATAAGTGTTCTTTTGACTTTTTATGAAATATGGGTTGGGTTTGGGTTGGGTTTGAAGTGATGTGTTAGAGAGGTCATGTGACTTAAATAAGATGATGTGATTTAAATAGGATAATGACTTTTTAACTTTTTGTCTTTTTCAAGACATGCCAAACTTGGCCTTAGTCTCAACATTTAGTTTGAACATCCCATCACAAGCATAACCTTTACCCACAAAAATACCTTTCTTGGTAATCATTTATTGATCAGATTCCATAATTTGCTTAAAATAAGCCTTATCAACAAATAACTTGACATCAAATTCTTCCTCTTGAACGGTGTATAAAGCACATCTTTTAAAGTAACCACACGTCCAGAGGTGAACTTAAGGTCAACCTCACCACTCACAAGTATCTTGGTTTGACTAGAGTCACCAAGCATATTGTTTTCTCATCATCAAAGGGAGTATACACCTTGAACCAAGCTTTCATAACAAACATGTCTATTAGCTCCAGAATCTTCCCACAAACCTTCCACATAATTAACCATGCAAAAGTCTATAATCATCGCCACAAATGACTTCTCGATAACGTTAGCCTTTGGGGCAGGTGCACGTTTTCAGAATTTGCAAGTTCAAGTAATATTCTCACTTTTGCCACAGACAAAGCATGTAAAATTTTGTAGAGGTGGTGGACCTTGGTTCTTATTTGGATTAATCCATTTATTGTGAGGTTTACCATAATTCTTCATATTCTTTTTATAAGGCTTCAAATAGGCATTCTTGGAATTTTGACCTTTGGGTAAGTTATTATTTGCTGAAACAAAATTTACCTTTGTGATGGAATTGGCATTACCCTCTTGTGTTATCAACGCATCTTGGCCTCTAGCCTTCTCTTCGACTCGGATGCGAGTGATCAACGCCTCTAAGGAAGTATCCTTTTGTTTGTAGCGCACGTTTTTTTGAAATTCTCTCTAAGATGGTGGTTACTTGTCAACTAGTCCTGCAATGACTAAATTGTCACCAATCTTGATGCTTTCAAATACTTCTGCAGGTGTCATTTGGAAATCTTGTGCTTGCTCTATAACAGATTTTCCATCCATAATTTGGAAACGAAAAAATCAACTAGCTGCATACTTTTTTTGCTCCTGCCTCTACAGTATCATACTTAGCATGTAAGACTTTCCAAATTTTCTTTGCGGAAGTGTAAGTGGTGTCACAGTAATCATAAAATTGATCAACAAGGCAATTTAAGAGAAAAAAATGACATTTATGCTCATATGTATTGTATAAAGCCACTTTTGCTTCATGTGCCTCGTAGTCTTCATCATTCATCTCTTTAGTTGGGGTTTTGTTTGAGTTCTTCTCAGTAAGAACATAAGCAACTTTCAAAAGACTAAGGTAAAAGAGAACTTTTCCTTTCCACCTCTTAAAATGAACTCCCTTGAACTTGAAAGGCTTGTTAAGATCTCCAATTCCATCATTGGCTTTTTCTGGTACTTGTTCCATATTGATCTCCTTAAAATTGTTGGTGAAAATATCAAAAGAATTATATTTTATTGATAAATAATGTAAAAAAAATGAGATACAAATAGATCAGGCTGAGGCACTGATATCTCGTTTTCTTTAAGGAGATCAAGCCTACTATAGTAGAAAGAACCCAACTACCGATGCAGCAGTCACTAAACTCTGACTTGTCCCCTCTAAGATACAACAGCCTGATCACTTATCGTATAATTCAGGCCCACTCTGCACAAGATGGTGAACCCAAAGCTCCACCAAGAAAAATACCCTTCTTTGGCTAATAATCTCTCAAGTGTAAAAATAATTGGTCTAGAAATGAGTAGATGAGAGGAACAATTTATAGGCCATTAGGATCTTACAAATTACACAAAAAAATAATGACTATTAAACTAAAGAACGAGAGAGTCCCAAAACCTCCAAATATTAACTCACCACCAAGTACATGACCTTCCAATTAACCTCCATTCATGAACAAGACAAAATGTCACCAAAATAAATAAATAAAAATATTAAAATGGTCCATCACTCTTCAATTGGGCCACGTGGCAATTCCCGCCAAGTTATTCACAATCCGGTGTGTGGTTGTCCACTCCAAGAGCAGCTTCAACCAACCGGCCTAGCTTCGAGATACCCAACCGATCATCTTTAGCTCAATCAAGCTAGTTGAACTCGCCTAAGCCAACCTTGCCTGGCCTTTGTAGACCGCCCGAACTCGCTTAGCGCGCCCCCCTTTCGGAGAGGGCATGAATTTGGGTTCATAGCTACTACAGTTCGGACTCTTGTCACGGTTTTGAATCTAATCTCACAAAGTGCAATGTAAGACTGATAAATCACCAAAGAGTTGAAATCCGACAAATCGTTTTGAAAAATCGATTTTAATCAAGAAGTGTAAACATGGACTGCTTTGCCAGATTACAGAGTCGCCACCTAAATGTTTTGTTTTTTGGGAAATTTTTGAAACCCTGACTCGTGCTTAAGGCCACGTGTCCGTTATCACCAAAGTTGCCTCGGCTCGGGAACTTGGGTACGAGGGGGGATGGTCATGAAATGAGCACCCCCGCTCGCCCGATCAAAAGATCGACCTCTACTGATCATGATATGTTATTTTGAAAACACATATGTTCTTATTCCGGTTATTAGCTAACCTTACTATGTGGCACACAACATACAAGTATAGACCAGATCGCCTTAATTGGAACAAAACAACTCATGTTTGTTTTTGAAAATGGTTTGAATTTGCCACCCTCAAGTGGGCTTAGAAATGCGTATTTGCCACCAAACAAGGTGGGCTTAAAACATGATGATTTTCTAGTCCAAGTGGGCTTAAAACTCGCGTTTTGATGAATTGTTCCAATTCAAGTAATAAAGCCTTCATCCACAGGCATTCATGCAGTTGCAACACTTAAGCAAATAGCCTCATGGCAAGCATGCTGAACATGGCAACACTTACACTCATGCAAGTATGCTAAAGCATAAACACTTACAGTGTACTCCAAGCCAAACCAAAAAACTAGTTAGAAATCAATGCATGATCTTAAGATGCCTAATGCAACACATGCAATAATGTAACTAAGTAGGCTCGGCCATCTAAGATGGAATATGAATGCAACTCTTTGATACATGTATTCAAGTAAGTGTATTGAAATACAATGCAATTTGTATAATGCGCCGAGCCCGGTGCATGCAAGACAAATATATGACGCACGCATGCAAGCATAAGGTGTGCTAAACAAAACGTGCCCTAATCTAACCATTGAAAGCGGATAAATAAAAGGGAGAAAGAAATAGGGTTGGACGACATGCACACATGCACGCACCCTTATTACAACATTATGCCCTCTCGAAGGAGGGTCTGAATAAACAAAAGCTAAGCTAAGCTACTTATTACAAACCAACTAATTAACTATGCTAAGCTAATTAATTACAAACCGAATTAAAACTAGCTATGCTAAGCTAATTAGAATATTACAAAGATGAATTAAATTAGCTAAGCACATTAACTAATTAATTACAAAAACTGGCAAATTAACTAACTAAGTAAAGCAATTAAAATGGCCTCGAGGGGAGGAAGACATGCATGCTCGGTTTGCTTCGCCTGGAAATGCGTTGTTTTGCCATGAGTTGTCTCTGTTTGCACTCGCGGTGATCTCAGAGCATCAAACACACTTTCAGGTTGCACCTGCCCCAAAATAGGAGCATTTTGGAAAATTTTGCCACAGGTGGCTGGCCGGCCACCTCAACTGGTCGGTAGGCTACCTCAACTGGTCGGTAGGCTACCTCAACTGGCCGGCTAGCCAATACAAGTGGTCGGCAGGCTAGTGCAAGTGGCCGGCCGGCCACTTCCTTTTCCAGAATCCCATTTTGCTGCAACAGAGATCAACAAAGGCACAACAATGCATTTGTATGGAAATGTGTGTGCAACTACTCCCTTTATCATTTCTCAAGCTCAAAGGAGCGCAGTACTCGACTCTCAAGCCACCAATCATGCATCTCAATGCATGATGACCAAAGAGTCAAGCTTGCACAATGTTAGTGAAGGCACAAACAAGACTCAAAGAGCCTCCTCCCTATCATGCATGATCAAGGGTGTCGGCGACCAAGAAATGCAACACATTTCATCACTTCGAGTATGAACCACATTCCTTGTGTTTGAATTAACGTCCGATCCAAACACAATGTAATGCAAACATCATGTTCATCTTTCAATGTTAAAGTGGCATGCACAAGACTCTATCATGTAAACAATGCATGCAAGACATGTTAAGGGGCCAAGAGCACTAAAGCAAGTGAAGAACATTACACATGAGGCATGCACTATCGATCTCAAATGGTCAAACCAACTATGGCCAGGCCAAAGATACTCCAAAACAGTGGCCAAAATACACTAAATTAGGCATAAAAAGCAAGAAATGCATGCTCATTCATTTGCTCGCAAGCAAGGCACAAAGCTTAACTTTCAAGCACATTGAAAGAGTGATATATATGAGAGCATGACAGAGGTACAAGCACTGAAATCATGTGCCAAATAATGACATTTCATGCAAACAACACAAGTATAGCATGTTAGACGACTTAAGCATTAAAACTAGTGAAGTACACAACACTAGGACTATGCAATATAATGCTCAATGGACTAAATTAGCCTTAAACAGACCTCATGCATGCCAAGACAGTGGCCAAAACGCTTTGAAATGATAGCATGAAAGGCAAGAAAATGATGTTTATGCATTGACTCATCAACAAGGCATGAGACACAACTCTTAAACACAATTAAAGAGTGATATACATGAGAGTATGACAAGGCCATATGCTCTAAAATTATGTGTTAGATGATGACATATCATGCAAACAACACAAATAAGGCATGCTAGAAGGCCTAAAACACAAGACTAGTAAAGAGCACTACACAATGAGCATGCAATGCATAGCCTAAGCAACCAAACCAGCTTTGGACAGAGCTCAATTATGCCAAAACAAAGGTTAAAACATGCTGAAATGGGAGCCCAAAAGCTTAGACAAGCATGCATACGTATTGGCTCATGATCAAGGCATAAAGCACAACCCACAAAAGCTATGAAAGAGTGGAATATGTGAGAGTGTGACTATGCTATATACATTGAAATTATGTGAGCAATGAGGCTAAGGCATGCAAACACCACCAGTAAAGCATGCAAGAGGCTTTGAAACTCAAAGCTAGTCAAGGCATTCACACTACAACCATGCACTACAAGTCTCACATGGCCAAGACCACTTAAAATAGAGCTAAGGCATGCAAAAATATTGGCAAAACATGTTGAGATAGAGTTAACACAAGCTAGGATGATAGGCATGAAGCATGTTAGGCCAACAAGTAGGATTACTCTACAAGTATAAGATGCAAGCAACCAATGACCAAACCAACCAAAAACAGAGTTATGGCAGGTCCAAAAAGTCATAAAAACATGCTTGAGCTCAGTTTAAAGAAAGAAAAAATACATGCTCACTTAGTAGGCCAACAAGACATGCAAGCAAGACAAAAGGAGAGGGGACCACCCTCTCCCATTTTGGGCCACAAAACCAACTTTTTACCACTGAAATTCCTCTGAGTTTCAGTGATTAAAAGACCAAGCAAGGGGTGATTCAAAAGCTTAGAGAGTTGGCTCAAGAAGCTTAACAAGCCAAAGAGTAAAAGAGGGGAACCACCCCCCTAACCACATAAGGCTCAAACCAATATTTTCAAGCCTTTAAATAAGAGTTTTTGAGAGGCTAAAAACAGCCCCAAAGTAGCATGCAAAGGTGGTCAAGCTATTAATCAAAACAAAGCTTTAAAAGGGACAAATGCCTTACCCTAGAAGCACAGCAGCAAAGAGGCAACTTCAGCAACAATTTTGAACCAAAAGCAATCCAAAGGCCTTAAATGAAGCTCCAATGGACCTTAACTCCAAAGTGAAGGTGTTAAACTAGGTGTCTTAGTGCAAATGTGTGAAGAAAACACACTTTAAGGCTCAAAATAGCACAATATAGAGAGAGAGGGAGATTTTTGCTCTGGAAAATCTGAACCCTCAAATAGGGGAAGGAAGCTCCCCTTATATAGAGGAGACAAGAAAAAGGCTTGCTCCATCCCTCCATACACGTGTATGGAGGATGAGTTTCAATGAGCCACAGCTGGCTCAAAAGATCTAAAAATATCTAAAAAGGAGAAAAAGTGGTTGTCGGCCAGTTAAGGTGGCCGGCCGGCCACTTCCCCTAGCGGACCGGCCACTCCAAGAGGCTTACAAGGGAGAAAAGTGGCCGGCAAGGTCCTCTCCCCCCCTAGGCAAGAGGTAACAAGGTTTGGCCCAAAAACCAAGGCCAAAACAAAAAATGTTAAGAGGCTCAAAGACAAGGCACTCAACCGAGACCTTCGAGCGCTCGAAACAAGCACAAACACGCGCAATTATCGCGTGCACAAACGATGACGTCCAAGTCTTAAGATCGATAAAAAATGGGGTGTCTACAACCTTGAACCATGGTTAACTTTTTAAAAATTGACTTACGAAAATTTTGAAGGTAAGTTATTTTTGAGAAAATAATACAAAAATATTTTTCTTGAAAAATGTTTTATTTACTTTTCGCTCAGCCAAAAAATAAAAAATAAGTAAAATATACGTCAAAACAGAAGGAGCCTTAATTTTTCCAATTTACTGAAATATTTTTTGGAAGTGAATAACATCAAAGCCTCCGAAGGTGGAAATGAACTTCTTTTCCACAAAGACCATCGCTTTCTTAATAATGACACTTGTTGGAGCACCAACATTCTTTCTCAGCCCAAAAAAGAAGTCTTGAACCACCAAAAAAAAAAAAATGAATATGGTAATTAATTTATTCTCATTAAAAATCATTCATCTCATGCTTATTCATGTTAAATGATGCAACCCACTTTTTTGACTACTCATTAACCCAACCTTGGCTGCTTACAAAGTATTGGTAAAACAAAAAAGTCATACATTGAATTGAAACATGTAAAACAACATTACTTTGATCAAATTAATTTACAGAAATAGTTAAATTTTTAAGAAATCTTATCTTCAGAGTGGGGAAATATGTATATGATTTAACTGATATGGACTATATAATCTTGTGTTAGTGATGTGCAATGGTGGTTTTAATGTAATATTAGTTATAGGTATTCTTTATCTCATATCTCTCTCGTTCTCCTACCTTAATTCTTTTCTTTATCATACGATGAGTCTTTTTTGTTCTGTGTTATGAAGAGTAAGTTTGAAATTGAATGACGAGATAATCTAGACAAAAAAATCTGATCTTTTGGTGTTCTAAGACCAACAATTCATTGCTATAGTGTGTTATTCGTCTCTTTTAATGGATTCAATTTCTAGTGATTAATTTTGGTATCAATTAATTATGATCGATTAAATTAGAAGAGAGACGTACGGACGAGAGAGACAACTCTGTGTGGTTCCTTCCCACTAACCCAAGAGTGCTGGCAGGGTCACACTATAGCTAGAAACTAGGCTGACTAAACAAGAGTTTATTGGATTGAAAATAAGTAGAATGGAATAGTCATTTGGTAGTCTCCTCATGTGATGATCATTATTTTTTAATGGTGAATGATACTTTTATTTTTAATATATTTTTTAGTAAAACCAAATATGAATATAGCATTATGATGAGACGATAATTTTATTTCACTTAATTAACCAAACACTAATTTAAGGTAGTTGAAGCCTATTAGATGCCTGAGAAGCAAGCCAAAGCCCATTAACATATTTGATTTGATCTTGGTGCAAGTTCCACTAAGTTGTTCCCACTTCACTGACTCAAGTTTGAATTTTTCATACAACTGATTCAATCGATCAAAATTTCCAGAAGAGAGGGGGAAAAAAATCTAGTAACACTGTGTGGTTTTGGACACTATAAATAGCACAAAGATTGAGTTTTTGTTATTGAGTTGCATAATGATGGATAGATTCATGAGAGTTATAGCATTTCTAGTTCTTGTGATTCTCACCATAGCAACCATTAATCTTAGCTCTTGCAATGGTGATGTGGTTTGCATTAATAGTGAGAAACAAGCTCTTCTATGCTTCAAGCGAGAGTTCAAAGACCCTTCAAACAAGCTCTCCTCTTGGGATGTTGAAGATGATTGTTGCAAATGGGCAGGGGTGGTTTGTGACAAGTTAAATGGCCATGTAATTGAGCTCTACCTTCAAAATCCTAACTCTACAACTCCAGTGGTTGGCAAAGTTCATCAGAGCTCGGTCTTGGATGGCAAAATTGATCCTTCTTTGGTCAATTTGACGTGCCTGAATTACCTCGATTTAAGTCAAAATGATTTTGGAGGAATTCATATCCCAAGGTTCATCGAAAGCTTGGCAAACCTACACTATCTTTCTTATCCAGGGCAGGATTTGGAGGAACGATCCCCCACCAGCTCGGAACCTGTCAAGTTTACGCTTTCTAAGTCTAAATGGTGGTGGTTCGTACCCTGGTGTCAAATTAAGTGTTGTTAACCTTTAATGGCTTTCTGGTCTTTCTCGTTTGGAGCACCTCGACTTCAGTCAAGTGAAACTTAAGAAAGCATCCCATGATTGGCTACAGGTGATTAACATGCTCCCTTCCTTGGTAGAGTTAAATATGTCATCTTGTGAACTTCATCGCGTTCCTTCTCAACTTCATCGTGTGAATTTCTCATCACTTACTCTCCTAGATCTTTCTAAAAATGACTTCAACTCATTAATACCTGGGTGGATATCAAGTCTCAGTAGTCTCGTTTCGCTTCATCTTAGTTCTTGTGGTTTTGGATGTCTTTTTCCTGATGGTTTTTGCAACTTGACCTCTCTCAAAGTCCTTGATTTGTCTCAAAATAACCTTAATTCTTCACTACCCAGTTGGTTATTTAGTTTGAATGGTTTAGTTTCTCTCAACTTAAACTCTAATCGCTTCTAAGGTCCAATTCCACATGGCCCTTGGAACTCGACCTTTTTGAGATCCTTTGATGTTTCTCAAAATGAACTTAATTCCTCACTACCCAATCCATTATTCAGCTTAAATGACCTACTTTCTCTCAACCTACATCAAAATGGATTTGAAGGTCCACTTCCCGGTTCCCTCTGGAACATGACCAATCTTCGAGATCTTGATTTGTCCAAGAATAATTTCAATTCCATCATTCCATTCAGTCTGTACAGTTGCAGCCATTTAGAATCACTCAACCTTGGCCACAACCAATTCCAGGGTGCAATCTCAAGCAACGTTGGAAACCTGACCTCTGTCACCATCCTTGATCTCTCATACAATAAACTTGAAGGCAGAATACCCATGTCGATGGGAAATCTTTGTAACTTGAGGGTTATCAATCTCTCAAGTAACAAACTCGTGGTACAAGTGTTGGACGTGTTGAAGAGCTTGTCCGGATGCATTTTAGAATCTCTAGAAACATTAGGACTATGGGAAAACAAACTTTTTGGTCATTTCACTGAGCGACTTGGACAATTTAAAAATCTACGCGAACTTTATTTTCAAAACAATTTAATTTCGGGTCCGATTCCAATGAGTTTAGGAAAACTGTCATCCATAGTAGTGTTAGATTTAAGCTATAATAAGTTGAATGGAACTCTTCCAAAAAGCCTTGGACACCTTTCAAAGTTGGGAATACTTTATATCTCTTATAATATGTTGGAAGGGGTTGTGTCTGAAAACCACTTTGCCAATCTGACATCTCTGGTGGAATTATTAGCATCCGTAAACCAATTGAGTTTCGATGCGAGTCCAAACTGGATTCCCCCTTTCCAACTCGAATTGGTATATTTGCGATCTTGGCAGTTGGGACCGCAGTTTCCCATTTTTGGCTACAGTCACAGAAGCATATTTTGAAATTGGACCTGTCCTGCACTGGCATATCTGTTGCCATTCATACTTGGTTTTGGAATGTGTCTTCCTCCATTACTTATGTAAACCTCTCACACAACCAAATCCATGGTGAGGTTCTAAAAATCCCACATGTTCATTTCGCGGATGATTTTTACGCTACATCTTTGTTTTCGGGAGGTTTGTCCGATTTCCTATGTGATTCAGAGGATGGACCATACCAATTGTAACTTCTTTATTATAGCGATCACGGGTTTTCCCCTTTGTGTATGGTATTCCGGACTTGGGTTCCTTAGTTGAGTATTGTTGTATATGTCTCTTTCCGTCCTTTAATTCCTTGTATATGAGTTTTAGGATATGTTGGGGAGGTTTGAAACAGGTTGGGTGTGTTTTGAAACAAATGGTTGATGTCCAATTTTTGGTCTCTTCGCTCGAGCGAGGGTTTGTACGCTCGAGTGAGTGTTATGGGTCTTCAGGTTTCTTTTTTAGATGCAACTTTGGCTTGAGCAGGCTTTTCTTTGCTCGACTGAGGTTGGTTTGGTGTGTCTCTTCGCTCGAGCGAGCTTTCATGCGCTCGAGCGTGCGTCTGCGTCTAGTGTGGACCTGAAGGTTATGTTTCTTCGCTCGAGCGAGGACTATGTTTTGGGTTTCTTCACTCCAGCGAGCTTTCCTTCGCTGGAGCGTACTTCTGGGTTACAGACCTGAAGCTTCGTGTTGTTCGCTCGAGTGAGGCTTTTTGCCCTCGAGCGAGGTCTTTTTGTGTTTGGTCGCTCGAGCGACCATTTCTTCGCTCGAGCGAGGTTCGAATATATCAGATCGCAGCAGTCTCCTTCATCACTCTTTGATCCTCTTTTTATCTCAAACCCTAGAACCGACCCTCTCTCTCTCTACATACATCTTCTCTCTATAAATATATCTAGTTTTAGTGGTTTTCTACCCTAGTCTCTTTGTAAGAAAGGTAGAGCTTGGTGTGGGCTTCACTTGGATCCGAAAAAGTTGGTGTTTGGTGCATCTTTGGGTTTCCTCTCTTTCTCCTTTGAGTCTCTTCATTTGAGGTAGGGACAACCTACTCTTTCCTATGAGTTTTAACATAAATTTTGGTCATTTTTTTTAAATGGTGAGGTATGGAAATTTTGGGAAGATAGGGTTTTGAAATTGAAATTATAAAAGAGGGATTTTTAATTGTTGAGTACCATGTGTATGTGAGACCTTAAAAAATGAAATTGTTGTTGTTGAATCGATGAAATTGAGCTTTTGGGTTAAGGTTGAGAAAATGGGGAAAATGCCCTAATTAAGTTTAAATAATTAATTTGGGAAATATGGAAATGTGAAATTGAGTTGGAAATCATGAAATTGGATGGAATTGTAGTTGAATGGTGTAGTTGGATTAATTAATCACTCACCTGTGAGAATGTTAATTTATTTATCTGTTTGATAAATTTATTATCTGTTTAGAAATAATTGTTTTGAGCTACCGGTGGAGGATAGTCTTGATTATTGTAGACACTGCATGTTGATTAGGGAAAACTAGAACTAATCGATCGAGTTATGTCATTGAATATGACGGTTGGGTTAATACATCGAATATGTGTATTGATTGATCATTGTATATGATGAAGTGTTTACATACATTGCATATGTATATTAGTGTGTGAGGAGATAGAGGATGTACTCCAATGTGTGGGAAGAGATAGGGGATGGACTCCATAGATAATTAAGTTGGCTAGAGTGTCCAGAGTGAAAGTCCCGAAACTTTATGTACATCTGAATGATGTTGATGAACGAAAGTGTTAATAATATGAGTTGTAGTCTCATTTAAATTGTGGATAATGGAAGTGTTTTTAATGATGAGTTGTAGTCTCATTTAATTGTTTGGCTAAATAATGAGCCGTGTTTATGAATTGAATTGGATAAATAAAGGGAAGTGGAATGAAACAAGGATGTATTTGTCATTGAACTGGGAAATGTTGTATGTTGGTCTACAAGTGTTGACCATTTATCTAATGCTAATGTTTTAGTTATTACTCATATTTGGTTTAGAATATCGCTACTGGGCTTTGGCTCACCCTATATGGGACATCATTTTCAGGTACAGGTGATATGCCGCCTCCAAGGTCTTAGCTTGGAAGGTTTAGGAGTTGAAGACTCTGCTTTTTGGATATTTGTTTTGTTGTATTACATGTAATTCAAGCCAAGGGCTTATTATGCTATGAGTTAGAACTCTCTTTTTGTAACCAAGTGTTGACTTGGAAGGTTGTAAGCCCATAGGGCATTTACTTTTGTTGTCAACATGTAATAATTTTGTAAGGAATACTCTGATGAATGAAAGCATGTTTTATTTTCTTATGTTTATGGATGTCATGAGTGACTGGTTTATATGCATTTTTTTGAGGGCGTTACAACTTGGCATCAGAGCGTAACAGGTTTGAATACTTTGGGTACGTGGGAAGTGGTTAGTACCACAATGGGTTTGTCTCGCTTGTTAGAGACTTAAGTGTAATGCTATATGCTTATGTGATAACATGCTTGTGTGACTATATGGGTATTGGATGTAGTTTCTAGGATGTTGATTGGATCATTGGGTTTCTAAGAGTCTTGTTGGAAAGGCACTTGATCACTACCGTTTCTAACTAGAACTCTAGCAAAGCCACGGGACGGTCATTATCCGGAAATGAAATTCGTAAATGCTTATGTGATTATGTGTTTATGTGGAGTGACTTACATTTGTCCAATGTATTAGGACGCGAGTGAAATAGCTTCGGCACATTCGTGAATGTGCTAATGTCTTGCTTACCTTTATCAGGATGTCAGGACGAGGACGTGGTGGTAGGTATGGTAGGCCTAGGAGGCAGGAGATGCCTATACCGAATGAAATTTCGGCACAAGGGGATGGTGTTGGCCAGGCCAATGTGGACGAGCCAGTAGGTCAGCAGGGCATGGGCGCCTTAGCCCGCGAGATGGCAGGAGCATTGAGAGAAACCATGGACATTCTTAAGGCTGAGAATCAAGTCCAGGCCCATATAACTAAGGCAAAGCCGTCCTTTCTGAAGACAAAGTTCTTCCGGTCGAATCCGGACGAGTTTTTGGGTGATCCAAAAGAGCCACTGAAGGCTGACGAATGGCTTGAGCAGATGACGAAGACGTTTGAGATGCTTGGCATTAAAGATGGAGACTTGAAGGTGACCTTGGCATCCTTCCAGTTAAAAGGAGACGCGGGTCAATGGTGGAAGTTTGTGCGAGGGCACATAGAAAGGACTTGGGAGGCTTTCGTTGATGTCTTTCAAGAGAAGTTTTTGCCTCCCACTGTTAGGGAGAAGTTGAGACCAGTGGCAGAGTTTAAGGCCACCTTTACCAGTTTGTCTAGGTTTGCACCTGAGTTGGTGGCGATCGAGGAGCGTAGATGCTTGGAGTTTGAGAAGAAACTGAGGACCGGACTCGTACTTCGAGTGGCCGGGTCCATGACGAGGGAGTATGGGCACCTTGTGCAGGCTGCAGCCCATGTTGAGACTATATGCAGGTGGAAGAGGAGAGGATGAGGGGCTTAAAGAGGAGTCAGGAAGGTCAGGGGGACGGTAAGAGGCAGAGGGGTTCTAACCCTCAGGAGTCCCAAGGAGCATATTCTAGATCTACCTTTCCAGTACCGAGCTCAGGTTCTGGGAGAGGCAGACAAGGAGACTTCACTTGGTACAAATGTGGTCAGCTGGGCCACAAGTCTTCAGCTTGCTCGCAGAGGGGAGGAGGACAGAGAGCAGCTTCATCTTCGGCTCGTCCTTAGAGCCAGAGTTAGGGCAGAGGTTTTGCCCACAGTTGAGTGGCACATTTGGTGCATCTGGTTCGAGGCAGACTCAGAGCCATCAGCTAGCTCAGTCAGTTCAGGCCTCGAGGGCCAATCAGGGAGCCTCTTCGGCTCAGTCTATACAGCAGTCTTATGCTCCGAGAGGTGAGCAGGTAAATCAGAGGCCTTCAGGGTGCGTGTATGTTGTTATAGCACATGATCTTGTATCGGCTCCGTCTGTTGTGAGAGGTACTTTCCTATTTTGCAACTCGGTTGCCAATGTGTTGGTTGATACAGATGCATCACATTCCTTTATATCTACTGCATTTGTATCTATTTTGGGGTTGAAGTTGGCGCAGTTGGCATCTCCTATTTGCGTTGTATCACCTGTTGGGGGTGAATTGATTTTGAAACAAGGGTGTAGAGGTTGTGATATAAAGGTTGCTGATCGTTGGCTTCCATTTTCGTTTGTAGTAATGGTTATGTCAGGTTTTGATGTGATTTTGGGTATGGATTGGTTATCGTCATACCGGGCTGTTATAGACTGTTACCGCCAGAGGGTTACTGTATGTACCTTGAGCGGGGATTGTTTTCATTTCTTGGAGGATCGGGTTGGTAGAGTCTTACCATCGGTGTATGATCCGCGAGGGTGAAATGAGCTTAGTTGTCTTCTCGCTAGCTGTATGACTAGTGAGTGTGATGAGACCGGGACTGAGTTGCCCAGAGTGGTTTGTGAGTACTCGGACGTCTTTCCTAAGGATCTTGTTAGTTTACCACCCCATCGAGAGATTGAGTTCTCTATTGACTTAGTGTTTGGCACGACACCGATTTCTATGGCACCGTACTGTTTTGCCCCAGTCGAGTTGAGTGAGTTGAAGATTCAACTCCAGGAGTTGCTAGATAAGGGCTTTATTCGCCCTAGTACTTCACCTTCGGGAGCACCGGCCCTCTTTGCTAAGAAGAAAGATGGGGCTTTGAGACTTTGTATTGATTACCAAAAATTGAATCGGGCTACGGTTAAGAATAAATACCCTATGCCTCGTATAGATGATCTGTTTGACCAGTTGAAAGGATCCTGTTATTTCTCTAAGATAGACTTGAGATCAGGTTACCTTCAGTTGAGGGTCAAGGAGGAGGATATCCCGAAGACGGCATTCCGTACGCGGTATGGCCATTATGAGTTTCTAGTGATGCCTTTCGGGCTCACCAACGCACCGGCTATGTTTATGGACTTGATGAACCAGATCTTCCGGGAGTTCTTGGATCGCTTTGTGGTTGTTTTCATGGATGACATTCTGATTTATTCACATTCTGAAGAGAAGCACGAGGAACACTTACGAGTGGTGCTTGAGTTACTTAGAGCCCACAAGTTGTATACTAAGTTTGGGAAGTGTGAGTTCTGGCTAAGGGAGGTTAAATTCTTAGGCCACGTGGTATCTGGGGAAGGGGTGACTATAGATTCATCTAAGATAGAGGCAGTGCAAGATTGAGCACAGCCTAAGAGTATTTTTGAGATCCGCAGTTTTCTGAGATTAGCTGGGTATTATCGTCAGTTTGTGAAGGATTTCTCCAGGCTAGCTTCGCCGTTGACTAGATTGACGTGTAAAGAGGTCAAATTTGTGTGGAGTGAGACTTGAGAAAATTCATTCCAAGAGCTTAAAGTTAGACTTACCACCGCTCCAGTCTTGATCATTCAGGAGAGGGGTTTGGGTTATGCAGTATATTATGATGCCTCACGAGAGGGTTTGGGTTGTGTGTTGATGCAAGAGGGGAAAGTAATAGCCTATGGCTCACGTCAGTTGAAAACACACCAGAGGAACTACCCTACACATGACATAGAGTTAGCAGCTGTAATTTTTGCCTTGAAGATTTGGAAGCATTACCTTTATGGTGAGAGATTCGAGGTGTTCTCGGATCATAAGAGTCTGAAGTATCTGTTTACACAAAAGGACTTGAATTTGAGGCAGAGGAGGTGAATGGAGTTTATAGAGGACTACGACTTCGAGCTGCATTATCATCCGGGAAAGGCCAATGTTGTGGCCGATGCCCTTAGTAGGAAATCCATTAGTGATGTAGCTTGTATAGCCATCTGGGAATGGGAGATGTTGGGTACACTTGGCGAGTTCGACTTGCTTCTGGGTGAGTTTGTTGAGTCTACGGCCTTGTTCTTTGTGGTGGCATAACCTACACTTGTGAATCGAGTGTTAGAGGCGCAGAGGGGTGACTTAGAGGTAGAATCTTTTTGGGAAAAGATATCCAATGGGAAGGTAGAGAAGGGCTTGACTGTGTATCCTGACCTGAGTGTGAGGTACCGAGACCGCTTGTTTGTGCCAGAGTCTTGCCAAAAGGAAGTACTCCGAGAGATTCACCATTCACGCCTTACGGTGCATCCGGGAGGCACAAAGATGTATCATGATCTGAGTCGCCAGTTTTGGTGGAAAGGGATGAAGAAAGATATGGCAGTTTTTATATCGAAGTGCCTTATTTGTCAGCAAGTGAAGGCCGAACATCAGAGGCCAGCGGGTTTGTTACAACCCTTGCCTATTGCTGAGTAGAAATGAGAGCATGTCACAATGGATTTTGTCGTGAGTCTTCCGAGGACTCAACGGGGCAGTGATGCCATTTGGGTGGTAGAGACTATATATTTTTGGGAAGCAAGAGCTTCTTTATTTTGACTATGTATTTTTGTATAGCCAATGACTTCATTTGTAAGAGCTAGTCTTATTTTTTTGTTGTAACCAAGTCAAAACTTGGAAATATATAAGCCTATTGGGCATTTATTTCTGTTAAACTCTTTTGTACTTTTAATGTTATGACATGAAAAGACTTTGCACACTGATTTATGCTTTGAATTATATTTATTGTATTATTTTGGAGCCGTTATATAATAATATTAAATATTCAAAATAAAAATACACAATAATATTAAATACTTAATATGATATTTTCCTTTCTTGTTGACTCATCTTCATTGCCTACATATTTACATATTACAATAGTTAATCCGTACATATAAGCAACCATTTTCTCATACAACAAAGAGGGACAAAACAATGGCAAAAGCATTCAAGGTTTTGATCTCCCGAATCATCTCATTCTTTTAGTAAATTGCTTCCATATTAATAATTGAGTATACTTTCTTTTTAGAAGTTGTAATTTATGGAATAATTATAGTTTAATTGTTATGGTTAAATTAGAGTTAACCAATAGACATTTTTTAAAAATAAAAAATAATTAGATTTTAGTGAATTGATTCCATATATAGTGGCGCTCAAATTTAAATTTTGGAATTGTGTAGCATACTTTCTTTTTAAAAATCATAATTTATGGAACAATTAGATTTTTATTGTTGTAATTAAATGAGAGTTTAACCAATACAATGTTTTTTATTATTTAAAAATCAAAAAATCAAAAAAATTAGTTTGAGGGTTTAGAGCTCCCAGAAGCTTTGTCAATAGAAACATCATTTTCCTTATATAATATATAGATAGATATCCATATCTTATTTATTTCAAATTTTACCTTTTTTCATAAAAAATAATTTTTTATTAGAAATTAGGAAAAATGGAAAGGAAGATTTATAAGACTGCCAAGTAAAAAAGATAATGATAGAAAAATTGAGAGTAAAATATTTCGTTTATTTTTTAATAATTAGATTTGAAATATTTTAAATTAGAATTTATCGTATCTTTTTGAGTTCTATATGTATATCCATATCTTTTTTATTTCAAATTTTACTTTTTTCATAAAAAATAATATTCTTTTTTAGAAATTAGGAAAAATAGAAAGGAAGATTTCTAAGGTTGTCAAATAGGAAAATAATAATAGAAGAATTGAGAGTAAAATATTTCATTTATTTTTTTAATAATTTCATTTGAAATATTTTAAATAAGTATTTATCATATCTTTTTGAGTTCTATATATATATCCATATCTTTCTTCTTTCAAATTTTACTTTTTTTTTCATAAAAAAATAATTTTCATTAGAAATTAGGAAAAATGGAAAAGAAATATTTATAAGGCTGCCAAGTAGCAAAGATAATCACAACTTTGAAAGAGAGACCAAGTTTGAGATTTAGAAACATTGAAAGCTATACTATATGTAACGCCCCCAAAATATAACTATAGATTCAACCGAAATATATATAAATAACTGCATGAATCAGAGTGTAACGTTCTTTCATTTCATAGAGTTAATAATACAAAAGAGTTTAACATAAATAAATGCCCTATAGGCTTACACATTTCCAAGCATTGGCTTAGTCACAACAAAAGTGAGACTAGCTTATACAATTTAAGCCATAGGCTATACAAAAAGTGAAACAAAACAAAGAAGCTCTTACTTTCCAAAAATCCCTCCAATGCTATTGCCTTGGTGGAAGCATGCCATCAATACCTGAAAATGTTTTTCCCAAATAGGATGAGTCACAGTCCAGTAGGAATAATCTAGCACAATATATGAGATTTAACAAAGATATAAGTACAATATACACAAACAGTGTCTGTGACAAAACATTCATACTCTATATAGTCAAAAGATACCAAATTCAAATCTCCCATCCATTCCCATTCAATTCATCCCAATACATGAGCCATATGAGCCAATTTCATTATCTTTTAATAACACAATTGAGACTACAACTCAACGGTTCTACAATCACACAATTACCACACAAACACTTCAATCTGCTATTTTACGAAAATTTCATCCACAGGATCGTCACCCATATATAAATTTTGGGACTTTCGCCCAAGACACTCCAGCCAACTTAATTATAATGGAGTCCATCCCATTTCTCCTCCCAAATAATGGAGTACATCCCCTTTCTCCTCCCAAATAATCATACATATACAATGTATTTATAACATGATCATATTCAATGATAACCAACTGTAGACACCCCATTTTTGACCGACCTTAAGACTCAGACGTCATCGATTGAGCGCTCGGTGATAGTGCATGTCATGCTCGTTTCGAGTTTTCAGAGTTTTGGCCGAGTGCTTTGCCCCCGGGCCTCTTAACTGTTTACGCTTCGGCTCGGTTTGCGGACCAGGCCTTGTTTCTCTTCCCTGAGGGAGGGAGAGGTCTTGTAGACCATCTCTTTGTGGTCGTAGACCACTTTTCCCGTTTGGAGACTAGTTTCCGATTTTCGGAGCCTTCGGTCGCGTGCCTTGTCTCGGGACTGCTTAACGTTCTCCGTTTGGCGTGGTTTTTGAACCACACCTTGTTTCCTTGGCCTAGAGGGCCACTGTGGTTTGGGAGACCACTTTTGTGGTCGTAAACCACTTTTGGTGCTTGTCAGCTAATTTTTGAGGCTCCCGGCTGCGCGCTTTGCCTCCCGAACTTTCGTCTTGCATCCGTTTTGGTTTGTTTTTGGTACAAATCTTGTTTTCCTTGTTTGGAAGGTGGAACAAGGGTGAGAGACAATTTTTTTTCCTTGGAGACCACTTTTCTTCTAGCCAGCCAGTTTTCTAGTTTGACAACTGGTCTCCTTGGTCTTTGAGCCATCTTTTCTGGTCGACTACCCCACTTCTAGCTTGTTTTCAGTGTGCTGATCATCTCCCACCATGGCCGACCACTTGTTGTCTTGGGAGACCACTTGTGGTGGTCGGCCGACCACTTGAAGTAGCTGGCCCTGGCTTGGTCGGCTGCTTTTTGCCAAATTTTTGGAGATATTTTCCTCCGGCTATCAGCTGGAGGGAATTGAAGCTATCCTCCATACACGTGTATGAAGGGAATGCCTTGAACCTTAGCTTCTCCAAGAAGCTTTGCTTTTGGTTCTCTATAAGAGAGAACCATCTCCTCCCTCCTCTAGGTTGAGAAAAAAAGGGCTGGAGTGATACATATAGTTTTGTATCTATACTTCTTCATTTTGCTCTTGTTTTGTGTTCAAAAGGGTCATTTTGTCTTACTTTAACACACAAACACACACTCAAACACCATCATTTTGCTACTGAGGTGCTTAGGAGCTGGTTTTGGTGTTCTTGGGTTGGCTTGAGCTTGAAAAACCTGCTGGAGTTGCAGCCTTGAAGAAGTTCATCAAGGGTGAGTCTTTAACCCTTAAAACCCCCATTTTTGCTTAAGCTTTTGAGCCCTTTTGCATGCTATTTTGAGCCTAACTTCCTACTGAAAAAAGTTCTGTATTTTGGTGCTTAAGAAGTTTGTTTAAGGTCACTTTTGTGTTTGGGGTTGTTTACCCCCTCTTAGGCCTTGTTTGGCCTTCCTTTTGTGCCTTCTTTGTGAGCCTTTAGGACCACCTTGTTTTGGCCTTCTCACCACTGAAACTCAGAGGAATTTCAGTGATGGGGAGGGTGTTTTGAGGTCCTAAATAGGAGAGGGTCATCCCCTCTCCTTGTATTTTCAATACTTGCCATATATGCCTCATGTTTGAGCATGTGTTTTAAGCTTGTGTTGGCCATATCTTAGCTTGTATTTGTAGTTATTTTGCTGAGGCTCACCACTGTTTTTGCTTGGTTTGGTCATCCTTTGCATGCATAATACACTTGTACTGTAAATCACACACACTAGCTTTGTATGCTTTATGAAGTAGCATGTCATTTTAGCTTGTGTTGAGTCCATTTCAGCATGTTTTTGGTGATGTTTTGCCATGTCATACCTCTGTTAAGGTTTGGTTTGGTTAGCCTTTGCATGCTCCATGCACTTGTAATGTATTTCCATGAAATAGCCTAACATGCATCATGCTGTAACATGTCATCCTAGCATGATTTTGGCTTAACTTCATGAAGCTTTTGTCCATGTTTTAACATGCTTTAGCTCTGATTTTGGTTGTTTTGTCCATGCATGACTTGCTTTATATAGCCATGGTTCAATCTAGCTTGTTAGCTTTGTGTATCAAGTCCACTAGCATGCTTTACTTGGACTATTTGAATGATTTGGCATCATTTATTATGTGATTTCAGTCCATGTTTCATGGTCATGCACTTCTATTTATCTCTCATTCAATGCGTTGGAGGGTTTGCCCATTTATGCCTTAACATGAATCATTGTGTATGCCTTCATGCCTTACCTTGCGAGCCATCATTTCAGTGCTTATTTGGGGTTATTAATGCATGATATAACTCTAATTTTTGTTGATTAAGTCATCCCATGCTTGGTCTTAATAGGTGTACTGTAATCCACCCTATTTGCCTTGTATGCACGCCTTCATGCCTTAGCTTACGAGCCATCATTTCAGTGTTTATTTGGGATTATTTTGCCATGATGTAACTTTGATTTTTGTTGCTTAAGTCATTCCATGCTTGGTCTTAATAGGTGTAGTGTAATCCACCTTATTTGCCTTGTATGCATGCCTTCATGCCTTAGCTTGCGAGCCATCATTTCAGTGCTTATTTGGGGTTATTTTGCCATGACATAACTTTGATTTTTGTTGCTTAAGTCATTCCATGCTTGGTCTTAATAAGTGTAGTGTAATCCACCTTTTTTGCTTTGTATGCATCATGCCTTATGCCCCTCATGCTAGCTTGTTTTGGCTTCCTTCCATGCATGTTTTAGTATCATTTTGACATGTTCTAGGACTGTTTTGGGTTACCTTGGACATATCCTTCATGCTTTATATAACTGTAGTGCAATTGGCCTTGCTAGCTTTGTGTTTTGTTGACTCATGCATGCTATCTTTAAGCTATTTAGATGATTTGGCATCATTTAATATTTCATTTCAGAGCTTATAGCATTGTTTATATTCCCACTTCTTTTATGCTTTGAATGCCTTTAAGTGTTGTGCATTGTTGCCTTACTTGAAGCCTAGCTTGTATGCTTGCATGCCTAGGTCTTTGAGCCTTCATCTCAGCATGTTTAGGTCTTTGTTTTGACCTCTTTGAGCTCTGTCCATGCTTAGTTCATGCATTTTTGCCATGTATTGCATGCCTCCTTTGTAGTCCTCTTTATTAGCTTTCATGCTTTAAGACCCTAGCATGCTTTACTTGCATTGTTTAAGTGATTTGGCATCATTTCTTGTCTAATTTCAGTGCACTTAGTGTCGTTACACTTGCACATTTGTCACTCTTTGAGCACTCTTGAGAGTTGTGCTCTTAGGCCTCTTTGATGGGCCATTGCATGTGCATATTTGTATATGCTTCGTGTGCCTTAATTTTATCACCAATGGCCACTGGTTTGGGCATGACTGAGGTCTACCCCTTTTTGGTTTAAGTCCATTCAGCATGCTTGTTTATATGTTGTTCGCATGCTTATTGTTCATTGCATTAAGTATGCCATCTTACATTGCATTGTGTATTCCATGTAGTTCTATGCATTGTGTATGCCAAATAGTCCTTTGCATTGAGTATGCATGTCCCTAGCATTGATAAGTTTCCCTTGTTGCATTGCATTGTGCATGCATGCATTACATTGTATTTTAAAATCTAAAGTTGCTTTGCATTGAACATGCATGCCATCGAGCATTGAGTATGCTATGTTATGTTGCCTTGCATGTTTGCATGCTTGTCCCTTGCATATTGTTCACATGCTTGTTTCATTGCATTGCATGTTTGCATGCTCTGGTTGCATTGCATGTTTGCATGCTCGAGTCGCATTGTGTATGCCATGTTATGTGTTGCATTGCGTTTCGAATAGGTGTTAGTCCAAACACGGGAAAAGAGGGACGTTTCATACCTAAAGTGATGAATCGTGCCTTAATTCCCAGTCGCCGATGCTCTTGATCATACATGATAGAGTTCTAGGCCTTATGTGTTTACTTGTGCATTCATTTTCATATTGAATTGTACAACTTCGCCTCTCAGCCATCATGCATTGAAATGCACAATTGGTGGCCCAAGGGTCGAGAACTACACTCCCTTGAGTTCATGGAGGGTGGTTGTGCACACATATCTTGCAAATACATTGTCATGCCCTTTCTTGCACTCTGTTGCAGCAAATTGCAGTTCAGCAGCAACAACTGGTCGACCAGCCAGAAAAACTAGCTGGCCGACCACTTTTTCTAGCTTTCAACAAAGATAGGTGGTCGGCCATGGCTGCAGACACCAACAACTGATCGGCCACCCTCCCACGGGTCCCCAAGGTGGAGTTTCAGCTTTCTGGAGCCTTGTGCAAACTTCTGGAAACAATTGCAAACAGAGGCAAGTTGAGGCATCGCATTGGATTTCCGAACGAGGAACCAAGCATGCATCCAGTCTTCTCCCTCTAAGAACCTCCTGTTTTACTGCTTTCCTTAGCTGCCATGCTTAGATAGCTAGTTTGCACTTTGGTTTGTACCTTTAATAGTTAATGCATTAGCTATTTCAATTTGCTTTGTAATAATTAGTTAACTAGGATTAGTTAATTAATTTGTGGTGTAATAATTAGTTTAATTAGCTTAGATTAGCTAGTTAGCTTCTTATTCGGTCTCTCCCTCGAGAGGGCCAATTGTTGTAATAAGCGTACGTGTGTGAGATGCATCTCTTCCAACCCCCATTTCTTTCTTCCTTTTACTTAACTGCTTACGATGGTTAGTTTTAGGGCATGTTTCATTTAGCATACCTTATGCTTCACATGCGTGCATCATTCATCTGTATTGCATGCATCGGGCTTGGCACATCATACAAATCAGCATTGTATTTTCAATACCCATTTGAATACATGTACCAAGTTGCATTTCAAATGACACTCTTAGGATAGCCGAGTCTATCTTAGTTGCATTTTCGCATGTGTTACATTAGCCATCTTAACATGAACTAGGATCATGCATCATTTCTAACTAGTTCCTTATTTTGGCTCGGAGTACACTGTGAGTGTTTACGTTTTAGCATACTGCATGTGTGTTATCGATTACCATGAAAGCATGCTTGCCATGAGGCTAATTGCTTATTTGCTATAACTGCCTGAATGCCTGTGGGTGAAGGTTGGATTGCTTGAATTGGAATAATTCATTGAAATCCTCGATTTAGCCTACTTGCAAGTAGCAAACTTCAAACCATTTTCAAACAAACGGATATGTAATGTCTTGTTCCAAATTAGGCGATCTAGTCTATACTTGTATGTTGTGCGAATCACATAGTAATCCTAGCTAATTAACCAGAATAAGAACGCATGTGTTTTCAAAAACTAGATATCATGTTTAGTACAGGCCGATCTTCGATGGGGCGAGTGGAGGTGCTCATTTCATGACCTTTCCCTCTCGTACCCAAGTTCCCGGGCCGAGGCAACTTTGGTGATGACGGACACGTGGCCTTAGGCACGAGTCAGGGTTTCCTAAATTTTTCCAAAATAAAATATTTAGGTGGCGACTCTGTATCAGGCAAAGCAGTCCATGTTTGGCACTTCTTTATAAAAATCAGTTTTCCAAAACGATTTGCCGAATTTGGACTCTTTGGTGATTTATCGGTCTTACATCGCACGTTGTAAGATTAGATTCAGAACCGTGACATTTGAGTCCAAACTGTAGTAGCTCAGAGAACAAAGCGAGATCCGCCCCCATCGTGGGCGCGCGCGGATGTCGAGAAGTTCCCGAGAGCACGTCTACACCAACCATGGATTAGTTTTAATTCACCTAATCCTTATGCAATTTCTACAATAACCATAGCTATCCTCTACCGATAGCCCAATATAGTTATTTCTAAACAGATATTCAATCTCAACACAGATAGTTTATTCAAAATTTCCAAAGACAATATGTATCATTTACTCAGTTCCACCATTTATTTCAATACTCGTTCAATTTCATGTTTATAACACCAATTTCATTTATTTATACAAAATAAATATCATAATCATTTTAGGACAAACCCCCTCTTTTCCCAAGTACCAAAACCAACAATTTTGATCCCACACAACATCATTTTCAAACCCCACAATCATTTATCCCTCAATCATCGAAACCACTCTTTCTATTTTACACCCAAACCCTAGGTTTGTCCACATTATACCCAAATCCCACTATTGTTATACAATGACAAATAATTAAGTTAAAAACCATATTAAAGTGTAGAAAGTCCCTACCTCAAGAAAAGAAGACCAAGCAAAACAAAGTAGAACCCTCACGACGTCGAGACCACATTCCAATCGAATCAAAATGAAGCCTTTGGAATGCTCTAATTTTTTCTCAAAGACACTAGGGTAGAGAACCCAAAGGATCTAGGCCAAAATGTAGAGAGAGAGAGAGTCAATATCTAGGTTTTTGGAAAGTTTTAGAGAGAGAAAAATGAAAAAGTGATATCAAAATGACACTTTCGCAATCTGATATACGCACAGTCTGCTCGAGCGGAAAAGTTGACGCTCAAGCGTCAGACACAACAAGTTGTTTCACTCAAGCGCAAGAAGTCCCGCTTGAGCACAAAATACACACTTCCAGTACTATTGGAGACAACAAACAAACTGCTCGAGCGCAAGAAGGGTCGCTCGAGCGCCCACCAACTCGAGCATGGAAAACACCCCTCTAGTACTTTTATAGACGTGCAAAGTATTGAGAGTTTGCAAACCCCGCTCAAGCAAAAGAAAGGCAACTCGAGCGGCGGACCAAAATTTTAGGCAACACAAAGTTTAAAAACCAAGCAACCAACCTGTTCCAAACACACTCTACACGTCCAAATAACCAAATTTAAGGAGAAATAAAGAGTAAGGACAATGAACGACACACACAACCCGAGTCCAGAATACAAGTGATGTGTCAAAACTGGAATCACTATAACCTCCTCTCTTTAAAGAATTTCGTCCCCGAAATTACAAATCAAGTTCAAAATCAACAATAGACCATTCAGAACAATGTCATTCTCACAAATTCAATGCCATGACCCATTCTCCGGTCATCCATTCTCATTGACTCGATACACAAGTCTCATATTAGAATGAAATTTACAATTTCCCAAAACATTTATAATGTTTAATCAGAATCCAAGTTTTCCAAAATTTTCAATATATATACAATGCTTCAAAAAGTGATACAACACCCACAATATTCCATATTCTCAAAGCATATACGTCACTTATATTGAATCCATGTTTCCAAACTCCCATAACATATGCAATATTTTCACAATTTAAGGCATATACAATGTTATTACAGTTCATTAACATAATCAAAATCTCAATACATGCTCAGGCATCAACAAACAAGTTCGGATATTTTTCTCGGAATTCCAATTCACGCTCCCAAGTCAGTTCCTCGACCCCGTGATGTTTCCACAATACCTTTACTATGGGAATTGTCTTGCCTTGCAAGACTTGGTCCCGAGTATCCAAAACTTTCACTGGTCTCTCCTCATACGAGACATCCTCTTCTACTTCTAAGTCGGTCCAATTCAACACATGCGATGGATCCGGCTCATTCTTATGAATGATACTAATATGAAACATGTCATGAATCCCGAAAAGTTATGGCGGTAACCCCAAATGGTAAGCAACCTCCCCAATCTACTCAAGGATTTAAAAAGGACCAATTAATCGAGGGGACAACTTCTCACTCTTCTCAAACCTCATCAAACCCCACCTAGGTGATATCTTCAAAAAGACATTATTTTCCACCTCAAAAGACAAAGGTCTCCTCCTACTGTCAGCATAACTTTTCTAACAACTCTGAGCTATAAGTAACTGTTTACAGGTAAGTGCCACTTTCTCCATCGTTTCCCGAACGAACTCTGGACCCAACAAAGGTGCATCACCCACCTCGGCCCAGCACACAGGGGACTTACACGGTCAACCATTCAAGGCCTCCAACGGTGCCATGCCAATACTTGACTAGAAGCTATTGTTATAGGCAAACTCTACCAAGGGCAAGTGCCTCTCCCACGAACCCTTGAAGTCAAGGATACAACCTCGAAATATATCCTCAAGGGTTTGTACAGTACGTTTAGACTGCCCGTCAGTTTGAGGGTGATACGCAGTGCTAAAAGTCAATCTAGTGTCTAAGGCACCCTGTAAGCTTTGCCACAACCGAGCTGTAAAACGCGGATCTCTATCCGATACAATCGTTACTGGAACCCCGTACAACCTCACTATGTCCCGAATATACAAGTCGGGAAGGAAATCTACTGAGTCACTCATACTCATAGGTATAAAGTGCGCTGTAGCTCGACTTTTCGCGCTCCCTTTCGGAAGAATAAAATAGCCCTTATAGTTCGAACTCCATTTGTGTTGGTTCTGTATCTGATTTCACAAGTGCAATGTGAAACAGTAGAAACACAAAAAGAGTCCAAATTCAGCAATTATTTTTGGAAAATCGATGGTTGAATCAAATGCCAAAAATTGACTACTTTGCCAGATTTCAGAGTCGCCACCTAAATATTTATTGTGGGAAATTTAGGGAACCCGTGACTCGAGCCAAAGGCCATTAGTCCGTTGTTACCAAAGTGTCTTGGTTCGGGAACTTAGGTATGAGAGGGGAAGGTCAATAATGAGCACCCCACTCACCCGATCAAAGATCGGTCTCTACTAATTATGATGTGATTCTTATGTACAATATATGTTCTTATTCTGAGTAGTTAATAAATCCTAAAATGTATTATGCGAAGCGTACAAGTATAGACTAGTTTACTCAAAGTGGAACAATTCAATTTCATGTTTGTTTCTCGAAAAGGGTTTGAATTTGCCACTTCATGTGGGCTTAATTTGCCACATAACAAAGTGGGCTTAAAGTTTGTGAATTTGCCTCTACAAAGTGGGCTTAAAACGTACATTCGTTGAATCATTCCAATTCAAGCAACAAGCCTTCATCCACAGGCATTCAAGCAATTTATCAATTAAGCACTTAGCCTCATGGTAGGATACTAAACATAATAAGAAAATTATGTACAAGCGAGATGCTAAAGCATAACAATTCATATATTTACCGACATCCTGCGAATAGCTATAAAACAAAGTTAGAAAATATGCATGATTCCTAACTATACAATATGACAAATGCAACACATGTGATATGCAATTACTACGCTCGGCTACTAATATGGCATATGAAATGATTTGATCGCATGCGGTCTAAGCATGTATTCAAAGAACACTACAACAAAAAACATTTTTGGCGACGCATTTTAGCAACCAAACAAAAATTTAGTTGCCAAAGATATATCATTGGCGACAAAATAGTTGTGGTCACTAAAAACTAAACTTTTGGCGACGAATTTAAAATTTGGGTCACTACTAAGTTTGGCGCCAAGTGATTTATTTGTGCGGGAGCGCTAAAAACAATTTGGTGACCAAATTAATTTTTAGCGACGGAAATTTTAGTCGCCAACTATATGTATTTGGTGACAAGCATGACTTGGTCGCCGAAAATTTGAATAATATGTATGGCAACCAAATTTATTTGGTTGCCAATAAATTATTTACCTTTACCCTAATTTTTTATTGCCAAAAATAATTGACTGAGTGAATAAACAAACAACTGACCATCACTTTCCTTCTCACTTTCTCACCCCATCTGAAACGGCACACACAGGTCGATCCAGGTAATGTCTTCTTCTCTTCTTCTTCTTCTCTCTTCCTCCCCCTCTCCCTCTTGCTCTACTGCATCGCTGAATGTGAAAGGCACCGGAGCGCTGTTGACAGCAGCGCTGCACGGCGGCAGATCGCACCCTCTTTTTGGGTTGATCCCCTCTTCTCTTCTTTATCTCTGATATGTTGAGTGTAGTCCCCCTCCCTCTTGCTTTCTCGAGCCGTCGGATGCCAATGGCACAGCAGCGCTGGGCGGCAGATCAATGCCCTCTTCTTTGGGTCGATGCCCTCTTCTCTCCTCTAGGCCAAATGATATTCTGAATGTATGTTCTTAAACCAATTTTTAAAGTTACAGAGGTGAAATAAACTAATTTTTATTTTATTTTTAATATGTATTATATTTGTTGTGTGACCTAGATGAACTATATGTCTAGTAGTGACTCCAGATCAGTAGAGCTTCAGCTATAATTGCATGTGTGATTACCTTCATTTTGTTTTATGTTGTAAATAGTTGATCTGTTAATGTAGATTACCTCCTCCCTCTTAAGAAATCCAAATATGCGAGAGATAGTTAATGCACCATAATTAGATTTTGTCGAAATATGCGTCAAACCGAACTATATCTATTTGTTGATGTATGTCAACAGCTTGAGGTTCATGGTTAGTCATCTTAGTTATCTTAGAGAATGGAACACTTTGTGAAGAGATTTCAATTAAGCTTTTTTTTATGCTAATATCAACATTTTGTTTGAAGACAGTGGTATGGAAATACTTTAGTCACTTACTTTTAAAAAAAAATGCTAAGATCTTGTGCAATATGTAAAATTTTTATAAGCATTTTTTTTGAGTTATTAGAGAAAAACATGCAATGGATCTTTATTGACACTAGCAGTAGATCTTTGTAGTTATGGTTTCCTTTTCTTTTTGAATTTTTCCTCTTGACTTATATTGGCAGTAAAATGGTAGTTTATTGGTGCGTCATGGTTGGCTATTCATTGACCTGGCAATCTGTAAATCTATACAGTTTGAGTATGTGGTTGGTGTTGGTGTTGTTGTTGGTGTTGGGTTGTGATTTATAATGAACACTTTGAACAGGTGACCTCTTTTTGATGGCATTGGTTGTTTGTGGAGAATGCAGGTTATTTATGGTTTTTTCTTTAGGGATCTGTGTCTGTGATTTTAACACTCCATTAGGATTCTAGTGAAGTTAAGAGTATTTCCTGGTATTGTATTGGAAGGCATATCATGTTGGATGTCAACCATATTCAATGGGCAACATGACTTGTTTTCTGCCCTGGAGTGTACCTTCTCATTTTGCATAACTTGGGTGATTGGAAGGCCAGTTACTTGCCAAGAATAGGCTTTTTTTTTTCTTTTTTCTTTTTGGGATGTTGAGGATGTTTGGATCATTACATTGGGTTGTCCTTGTAACTTGAATATGCATCTACTTGTTGATTATATTTTCTGATTGGATCTTATTATTCTTTCTTTCTTAACACTCCTATTAACACAAAATGGGTATTTGGGGTTAATAATTATATTTTTTGAAATTGTTTATTTTGCACATATCCATGGCAAGGAAGTAGGACAAACAAGGTAGAAAATTTTAAAAAAAAAAAATTGAAGATAAGACATGAGTATCCTTATTTGTTATTTGACATTTATTTCATGCCCATAACTCTCCATTAATTTCATGTATAGTGCGATTTTAATTTAAACTTTGATTTACAATTGCCAATTGGTTATAGGTTATCGGTTAATACATAGAGATAAAAAAGCTGCACTTGTTCGTTGGAGGCAATTACTACATCAGGTAGTATTTGACTATTTGTTAAGGCTTTTTTAATTTATTTAGAGAATTTTGACACTTTTTTTTTAATTAAATTTGTAGCTATTAGAGGATTCACTTATTGTATTCTTTGTTTCTTTTTACTACTATGAACGTATCATAACACATACTTACATAAAAATATGGAATCCTAATGTTTTGAGCATTCATGATATGACAAACAATTAGATGATCCAAGGAACTATTTGATATATAAATAAGATAAGACCAAATATGCTAATTAGGAGGTGGTTGTTGTGTTTTGCTTAAAAATCTCAAGTCCATGTCTAACTCAAATAAATAAGTCAAATTACTAAAATCACATCTATTAAAGAAATTGAATGAATTTGATTAGTTTTGTTTTTTTTTTTTAAAAAAAAAAAAAATCCTAAATGTGATTCCCATTCAATTTTTTCCCATCTAATCCATTCAACTAATCAATACTTTTTCACAGTGGAGGATTTCTTTTTTCTATTTTTTAATTGTGAAACGAAATAGTTTCACTTTCACAGCAAAATATTGATATTTGGTTAGGTTATAGCAACACTTGTATCCAACCTTCCATTTTTTTTTTTTGTTTTTGTTTTTATGTTTTTTTAACAAAGCAACTACCTAAATAGTGATTGTTCATCAGAGGAATATTATTGTTAGCTTGCTCTGTTATCAGGATCTTCTTCAACAACTCATATTCCAAGTCCCATGGTTTTCTGCTTCTTCTATCTTGCGTCAATGCTATTTCTATAATAAACTAAAATGGAATTCTCTGAGGTAGATGGTTAGTGAGGTACGTCCTTAAGTGTGGGCTTCTAGTACGTTAGTGCATAAATTTTGGAGGTAGAATACATATACCATAGGCTTGCTTTGGAGAGTTAAAGGTAAAGAATTGCTGGCTACATATGTATGACATATGATTGAAAAAGTGATTGAAAGTTCTATTCAGACAAAAGAAGTTGCATAGGAATTTGTGGTCAAAAGCAGCCGAAAGAGACCAAATAGATACCAGCATGTGGTTCAGGTATTTTTACGAGACTTTATGTTGATCTTTGGATACTGTGTGCTTAATAATAATTAACATCTCATCATTTTCTCTTTTGTTATGTGTTATCATGCCTCCTAAATTTGCTTTAGATACATGTTGATCCTTTCACTTGTTCGCTGTAATGGGGCTTTATCCCTCAGGTTGTTTGGGATCTGGTTTTTGCCAAAGCTTAGTATGAAAGGCTATTTCTTTTGGTTGAGTTTCATAGTTTGCTTGTGATAGTTTTTCTGCGATTTTCATACATGTAATGTAACTGTTAAAAACTAATAGGACATGTTCTGATGTGTGGCCGATGCGTGTCAAGAGTGTCCAACGAGTACTTTACATGTTTCTTTGCTTAAAAGGATTGCTTCATGTTGTTGCAAAATGAAGTGAATTTTCACTCTAGCGGTAGCAAGGATATCATGTGCAGCACTTGTCATCATGTACCGAAAATAGTAATATGAACACAACAGAAACCGAGAAGCTTAAAATTTTATTAAGCTTTGAACAACGCCACAGTTAAAAACCATGCACTCTCAAATCTCTAATAATGAACAAGTCAGTTTTAGTCCATTGGTGTAGAATGGACTCTTGGTCACCAGACACAACCAAAGTTTCTAGTTTTTGAAATTTGAACCTTATGTTTTATATTGGTGGTTTTTTTTTTTTTTAACATCATTTACAAAAGAGATGATAACTATATTTGTGATACAAACCTTCTTGAAGAACAAAATCGGAACATTATGTTTTTTTTTTTTGTTTGGCTAGTGGAGCAATGGTGGTGTTTCTGACTTGCTGACAAGAATGAGTTTGCTTTTGACCTTAAAATTTTGTTACTTTTTGTTCAAGTTATACGCCTGAATTTAGAAGTGCTTGCATTTTCTTTCCAAATTTGTGGTCAATTTTAAAGGGAAGAAAAGGATTTTTAGAGATTGATGATATATATATATTAGCTACTTGAGCAATTTCCTAGTACAAAATCAATGACAATTGGAAAGCTGACAACAGAAAATACAAATTAAAACCATATTATACTGAGAAAATTTGCTAGGTTTGCAGCATTCGTTATATGATACATGCTGAATTTTAATGCCACAAACTTGAAATCTTCTTTTTTTCTTTTCGAATATTATAATCTCTGTTTGTTATTTGAGTGTGGCTGCTACTGGTTTGTATATTGGGTGTGGCCTATTTGTTGTGTGGCTACAACCTAGCAGAGCCTAGAAAACAGAGCCAGAAAAAAAAAAGTAGCAGCAAGCTGCAACCACCAAGATCAGCAACAGTGCACCAACAGCAACCCAGATACAGCCACACACTTGCAACAACATTGCAACAACAGAAGCCAGCAAGCAGCAGCCACCAGGGACAACGACATTGCTCCAGCAGCAACATAGCTTCAACTAGTAAACCAGCAAACACCAGCTGGCAGCTAGCAGCAGAAGCACATTGTGCTTTGTTCGTCTTTTTATTCTTTATTCTTTCTTCTTTCTTCTTTCTTCTTTCAAATTTAGATTCGGATTAAGCTAAAACCAAATTTAGCTTCGGATTATGCTAAAACCAGTCTGAATTCAATCTGTTGAGAGGCCTATGCTAAATAAATACCTTTGAGTAATGGATCATGAAGGTGATCACTGACAGATCCATTTTGAATGTACTCATAAACCAAGTAGAGGTGGTCATCTCCACTGGCATACCCCAACAACTCCACCTATAAATACATATAGGCTTGATTGGTAAAAAATGTTTGAATTTTGTTAAATCACATTAAATTTCATTTTGCAGATATGAAAATGTTACTTACCACATTAATGTGATGTATCTTGCACAAGACCTTGAGCTCTGCAAAGAACTCCTTGGACTTGTTAGATCTCATCTTCTTAATCTGCAAAGAACTCCTTGGATGATTTAATTCCATATAGGTATGGCTACTATCTCTCTATTGGCCGTGATGGCTATTGTAGGTTTAATGCTAGTGGGTTTGTATGGTGGGATGTGTGGGTTTAGAGAGGAACTAGAGAAAAGAAAATGAGAGTTTAGGAAAGAGACTAGTAAAGTTTAGGAAGGAACTAGAGTTTAGGAATGAGAGTTTGAAGAAACGCCCAATGCGATTCATGAGTTGACATTAGCAAGTAACTTGCTTGACTTCGCCTATAAGATAATTGTGTTCCCTTTTTTCATGCGTATTGCTATTGTTCATAAACCTATTCATCTGTTGATTCAAATGATTAATATCTTGCTTGAATGTGCTTTCTTGTGCAAGTCTAAGACACGGACAGAGAGACCCATTTATTGCTATCCATCTTTGCTGATTTTTGACTTTCATCTTGTTGCATTGTTAGCTTTGCCAATGAGCTACTAGTTGTTTTTGTTCTTTTCTATATCATGTGTATAGTAAATTGGGAATTGCCTGAAGCAACAAAATGGCCAAACTGGTGAGGTTGAATTTCCATGAATTTCCATTGTAGTAGTGGTTTTTTTTTTTGTTGTTGTTGGAGTGTCAGTTAACTTATGTTGCATTTGGTGGGTATGCGTGCCAAAACTTTGAATGAGTGCAAAGCATTCAAACACAATTCTGAAATCTCCTATTGGAGAGTGATTGTAGATGCATGTGATAGATTAAAACTAACTTTATGAATAGTTTGATTCAAGAAATATGCATCAATAGTTAATCATGCAAAATGCGTCAGCCAATACTTAGTGTGCTTCCCTCAGTAACTTTATATAGGCTGAAGTGTGCTGCATGCACTGTGGTAGAGCACGAGTATTGATCTTTAGGTTGAAAAAAAGAACTAGGAATATGTACAAATTTATAGAGATATTGCTTGTAAGTAGTTCATATATGCCAAGTTTAACTATAGTGAATCATGTGTTACTTTTTGATTTTGGTATATTGAAATTTTGTAATTCACCATAGGAAAATTTGCTCTCAATTTGTTCATCTAGAATGTGAAACCAATGTTTTTAGATCAAGACCTTTATTATTAACATTTTAACATTATAATTTTTTTTTTCATATGTTTGATAGATTGGCAATGGATGGAGTATAATTTAGGGAGCATCAAAGGATTACATTTTGAATTTTTGGATATATTTTGTCATAGGTTTTTGTTATGAATTTGCAAGCTTGGAAAGTTTTTTGGAATTACATGTTTGAAGTTTTTTTCATATGTTTGACAGATTGGCAATGGATGAAATATAGTTCGGGAAGCATCAAAGGATTACATTTTGAATTTTTGAATATATTTTGTCATAGGCTTTTGTTATGAATTCGCAAGCTTAGAAGGTTTTGGGGCATTGCATGTTTCAAGTTTGGGATTGTAAGAGATTTGTACTTAAATTGGATGTTTTGGATTTGATATGTTGTTTATATTTAACATGGTACTACTTTTGAATTAAGTTTATATTTTGGATGCTTTGCACAAGTGTGTTAATTTGAATTATATTTTGCTTATGTTTATAGGTTTATGAATTATGTATTGAACAGGGAAATTGTTAAAAAAAATTATAAATAATGAATTTTTGGTGACAGGTTTTTTTAGTTGTAAATTTATTTTTGGTGACATTTTATTTATGTTGCTGAAAGTATGTGTCCATAATTTTTTTAGCGACGCAAAACTTGATTGGTCACCAAAAGTTTTAACATTCAACAACCAATTCCTTTAGTCACTGAAAGTTATTTTTAGCAACGCATTTATATGTCGCTGAAACTTAACATGTTATCAGCTGAAGGCTACTTTTAGTGACTAAATGTTAATTTATGGCGACGAAATTTTAGTCTTTTGGTGACGGAAACATTTGGTCTCCAATTTATTTGTAAAGGCAACCAAAATTGATTTGGTCGCCAAAGCATTTAGTGACAGGGCTTCAGCGACCAATTTTGTTCATGTCGCGGATACTTTCAGCAACCAAAATTACAATTTTGATGACTAAAAAATAGGTCGCTAAAAGTGTTTTTTGTTGTAGTGGAAGTATTTAAACAACAATGCGAATTCGAATGATGAACCGAGCTCCAGTGCATGCAATACAAGTGGATGCAAACATGAAGCATGCTAAATTAAACATGATGTCCCTAATCTAACCATCATAAGCTGGTAAATAAAAAGGAAAAAGACGTGAGGTTGGCAGACATACACATTATTACAAGTTTGTTTGCCCTCGCGTAGGAGGGTCCGAATGAACTAATGCGCCCTCACACAGGAGGGTCCGAATGAACTAGCTAGCTAACGAATTACTTAACTAATTATTACAAAAACAAATCAAGTAACTATGCTAGCTACAACATCATACTTAATTAACTATTTTAGCTAATTATTACAAATTGAAACTACCTACTTAATTACACTAATTAATTAATTCTAAAATTCCAATTAAACCAACTAATTACTTAATTAATTTATAAAATCAAAATGAAATTAATTAATCAAATGACTTAACTAATTAACTACATTAATTAATTAATTCTAAAGTTCTAATTAATTAACGGATTTATAAAACGCTAATGAATTAACTAATTAACTACACGAATTAATTGATTCTAAAATTCTACGAAATTAATTACTTAACTACATCAATTAATTTATTAAATTCTATTAAACTATACTATACTAATTAATTAAATTCTAATTTGCAGAAACTTCATACGCCCAAAACTCAACGAGCCGACCCACCCCATGGACCAAATATATGATACGTCGTGAAGGCCCTTGCATACTTCGCGCATAATTTCCTCTGGCTCTGGAGTTCCTGAGATATCAATCATTTTCTCTGCTGAGTTCCTCCTTCTCCCTCTTATCTCCCTCCACTGTCAACTGCCGAGAGAGCGAGAGAGAGACCGATGGCAGCCTGGGTCACAGCGTCTGTAGGAGGTGGAGCTGGGATAGGATGGTGGTTGCGATCGGAGTTGCAGCAGCGGGAATTCTCTAAGTATTGTACAAACAGAGCTTTCCTTCCAGAAGAAGAAAGCTGGGTTGGTCTCTTTTTTAGATTGAGAGAATTGAGAGGTGGAGAGAAAGCTGTCGTGGTGTCGAGAGAGAGATCCAGCAGCTTTGAACATTTTTCATGGCCCTTGCTCGAGAGCTCCGAGAGTGAGGGAGAGAGAAGTTCTGTTGTGTGTGTCTGTGTATTGTATGTCTTCGTATTGTGTGTCTTCCTCTTTCTTATGCTCAACTTTTCCGCCCTCCTATGTGTGCTGTGTGTGGGTGTCTGTCATGCATGTGTCAATGGTGTGGGTGTGTGTGTTTTTATTCTTTAAAACCATGTTGTGTGTCCCCTGGAGAGAGAAGAGGATGATGGTCTGTTTTTTGGGGTTTTTCAATGGAGGTTCCGAGTGAGAGAGAGATGCCGAGAGAGAGAGAGAGAGAGAGAGATCTGTCTTCTTTTTTTTGGTTGCTATTCTAACCGAGAGTCAGAGAGAGAGCGTTGTGTCGTACATGGAGAGAGATGTGTACCGTGTGGGGGGGGAAGCAGCTCTGTGTGCGTGTGTGCTGTATCTTGTGTGTCTTCCTCTCCCTAACCCAGACTGCCGAGAGACAGAGAGACAGAGAGATTCTGTAAACAAATGAAGGGAGAGCCAGTTCCGAGAAGGAGGCTGACCCCCCTCCTGTGCCTTTCTGTGTGTATTGTTGGACAATCTTCAATATATTTAAAAAGATTAATTCTATTGTGTACACAACAATAATTAGAATTTAAAGAAATAAAGAAAAAGGAGAGAATTTGTTTGATTACAAAAATCAAACTCGAAATAAAAATAAATAAATAAAACCACAGATTTTATTTTGTTACAAAAACAAAAAATAAAATCTGATTAAATAAACAAATAAAAACAGAATAAAATTAAACAACTTACTTGGTTAATTTATTTGAATAACTTTTATGATCAAGTCCAGTGTTTAACACTGTGTCCTTAAGACAGATTCGTCCTCTCCACGGTACTTTCAGAATTTGGAAGTCTATCTCCCAGGATGAAATGATCTTACCACAAACAATAGCAGCACTACAAATTGTTTGCCTTACGAACACACTAAGTGTTTACACTCTTCTTTCGGAAATAAAATGCAGCAAGATGGAGAATATAATTTGCAGATGATGGAGTACGAAAAATTTGAGTAAAATCCAAATGGGAGGCTAGTCTATTTATAGATGTAAAGGTGGCTTTTGGTTTTGAATTGAACATGTATGAAACCTGTTAGATTCAAATTTAAACAGATTTGAATCTGTTTATTCAAACAGATAGAAACGGGAAGGGCTCTGTTTGGATGAGCAATAAATCCAAAACAGTTTAATTCTGTTTGAAAACGGGAAGGGCCCTGTTTGGATGAACAATAATTCCAAACCAGTTTAATTTGAATTCTGGATTTTATTTTAATAAAAAATAAAATTAAATTCAAATGTTTTTGGCCCAAAAAGATTAGAAGCCCAACCCCAAGCCCAGGCCAGCCCGGACGGACGGCGGGGGCGGCGCGCGCGCGTGTGTGTGGTGATTTTTGGGTCCAATGGAGCCCATTTTGCCCATAACCTCTCCCTCTAAAACACTTGGGTACCCCTTGGGGCACACCCCAAGTATCTCACCCTAAGCCTTATAAACCCTTTCAAAACTTCCCACCAAATCAATGTGTGACAAGCCAATTTACAACTTTAAGGAATTTCCACCATAACTCCATTTCCATGGAGCACACTTTGGCTTCAATTTCCCATTCACTTGGTAATGGTTTTGAGCAACCAAATATACCACATGAATCACAACGCGGCATAGAACGCGTTACCACTTTGACCCGAGTAAATCGATGCTCGGGGCCCACCTAAAAAATAGACCAAACTTGAGAAAAAATTCTGGTTTTACCCAGAATTTTTCCACCATTTCCAACATGTATATCAGTGTGTTGTGTGCTTGGTGTGTGTGTGCGCGCTGTGTGTGGATGGTGTGTGTGTGTGTGTATGGAGAACCAGCCTGAGAGAGAAGAACTCCCTACATGTGGGTGTGTGTGTTTGTGGCCCTGTTTGGTAGAGCTGTGAGAAAGTGATTATAGATTATAACTTAACAGATTATAACTTATAGCTGTGAGTATAAGCTGCTAACCTGTTTAGTGTAGCTGTGAGATTATAGATTTAAGCAGCAGAGTAGTGTTTGGTAAATAAGTTGTAAAATAGCTTTTTGCTGTGTAATTGTCAATTTTGCCCTTATGAACAGGAAATTTGTAATTTTTGTAATTTTCTTCTGTTTAAATATTGAAAAAGTTATTTCATTAATAGAAATTGATTAATTAGTACCTAATTTGGTACATTTCATTTACCTCAAAATTTTTTTTTTTTTTTGTATTTAATTTTTTTGTAATAAATATTGAGTTGACAAGAAAACAAAAAATTTAATTGCAATAAAAATATAATAAATTACTATTAAGGCAAGAAAAAGGGCTCTTCATAGATATTTATAGAGCTCCTAATTTCGTCTGCAAATTGACATACAAATATTATGTCTCCTCACCTCCATTTCGTTGTCATCACATACAACATCATTTTCATGGCGTGCTTGTTGAGACGAAGATCCTTCCTCTTCATTAGGCACATAATCCGTGTATTTATCATAAGAGTCAAATGCAATATCGCGGAGCTTACTTCGTCGGATGAAATTATGAATTGCCATTGTTGCACAAACAAGTTTGACTTGGGTCGGCCACTTGTAGTTTGGTGGGATATCATTTATCATCAGCCATCTTGCTTTCCAAACCCTGAACATTTTTTCTATTATACTTCTAAGTGAGGAATGTGCATTTTTCTTGTGCATTTTGGGGGCGTTGACCATGTTCAAATTGAGCTAGATGGTATCTCTCTCCTTTGTAAGGTGCAAGATATCCTTTCATGTTTGGATAACCAGCATCCACCAAGTAAAACTCATCTATTTTAAAATTTCAAAATGAAATTTAAGTAAGCAATTATAAATGTAAAAATAAATATGAAGATGTGAGTGTGGTGCATCTATTGTAGCAATCAAATATAAAATAGTTACCTCCTTGTGGTTTTGGAAAATTAAAACTAGGATTCCTAATTGCATCTAAGAAGATCCGAGTATCGTGTGCACTTCCTTCCCATCCTGGTAAGCAAAATGTGAAACACATATCAAAGTCACATGCGGCCATTATGTTTTGAGTCGCATATCCCTTTCTACCTATTAGACGAGCTTGCTTATCTGGAGATATATATGCTTTGATGTGTGTCCCGTCAATTGCTCCAATACAATCCTATTACATGATAATGAATAAAAAACATTTTAGCCACATATTAGTAGAAATATCCTACCAACATTAATTATATGTAACACCCAAGTTGTGTTTGTAGTTAATTATTTACCTTGAAATGAGAATAATATTTGCGGTTACGTCGAACATATGGATGCACACCATTAGCCGGTTGAGGTCTTACCCAATCAATGGACATCTTTGTAACAGCCTTTAACACCTTAAAATATTTTGAAATAATCTCGCCGGAATGTTGAAATCTTTCTTGGACATTTCTGTTTCGAATGTCACCGCCAACAATAAACAAAAATATTGCAACTTGCTCTTGAACCGAGACTTGTCGACTAGTTTGAAGGCCATAATTTGTCTGTAACAAATTACACAATTGATAAAATACCTCTCTTTCTATTCGAAAATTTTCAAATATTCTTGTCCGATTCCCTTCTTGTAATTCTACTATCCATATCCCTCCTGTTAAACAAGATGTCCTACTTGATTCTTTTATCAAATAATTTGTTGCATATGTCGCTGCAACTGTAGCCGCCGTAGCTAAGAGCATATTATTATTTTGCTGGGTTTGTGATATGCTGCCTTCATCATCAGTATCTTCATCATCATGGTCATCATTCCATTGGTCTTCATCACTGTTACTCATCTTTAAAATACCTACTCATTTAAAAGGTTCAGTTACCATTCAATTCAAACAAAAATAGGGTGAGATAAAGAGTTAATATAAATAAAAGTTACTAAGGCATGAAAGTAAAGTTATTTCATAGTGTTTCTATTAAGAACAACCTTGTTTCTATTTTAAGTCGTTGGTGGATCCACTGAATATTCCTTGACGCCTAATAATAAGAAAATGATAAACTGAAGTCATTCTTGTTATCCATATGCAGAGTGTTAAAACACTGCTCAGAAATTAGGCAACCTGCCAAGTGTGCGGGATAAACCATGTTGCAATTTAAAACTTAAAACAAAAAGCAAGAAATGATAATAAAATATCATAAGTTACTTGTCCAGATATATTAAAACTAGGAAGATCAAGAATCCTGAAGTTGTTACTTGTCCAGAATATATTCATTTCATAGCTAAATATCTGGCAACCTGTCATCCATTTATGAATGCAATTAAGAATTCAATTAATTGCATTGTTAAGAAATAAGCAATCAATTAATCAATTAATTGCATTGTTAATTGCATTGTTAATAAATCAATTAAGAAATAAGCACTGTTATGACTATGGACAAGAATGCAATTCTTGACTTTGGACATGACTGTGGGCATCAATCAATTAAGAAATCAATTAAGTCCGTGGACATGAATGCAATTCAAGAAAGCAACACTGTTATGACATTTTAAGAAGCAGTATTCCATGGGAAAGAAGCACTGTTATGACTGTTATGACTACGGGACTAAGAAGTAGTATTCCATCACAAAAATTCTGAACTTAAAACTTGTTGAATACATACTAAGAACCAGTATTCCATCACAAAAATTCCATAGCTAAATATCAGGCAACCTGTCATCCATTTATCCCAATTAAAGAAAACCATAATTCATATAAAGAAATCATGGCCATACAAAAATGAAATAGGTGAAACATTAAAATGTAAAGCAAGAAAATTATACCTTCAACTTCAACAAAATTATACCTGGAGAGATTCAAATGTAAAGGAAAAACAATGTAAAGCACAAAAATGAATTGAGTAAACCATTCACCTACGTATACATATATATAACCTTCACCATTCACCTACCAGTCATATTCAACTAACATTCAACAAGTCAACCATTCACCAACCATTCAACAATTTAGTCCAACGTAATTTAATAAAATTTGAAATAATAAGTCCACAATTAAAAGTCCAACATATAGTCAATATTAATAAAAGGAAATGTTAGGAAAATATTGCAACAGTCCACAATTACTAAAATAAAAAGTCCAACAGAACAGTCCACAATTAATAATAAAAGTCTTAAGAACAACCGGCCAGTCCACAATTAGCCGCGATAACCTGTGGTGGTCTTCTCCATCTCAATCTCTAACTTTAGAAACCTAAGGCGAACTTCATCCGTAGGAAGACTCATGAAACACTCCCGACGCTTGTCTCGTAAGAACAATTGGGCAGTCCATACATACAGCTCATCATCCGGGGACACATCAGGGATGTTTTCCAACATCGCCAAACAATCTGCAATTGAAGGATATCTTGATGAGGTCTATGTTGAAGTTGCTGAAGATGACTCAACCACATTGACTATGCGAGCAAGTGTCTTGTTAAGTAGAGCTGCACCAGTAAATTTCTTCTTCTTGCTCTTGGTTGATGAACCAGGTGTGTTTGATGAACGCTTTTTGTTTAACTCAGAGGGATGAACCACCTCCAAATCATCATCATCATATTTAGCATCATGTGGGGTATGAAATTCCTCCACATTGTCATCAATGTCAGGCATAACCCCTGAACTAGGAGTGTATGCCCATTCTCCTGTAGCAGCTGCATCTGAGAATAGTATGTCTAAGTCTTCACTAAATTGCAACGGCATACGCCGGAATTTAGCAGCATCAGGATACCTCTGCAACAATTACAAAGAAAAAATTTAACATTTACAATTATCAAAATTTGGTGTGTTTAAACAACAAAAACAAACAGAATATGTACATTAAGCAATTTAAATACCTCCAATTTGTTGGTCCACCACTCATCAGATGCAGATATAGCTCCAGTCAATGTGTCACGGCCTAAGCCTGTCTCACCCTTTAATAGATTGTTCCACAAAAGCCAATCTTTTTTCAACACATCCCAATGGTTTTTCATTTGTATTCGTTGGTATGCTTTTCCAGTCATAGTTTTAAACGAAGTTATGACATTTTCCCACCCGACCCTATCTAAGTGTGTACCGGGTCTGTGTCCGACCTTCACTTGGTCAACACAAAGCTTAATAAAGATTTCATTTGATTTTGCATCCCAATGAGCCTTAGTAGATGGTACTTGAGAGGATTTTCCCTTATTCTTCCTATTTTCAAATTGTGTTTTCTGTTGGGTACTCATTCTATGAAAGAAAAAAAAAAATTTGTTTAACACATACTCATTAATCATTGGTTGCATTAAAACATAAGACTAGTACAAAATAACCATACATGGCATGATTAGTATAAAACATAAGATTACTACAATAGACGTCTCATCATTGGGTACACAACTTAGCAAAAAAACACATATCTAAAAGCCACCTACAATCATTTGAAGAGTAATGCAACTGACAGAACAATACAAATTGTGAGCAAACCCACAACAAGCTGCTTCATAAATGTTACGGATTGCTCAAGCATTTGGTTCTTTACTTTTAGTCCTACAGTCTCAATGTTTTGAGCTTGATAAAGATTTGTCTCGTTCCTTAGCCTCTCTACCATCGTCACAGATTTTGGGGTACACTACCTCCAAAATTGACAATTTCTCTTCTCACAATTTACATACAGTCTTCCTTTTGATGGCTTCTTGGATTCGGTTACCCTTATGGCAGCTCTTACACCACACTCACATTTCAAAGCCTCGTACCTCAAATCCAAGGTGTCAGCACTAGAAGCATAGTTACTAGAGGATGACATGCCTCTGCAGTAATTAGGAAGAATTGAATCCACATCCTCTAAAATTGATTGGGAACTTAAAGATGTTATACATGACTAACACTATTGTCCATGACCAACTACGTAAACAGAAAGAGTTTACATAAAACAATTATTGTCCATGACATGCCTCTGTAGTAAAATGTTAATGGTTCAGCAAACTGTTAATGGTTAATGTTAATGGTTAATGGTTCAGCAAATTCATTCCTCTTTCTACATCAGGGAAATTATAATATTCATTCCTAAAGCGTAAGGAGGAGGTCTATGGTTAAGGGAAAAATAAGCAACTATGAACAACAATCTGAACTGAAGAAATGTAAAGGGAATCCCACATTTGTGGACAACTTATTTTAAATAAATTAAATTAAAAGGACTTCTTGGGGGCATGAAAGAATAACAAGTGAGAAGTATTACAAAGGAACTTTCACCTGGTCAGCAGCGAACTATATTTACAAACTACAGATAAAGCCAAAATAAGAGAATGGTAAACAATGACATATGGGAATTTTCTAAAACTTCTGATGTAGAGCTAAAAAATGAAAATAAAAATGTCCATGATGACAGATAAGGGAATACATCATTGAATACATCATTAACAGATAAGGGAATACATTATTATTAATAAAAACTTCTGATATGGGAATTTTCTAAAACTTGAGGTTTGAAGACATTTTGAAAACTTGACTTAATTGACTTATAGTAAAAATTTTCAAAATCATGTTAAAAAAAAAGTCATCTTTTAAAAAAATGTTTCAAAAAAGAACTTGAGAAATAAATTCAAAAAAAAATTATGAAACTTAAAGACTTTTTTTTATTTGATTTTTTTTTTAAATACAAGTTGTTTTGAATTTATTTCTCAGCACCTGGACAACCTTATCTGTAGTACATATAATATAAAATGCTCATCTCAGAACATGGACCTTATCTGCAATACATCATTTACTATTTGATAAATTATTTATCAATTTATTCATATGTTTAATGTATCTATCCCATGTCAGGGTATTTTTTAAAACTTAACAAACTAATTTAACCGATGAAGCTAAAAATTATCAGGTATCTTCATCAAACACTAATTTATCACAAGCCAAACAATGTCAGGAAAAAATCGTATTAAAAGCCAAACACACACAACAATCTTCATTAAAAATTATCAGTTATCTTCATTAAGATGTTATTTACAAAAATAAACTGAATGACAAAAAAATAAAATCAATATATAAATATATCATTTTCTTGAACTTCAGTAAGGGAGAGAGATGAAGTAAACAGAGCATACATTTCTGTTTATCTTCAGATAAAGTATACATATTAATATCTTCATTAATAATCAGAGCATACATATTAATAAACAGAGCATACATTTCTTCGAGAGAGAGAGAGAGAGGACAGATAAGGGAGAAAGCAAGCCAAGGGCAAGATGGAAGAGGAAATTTCAGACGGAGAGGGTGAATCGAAGGAAGAAGATGTGATCTGTCTGTAAACCCTAGCTGAAATGTGTGTGTGTGTGTGTGTGTGTGTGTGTGTGTGTATATCACAAACAAAAGGCATGAATCTTACCTTTTGTAGTGCAGATCTTGGAGAAATCTTGGAGAAATTTCAACTTCGATCGACTGATCTTGGAGAGTTATGAAGGATCGTCTTCATCGCCAAGAGGAAATGAGAAGACGAGTATGAGGAGAGGAGTGGGCTAGGGCATGACGAAAGAGGGCTTATATAGTGGCATAATTGTAATTGTTGAAGTTTTGGAGGGGCATTTAAGTCATTTCATGCCCCTCCAAATAGCTGCGCGCTTAAGCGAAAATCAGAAGCACCTCCGGAGCAACTTGAGGAAATTGGCTTAAAATGACTTTTTTTAAGTTATAATTTGCTACTTTAAGTTCCACCAAACAGATCAGAATGACTTAAATTAAGTCATAAGTTGAAATAAGCTGAAGTTAAGTTCCACCAAACAGGCACTGTATATGTGTGTGGATGGTGTGTGGTGCCCTTTTTTTTTGTTGCAGATGATGATCCATCCTTCTCAAAAACCAGAGAGAGAGAGATATTATACAAAACCTCCACTCACTCCTCATCATAACCCAAACCCCATGCTGACCATCTCTCAATATAATATCTCCATTTCCATACAATGACTATTATAATATAATATCCCCATTGAACATAATCATCATATATTCTACCACCATCTATCGTCTTTCCATTCTCTGTCTCTAAAAACATATTTGCACCGCCCACTCCAAAACAACATTATCCTACTGACCCTCTTCCTCTCCATAAAATAATTCATGCTTTTTTTCCACCCAAAAACTCATCATCATGCTGAGTATTCTATCTTTTATATTCTTTATCTTCCACCCAAACACAAAAAATCATCATTCTGACCATACTCACCCAAAAAACCACCGACCTCTCTTTTTTTGTATTATTTTCTATTTATAAATATATTATTTACACCGACATAAAATCCTATAACATGTTATAAGATACTACAAATTAATAAAATAATAAAAAAGATTTGAGTGATATAAAATAATTTGGCCAACATAGGTGATATTTGGGATTAAAGTTTCAATTTGATTTTTCTGCTGAGAAAATCATAAAATAGCACATTCCAATTTTCATCATCCGGTGGTCAAAAGAAAGTGCCCAAGTCTTAAGGGCAGTCAAAAATGGGGTATCTACATGCGCCGACATGGTCAACCGGTCAACTACTACCCAAATGGCATCACTATCTCGTTGAGTCCTCGGAAGGCCCATAACAAAATCCATCGTGACATGCTCTCACTTCCACTCGGCTATAAGTAAGGGTTGTAACAAACCTGCTGGCCTCTGATGCTCGGCCTTCACTTGTAGACAAGTAAGGCATTTCGATACAAACACAGCTACATCCTTCTTTATACCTCTCCACCAAAACTGCCAACTCAGATCATGATACATCTTTGTGCCTCCCGGATGCACCGCAAGGCGAGAATGGTGAAACTCTTGGAGTACTTCCTCTCGACAAGACTCCAGCACAAACAAACGGTCACGATATCTTACACTCTAGTTAGGATACATATTCAAGCCCCTTTCCACTTTCCCACTGGAGATCTTTTCCCGGAAGGTTTCTAGTTCAAGGTCACTCTTCTGCACTTCTAACACTCGATTCACAAGTGTAGGTTAGGTAACTACCGAAAACAAGGCCGCAGATTCAATGGACTCGCCAAGATGCAAGTCAAACTCCCTAAGAGTACCCAACATCTCTTACTCCCGGATGGCAATACAAGCCACACTGCTAACAAATTTTTTACTCAAGGCATCGGCTACAACATTTGCCTTTCCCAGGTGATAATACAACTCAAAATCATAATCCTCTATGAACTCCATCCACCTCCTCTGTCTCAAATTCAAGTCTTTCTGTGTAAACAGATACTTCAGACTTTTGTGATCGGAAAACACCTCGAACTTCTCACCATAAAGGTAATGCCTCCAAATCTTTAAGGCAAAACTCACTGCCACTAACTCTAAGTCGTGAGTAGGGTAATTCCTCTCATGTGTTTTCAACTGTCGCGAGTCATAGGCTACTACATTCCCCTCTTGCATCAAAACACAACCAAAACCTTCCCCATGAAGCATCATAATAAACTAAATAACCCAAAGCCCTCTCTAGAATAATCAAGACTGGAGCAGTGGTGAGCCTAACATTAAGCTCTTGAAATTACTTCTCACAAGTCTCACTCCACACAAATTTGATTCATTTCTTAGTCAGCCTAGTTGGAAGTGAGGCTAGCCCAGAGAAATCCTTCACAAACCGACCGCAATACCCGGCCAACCCCAGAAAACTACGGATCTCAAAAGCATTCTTAGGTTGTGCCCAATCTTGCATTGCCTCTATCTTGGATGAATCTACAGTCAACCCTTCCCCGGATATCACATAGCCAAAAAGCTTAACCTCTTTCAGCCAGAACTCACACTTTCCAAATTTAGCATACAGCTTATGTGTCACGACCCAAACCCGCCCCTAAGGGTTTAGCATCGCAACTGGCCAGTAATCCGTGATTACCAAAAGCCTGCTCAACAGACTTGACAATAATACAGTATAACGGGGCCAGCGAAAGCCAATCAATGATAAGATGATGTCCAATGAGCTGTAAAAACCTGAATGAGAAAAACTTTCATAGACATAACCACATTCATAACCATATATATATACCAAAGAAACATATACAAAGTAGCATACACATTAGGGATATAATTCCCTCATCATAACTGTATAGTCAAAAGTCTTACACATTCATTACACTTAACAAAAATGGTGGATAGGAACACCCAAAAGCCTTGGCTCGTGCAGACTCGGAACCTCGAAGTGAGGCACAATGGCTAGCTTAACAAAACAGAAGCTTAAGTCGGTGCCTCTAGCTTTGGTCCGGTGCCTGGCCACCTACATATATATATATATAAACTATGAGCTACAGCCCAGTGAATAACAAATGTGTAAAGAGGTTAAGAATGAATGTCCTTTCAGTAGATAAAACAGTCATTTGCATCAGTAGATCAGTTATTCGTTCAATGACTCATATTTCATGTCATATCAGTCATTTAGAAATCATAGCAGTCATACGTGATACATCCCATAGCAGAACAGTACAGTAGGTCTTCATAGACCGAACAGTCAGTTGATGGCCATCAAAACAGTAAATAGTAGTAGTTCCAAACATTGGAACTAATAGAGATCTCTGCAACAGTAGCAGTAACAGTAACAGTAACAGTAACAGTAGCAGTAACAGTAACAGTCAATTGCTATGGATGCCACGAGTACAGTTTGTAAAATAGGACAAACATTCATTCAGTAAACAATACCATTTCAGAAGGCAGTACAATTAATCATTCAGAAAATAATTGTAATTGAACATAGCTTTACAACATTGTTACTCACAGATCATAGGGCTATAAGCAGGCTAACCAGCTTCTATAGGTGCAAAACCTACACGGTTACAGAACGAACGCACACTAAATCACACACCAGGAATTAATAACTTAGTCCCCTTTGGTTTCTTGTTTTAGTGTGGTTCTAGTTCATCATTCCTCATTATGATGCTTTAAACATGGCCTAGGAATGCCTAGGATGGAATGAGGATGCAAAAATGTACTTAAAAATATTTTTCAAAACTTGCTGAAAACAGGAGTCTCGTTCGAGCGTGGGCTTCTTCACTCTAGTGGACATGCCAAAAGTGATTGGTCACTCGAGCGTAGACTCCTTCGTTCGAGCAGTTTGTAAAAATGTGAAAAGTTCTGGTTGCTTGAAATCTCAGCTCGATGTTCGCTCGAGCATAAGACACAGTTCCTCGCTCGAGCGTAGGTCTTGTCGCTCGAGCGTGCTTCTACACACGCAAAAAAATCCTGAGAGCTTGCAATATACGCTCAAGCCAGCCTTCTGTCGCTCGAGCGAAAGTATGAAAACAAAAGTGGTCGCTTGAGCGTGGAAGCAAAATTCTAGGTTTTCCAGATTTGCTCCCAAGGTACAAACCATGGATTCAACATTCCAAAACTCATCATTTTGGGCCAAAATTCTGGAAAACACTTAGAAACTCATAACACATCATGATTTTAAGATCATTTCATAAAATCAAAGCCCAAAAGTATGTCAATTGTACACAAATTTAACTTGAAAATGAAAGAACATGGTGTAATTATGCCATGCATGAATTTATTTGGATTCATAACTTCCAACACAAGATCATATGAGATTATCTTTCCCAAAACATGATGAATTCTTAGATTACAACTATAATATGAACATGCATGTGAGGATTTCATAAAAACTACTTCAAAACTCTATGATATGGACATGCATGTATGAATTGATTCTCAAATCTACTCTTTAGGCTATTTCTTGATTTTAGTCTCTAATTTCCATGAACCCATGCATTAAACAACCTTAATTCACAATTAAAAGGGTAGATTCCTACCTTAAGTCTTGAATTTCCAAGTGTGGTAGTCTAATCTTCCAAGTCCTCTCCAATTTCCTCTAAATTTCAAGCAATTGCCTATTTGAATCCAATTTTCTTCCTATTTTCCCTCTCTCTCACGTTTTTGCACAAGAAGGTGGAAAATGGATGGTGACAAACATGTATGAAATAAGAATAAAGCAATGGTTTTGAGGAGATCCACTAAATGGCAAACATGTAAATAACTTAGGCTAAATTAATTAGCATTATTTACTCTAATTTAATCATTCCGAACCGAATTTTAATTAAACCAACCATAAAATTCTATAATTCCTAACTGGCATATAACACAAGTCAATTTCTGAATCAGTCGTTGATAAGGCTGTCAATTCGCAAATTGAAATCAAAACATGAACAAGTCTTTCTATATCAAACAGATAAAAATGCAATTAAAACAACATACTCACATAATTAATTTAGGATTTCATCTTAATCATTTACTTATTATGCTTAATCATGAATTAGCGTTAACCACGAGTCAATGTTATGGGGGCCGAATATCGGGAGACGTAAAGAGGCCAAATAGTTGGACCTGGAGAGTCAAAATTCATATATCGCATTCGGCCGTCTTATACACAAATCCAGAGGTACCCTATTCGGCCAAATAACCAGTTGAGTAAGGGGCCGAGTAAAGAGCGGCTTGCAACAAAAGGAGCCGAGTAAATAGTTATACGACGAATTGAAGGTAGGCCCAACCTTGCAGCCCAAGAAAGAAAAGATATAAATAGAAGAACATCATGCAAAGAGAGGTATGTGAGAATTATTATGTTTAACTTAAGATACAAGTAACTAAGAGAGTATACACTGACTTAACCGTCGAAGTGCTAATTCCGGCACCCCCAACTGCAGTGTTTATTCCTTTCAAGTTGTCAGCTGAGGATCTCGAGTGTCCCAGTCGAACAAAAGAGTATGTCCAAACCACTTACCCACAATTGGCGCTGTCTGTGGGAATACTCAACTACATCCATGGCGGGCATAACGGAAGACCCTCCGATAGTCACTGACGAAACCACACAGAGAGACGACCTCACCCTAACAAACTTGCTTGGACCGGAGACTATCGCCGCAAGACGTGCCTTGAACTTAGACTTACTTGCCCAGAACTCACCCTCGACTTCAGCACATGAGACAATGCAAGCGATCATGGAACAGGTGAAGCAAAGCGAACAGAGGCTAGAAAACATGATCGCTGAGAACAAGCGCCTCCGTCAGGACTTGGCCTTGGAAGTAGCAACATCCAATCAAGCTACACGCCAAGATCCGGGACGACCTCTGAGAGCAGGTGGTCGAAGACCTCGAGTTCAGAGGCAATATAGTGACAGCGACTCTGAATCATTATCCCCAGAGCCCAAAAAGAAGGGACGACTCGAAACTACCAGTTCCTCTGAAGAGAGTCCACGTGTAAGGCATAAGCGAAGACGAAATAGTTCGGACGAAGAAGACCAGCATGATCCCTTCGTGCGACGGATCGCAAAGGTAGTACTACCCAAGAAGTTTAAAGCCACATCATTCACCCTGTACGACGGAAAATCGGACCCCACTGATCATATCCATCATTATAAGCAAGCCATGACGCTACATGCAGACGACGAGGCTCTCATGTGCAGAATATTTCTGAGCAGTTTGGGGCCATTGGCCGTCAGATGGTATTATAAGTTAGAGCCGGCATCGATTAAGAGTTTCCATCAACTACAGAAATCTTTCAGGGCAAGATTCATTACCAATGAGGTCCAGTCGAAGCAAGCCGACTCTCTCTGGGCAACGCAGATCCAGCTGGGAGAAACCTTACAAGCGTATTCGGCGTGCTATTAGGAATGCTTTAATCTTGTCGATGATGCTTGCAACGACTCCATGGCCATTACCGCCTTTAAAACGGGTTTGCATCCTGATAGTGCTCTCCGCAGTTCCTTGACTAGAAGACCCCCCAAAACAGTCTGATCGTTGATGAAGAAAGTCGAGAAATACTACAAAGTGAAAGATGACGCCTTGCGGGTTAAAGCCGAAAACATGGCCAACAAGATGGCCCCTTCTCAAATCACTCAGCTGGTAAATTCTGTACCACCTCAGAGCCCTGAACCACGGTATCGGGCTAAACGAGACAAGAGACGGGATTCTCGCCGATCAAACGACCAATGCTCCCACCGAGCTAATGAACAACTTCAAGTAGGCAGCAGGCGCACAAAGCGCGCAGACAAGAAATATACGGAGTTGTTAGAGCTGATCAGCATGGTTATGTCCAAAGTCCAACACCTTCCGTTCTTCAAATGGCCGTCCAAAATGGTGGGACCTCCCAACACGAGAAGACGGGATAGGCGGTGCGAGTATCACAAGGACCACGGCCGTGATACTAAGAGAGAGGAATTGGTACAAGATGGTCGGCTACAACAGTATGTCCGAAAAGGCAACTCAACCAAAGCAATAGCCTTAGGGCAGGATTCACCTCCGCTTGGCGTGATCCACATGATATACAGCCTGCCAATGACATCCGCGGTGCATACGATTCAGTCGAATCCCGACCCTCAAAATCAATTCACTCTGGCTAAACGGCCCCATGATGCTGTGAGCATTGCTTTTGATGATTCAGATTTGGCCGAAATGACAGTTCCTCACATCGATCCCTTGGTAATCGAGTTACACGTAAATCGATTCACCGTTGAGCGCGTACTCATTGATCCAGAGAGCACATCGGAAGTTATGTATTACAAGACATTCACCAAACTCGGCTTCTCCAAATCGGATCTTTCTTCAGCTCCTTATCCATTATTCGACTTCAACACTAATCTAGAATACTCGTTGGGCAAAATCACACTACCAGTTCGAGCGGGCTCCCGAATAGTGGATGTATAATTCTTGGTCGTCAAGCTGCTTTCGTTGTATAATCTCATCATGGGGCGAACTTGGTTGCATACTATGCAGGCCGTGCCAAGCACCTATCATCAACTGCTCTGTTTCCTGACAGAACGCGGCATCGAGCAAATCCGTGGCTCCCAGAAATCGACACAAGCCTGTTATCTCCTTGCTAGAAAGACACCAAAAGAGTTGCAATTGAATTCTATTGAGGTGCCGGATCGAGAGAGCCTCGATGATGTTGGGCGGCTCCCAAGTGAAAAGGCCACGGAAGCCCTAGATCGAGTTGAAATTGATGGAAACCCAGACAGGTTCTTCATGGTCGGCGCCTCCCTGAATGAAGCCGACAGGCAGCAACTAATTTCCTTCCTACTCGGCAACCTTGATGTATTTGCGTGGACACCATATGAGATGCCAGGTGTAGATCAATCTGTTTCACAGCACCGTTTAAACGCTGACCCTAAATGCAAGCCGATTATTCAGAAAAGTCGGCGGTCAGTCGCAGAGCACACTGCCACCGTTGTTGAAGAGGTTGACCGGTTGCTTGACGACGGGGCAATCAAGGAAGTGACCTACCTTACATGGCTCTCGAATACTGTGGTTGTGAAGAAGAAAAATGACACTTGGCGAGTCTGCGTTGATTTCACAGACCTAAACAAAGCCTGCCCTAAGGATTGTTTTCCCCTCCCTAGAATAGACCAACTTGTAGATGCTACTGCACGTCATTAGCTCATGAGCTTCCACGATGCTTACAGAGGCTACGAGCAAATTGCCATGCATCCGGAGGACCAAGACAAAACTGCATTCCTCACCCCAAGAGGAACCTATTGCTATAAGGTTATGCCTTTTGGGCTGAAGAATGCAGGGGCAACTTACCAAAACTAGTCACTGCCATGTTCAAGGAGCAACTCGGCCACACTATGGAAGTGTACATTGACGATATGGTGGTCAAGTCCAAAGAAGAGCAAACTCATCTAGCCGATCTGAAAGAGACATTCGGCATTTTACGCAAATACAAAATGAAGCTAAATGCTTCCAAATGTGCGTTGGGGATTAGTTTTGGCAAATTCTTGAGTTACATTGTCAACCACTGAGGAATCGAAGCCAACCCCAGGCAAATCACAACAATTCTGGAACTCGGCTCCCCTGAATCGGTTAAGGAAGTTCAGAAGTTGATGGGGATGGCTACCGCACTCAACAGGTTTATCAGTCGTTCCACAGACCACTGCCGACAATTCTTTTATACTCTACGGCAGGGTAAAGCTTTTGAATGGACCTCTGAGTGCGAAGCCGCTTTCAACGGTCTGAAGACTTATCTCTGATCAGTTCCACTATTGACGACACCATCGCCAGGCGACCCGCTTATTTTATATCTGGCCGTCTCCGACCAGGCTGTCAGCACCGTACTGTTAAAGGAAGAGCTTGGGGAGCAGCGACCAGTGTATTATGTGAGCAAGGCAATGGTTGACGCCGTAACACGTTACCTTCCGTTGGAAAAAATTATCCTAGCCCTCGTCATGGCTGCAAGAAAACTGATGCATTACTTCCAAGGGCATTGCATCGGGGTACTAACAGATTACCCCCTCCGGTCAGTACTATGTAGTGCAGAAACATCAGGGTGTGTTTCAAAGTAGGCTCTCAAACTCGGCTAGTACGATATTTAATTTCTGCCTAGAACCTCAATCAAGGGGCAAGTACTTGCTGATTTCGTGGCCGAATTCACGGGGGGTATTGCCGACTTCAAGTCTGAACAAATTCAACCCAAGCCGAATTGGAGAATTTACGTTGGGGACATTTGGCAGTTGTACTGTGATGGATCATCCAACCAACGAGGCAGTGGAACCGGAGTAGTAATCATGGCTCCCGACGGCGCAATAATTGAGCAGGCCGTCGAACTTGGCTTCGAAGCATCAAATAATGAAGCCGAATACGATGCCCTGCTAGCCAGTTTGCAAAATGCACATGTGTGCCCGGCGTTTGCTTGTATTTTGCAATTCAAAACTAGTGATCAATCAACTGAAGGAGGAGTACGCGGCCAAAAACGACCGTATGGCAGCTTATATGAAAACGGCAAATTCCTTGCTAGCAAAATTTGACCATCATGAATTGAACCAAATAACCCGTGACCAGAACACACATGCAGATGCCCTGGCTTGCCTAGCCTCCGCCATTAACTCAGAGATTAAACGGACCATTGAAGTAGGTTTCATCCCAGAGCCGAGCATTGGCCCTTCTGGGGAAGTCCAGGTCAATATCATAGAGTCAGGACTTTGTTGGATGGACTCCATTGCTGCATTCCTGTCCTCTGAACAGCTCCCAGCGGACAAGAAAGAAGCGCACAAGCTACGAAACAAAGCCCTGCGATACTACTTGGATCCGCAAGGAAAGCTTTATAAAAAATCCCTTTCTGGTCCATACTTGGAATGCGTTCATCCGAACATAGTCGAAGAACTTCTGACCGAAATACATGACGGCAGCTGTGGCGCCCATTCTGGCAGGCGCTCTTTGGCTCATCGAGCTGTGACACAGGGGTATTACTGGCCAACAATGAGAGTCGATGCCGAATATTACGTGAAAAGGTGTGAACAATGCCAGAAGTTTTCTTCTTTGACCCACCTGCCCGCTGAAGAGTTAAGCTCTATAACCAGTCCTTGGTTGTTTGCCCAATGGGGACTTGACATCGTCAGACCACTGCCTCGTGCCCCGGGTAGCAAGCGATTTTTGATTGTCACGACAGATTATTTCACAAAATGGGTAGAAGCGAAGGCACTAACGCACATCCGAGATACTGACGTGAAGCGTTTTGTATGGAGAAATATCATAACACGATTCGGCATTCCAAGAGCACTAATTTCAGACAACGGCACCCAGTTTGATTGCGGTGTCTACAGGGAGTGCAACAAGTATGGTATTCAACCCTATTATTCCTCCCTAGCTTATCCACAAAATAATGGCCAAGCTGAAGCCTCCAACAAATCTATTCTAGACGACATCAAGAAGAAGCTGGAGAAAGCTAAAGGAAGATAGGTAGAAGAGTTACCAAGTGTATTATGGGCTCATCTCACTACTCCGAGGCGGTCCACTGGGGAGACGCCGTTCGCTTTGTGCTTCAGAACGTAGACAATCATCTCCTTGGAGATCGGCCTCCCAACCTTGAAATCAAAAGTTTTTTATTTGGGCCGAAATGACATGATGTTGGCCTTGGATTTGATTCAGATTGAAGAACGGAGAGACCGTGCCCTTGCATCCATGGCACGGTACCAGCAGCAACTTGCTAAGTCATATAATCAGCGTGTTCAACTGTGCCACTACACACCAGGACAGTTGGTCCTGAATAAAGTGCTTCCAGCTGCCAAGAATCCAGCTGACGGAAAATTGGGCCCTAACTGGGATGGCCCTTATCAGATCGACTCAATCGAGGGAGTAGGGGCATATTGGCTCGAAGACATGTATGGGAGAAGTCTGCCACGGCCTTGGAATTCCACGCATTTATGTAAATTCTATCATTGACTCGACTTGTGGGGCATGATACTTGTTCTGAATGGTTCACCATGTACATATTTCACTTTTGCAATGCAAAGTTTCCCGTTTTCTCATTGCACAATTCAGTTCAAAAGTCTCCAGATTCAGAGCCCTGTTGGTGCATGACACTTTTGGGCGGATTAAGCCTCTGGATTCGGAATGCCCTTCGTGTATCACGATTGGCCAAGTCTCCAGATTCGGAGCCCCATTGGTGCATGACACTTTTGGGCCGATTAAGCCTCCGGATTCAGAGCGCCCTTTGTATATCACGATTGGCCAAGTCTCCAGAGTCGGAGCCCCATTCGTGTATGACACTTATGGGCCGAATAAGACTCCGGATTGAGAGCCCCTTCGTGTATCACGATTGGCCAAGTCTCCGGATTCTGAGCCCCATTGGTGCATGACACATTTGGGCGAATTAAGCCTCCGGATTCGAAGCGCCCTTCGTGTATCATGATTGGTCAAGTCTCCGAATTCGGAGCCCCATTAGTGCATGACACTTATGGGCCGAATAATACTCCGGATTCGGAGCCCCTTCGTGTATCACGATTGGCCAAGTCTCCGGATTCGGAGCCCCATTAGTGCATGACACTTATGGGCCGAATAAGACTCTGGATTCGGAGCCCCTTCGTGGATATGACGATTGGCCGAGACAAAAAGCCTCCAAATTCAGAGCCCCATCCGTGCATGACACGTTTGGGCCGAATAAGACTCCAGATTCGGAGTGCCCTTCACGATGAAATTAAAGCATACAAACATTCAAAATGAAATGCTTCGTTAAGTTGAGCCGAAAAAAACCGTATACACAAATTAAAGCATGCAAACATTCAAAATGAAATGCTTAATTAAGTTGAGCCGGCGCAAACCGTATAAACAAATTAAAGCATGCAAACATTCAAAACAAAATGCTTAATTAAGTTGAGTCGGCGCAAACCGTATAAACAAGTTGAAGCACGCAAACATTTAAAATAGAGTATTTTATTAAGTTAACCAATAAATACATAGCTGACGCCCAATCTGTGTTGGAGCGTTTACAATATGTTCAATTCTATTCAGCATCACCCTCGTCATCGCTCTTCTCAATTTCAAAAGCGCCAAAAGGAAAGTAATGACGTTGGTATAATGGCGAAGCCGATTCAACTCCTGCTTCTTGGAGAGCCTTTTTGGCTTGGAGAGCCTTAATCCACCCGTGCCTAAAGCCCCGATTCTCGCATCGGCATACCTCCTCTGCGAGTTTCTCCTTGGTCTTCTCTATCCCAACTTTCCGGCTGTCATGGAAGCCTTTTTCATAACCCATGGACCTTGCAGTCTCTACTGCAAACATGTTTGCCATATCTCGATCGACAATCGCGTGACTTATAAGCCGTTGGGTCACCCTTTCTTCCATAATCGGGTTAGTTTGGTCAGGCCGCACGCGGCTCGGCAGTTTGGGCCTTCCTTAGCTCATGCTCGGCCTTCTCCACACGAGCCTCCAAGTTTTGAATTCGTTCGTCCTTCTTATCTATCTCCCGCCACGCGACACGTAGACACATGCCGACTTCATAACGGTATACAGCCCTCTCACTGCTCCATGGATGCCCTCTCGAAACACTTCGAAATCTTGTCGACCAACCATCGACTGCTGGACTTCCGGTGGAAAAATCTGTCGAGCGAACTCGACTACTACACCTAGGTCGTAAACAATAGAATCCACCTCCGTCATCGGTTTATTCCTCACAAGAACTGCAAAACTCAACAGTCATGGTGTTGCATCGGACTCATTTCTCGGTCGCGATCGAGGGGAGCTGCCCCGTTGCTGTTTTGTCCTTTGGGGTGATCCGCTTCGACGACTTGGGGGCTGACGTTTTTCCCGTTCCCTGGACGTCCTACTTCCTGTGCGTGTGGGCTCACTGCTGCAATTCATTTCAGTGTCAAGCTCAACCAACGTCTGCCATTCTCCTTTGTTATTAAAGAACAGTCTGTTTGACATTCACACTTATCCGACCTTCCGCAACAAATTGGTCTAAATTGAGTCTGAACACAATAAGTGAAATTACGGGCGCGAAGAACCCACCCCATTTATTCCTAACGCATGTAGCGTCCCCGAGGCGATTTCATTAATGCTAAACTCGAAAAGCTCGATGTCGATCGACGTGCGCCGCAGCCACGCCATGAACTAATGATATTCCACTTTCGGGGTTCATACATTGGCTGGGGAAAGGGCAAATTTATTAATCTGATTGGCCAAATATCTAAGCCCGACACTGATCGATCTGTGCCTCAACCACTCCATGAACTAATGATATTCGGCTTTCGGAGTTCATACATTGGCTGGGGCAAGGGAAGATTTATTAATCTGATCGGTGAAATATCTAAGCTCGATGCCGATCGATCTGTGCCGCAGCCACACCATGAACTAATGATATTCGGCTTTCAGGGTTCATACATTGCCTGGGACAAGGGCAGATTTATTAATCTGATCGGCCAAATATCTAAGCCCGATGCCGATCGATCTATGCAGCAGCCACTCCATGAACTAATGATATTCGACTTTCGAAGTTCATACATTGGCTGGGGGCAAGGGTAGATTTATTAATCTGATTGACTATTCGACGAGGATAAATTACTAAATTGCCTAGTTATCTAATCGACAAGTGTACACGAATGTTTTATCCAAAGTAGCAAAAAGCAATACCATTCATCAATAGCAAAATTAAGCACAAATAATAGCAAAGTACAAAGGAAATTTTCATTAGTAAATTGGGCACAAACTGTAGCCATTTTGCATATGAAAACTACTAAACAAAAAGCTACAAGTTCGCATGGAAATGCCTAGCAAAAACTTAAAAACTATAGTCATTTTACACATAAAAACTACTAAACGAAAAAATGCAACAATACATTCAAAATCCTTAAACAGAAACAGCTAAAATGTCGCCCTAATCAATCCTCAGAGTCAGACTCCAGCGGCTCAACATCCACTTGCTCATATGGAATCAGCATAGCCAATGTCACATTAGCAGCAGCAAGGGCTTTGAGCCAGCCGTGTTTGAATCCCCGATTTTCAAATTTGGGGACTTCTTCTACATAATTTGCGAGGCCAGCACTTTGCCTAGCCTCGTACGCCTTGGAAGCCTCAGAGTCGGTGTAGACATGCCCGAACGTCCCAAGAAAATCCCGTTTTGTTCATTGGGCTCACTACAGTTCGGACTCAATGTCACGGTTCTTAATCTGATCTTGTAAAGTGCAATACGAGATTGATAAATCACCAAAGAGTCCAAATCCGGCAAATCGTTTTGAAAAACTGATTTTAAAAAGAAGTGCCAAACATGGACTGCTTTGCCAGATACAAAGTCGCCACCTAAATATTTTATTTTTGGGAAATTTAGGAAACCCTGACTCGTACCTAAGGCCACGTGTCCGTCATCACCAAAGTTGCCTCGGCTCAGGAACTTGGGTATGAGAGGGGAAGGTCATGCAATGAGCACCCCCGCTCGCCCGATGAAAGATCGGCCTTTACTAACACGATATCTTGTTTTTGAAAACACATGTGCTATTATTTCGGTTATTAACCTAGAATTACTATGTGATGTGCACAGCATATAAGTATAGACTGGATCGCTTAAGTTGGAACAAAATATCTCATGTTTGTTTTTTAAAGCAGTTTGCTACTCATAAGTAGGCTAAAATGTGGATTTTGCCACCCTCAAGTGGGCTTTAGAAAACATGGTGTTTTGCCACTCTCAAGTGGGCTTAAAACTCGTAATCAATGAATTATTCCAATTCAAGTAATCCAACCTTCACCCACAGGCATTCAGACAGTTATATCACATAAGATGTTAGCCTCACGGCAAGCATGCTATCATGGTAGTCACTCACACACATGCAAGGATGCTAAAGCATAAACACTTACCGAGTACTCCGAGCCAAAACAAAAGCTATGTTAGAAATCAATGCATGATCCTAGCTATGTCAAGAATGCCTAATGCAACACACACAAAATGCAACTAAGATAGGCTCGGCTATTCTAAAATGTCATGTGAAATGCAATTTGATACATGTATTCAAACAAGAATTGAAATACAATGCAGTTAGCATGATGCGCCGAGCCCGGTGCATGCAAAACAGATGAATGGATGCAAACATGCGAGCATAAGGATGCTAATTGAAACATGCCCTAAAACTAACCATCGTAAGCTAGTAAATAAAAGGGGGAAAGAAATGGGGGTTGGAAGACATGCATCACACACACGCATACTTATTTACAACAGTTGTGCCCTCTCTACGGAGGGTCCGAATAAATAATACAGAACTGAATAATTAACTAACTATTCTTAGCTAATTAATTATTACACAACCAAATTGAAACAAATACACATTCTAAGCTAACAAAAGTACTGAAATGGCCTCGTGACAACGGATGCATGCATGCTCAAATTGCCTCACTCAAAAATCCATCACGATGTCCCGATTTGCCTATGTTTGCAACTGGTCCCAGAACACTGCACAAAGCTTCAGAAGGCTGAAACTCCACCATGGGAACCTGTAGGGATGTTGCCGACCAGTTGTTGGCATTGTAGAGCACCTGCCGACCACTTTTTATGCTGAAAACCAGAAAAAGTGGTCGGCCAGGCATTTTATCTGATCGGCCGACCAGTTTTTGCTGCTAGTTTCTGGTTCGCTGCAACAGAGAGCAAGAAAGGGGCATGGCAAAGTATTTGCAACACATGTATGCACAACCACCCTCCCTATCATTACGTAAGCTCAAGGGAGTACGGTTCTCGACCCTCAGGCCACCAATCACGCATCTCGATGCATGATAGCCGAGGAGCCCAAGTTGTACAACTCAATATGAAATGAATGCACACACGAACATATAAAGCCTAAAACTCTATCATGTATAGTCAAGAGTGTCGACGACCGAGAATTGAGGCACGTTTCATCACTTCGAGTATGAAACGCCCTCGTTTCCCGTGTTTGGACTAACTCCTATTCCAAACACAATGCAACAAATAACATGTCATGGCGTACACAATGTGGCTCAAGCATGCGAACATACAATGCAATGAAACAAGCATGTGAACAAGATGCAAGGCACAGGCATGAAAACATGCAATGCAACATGAACAACCTAACAGGGCTAATGGCATGCTCAATGCACATGCATACATACTCAATGCAAGGCAACACAGGCATGCAATCAATGTGAACAACAACTAGCATACAAAACGCAATGAACCACATGGCATACACAATGCTCGATGGACTTAAACCGAAATGGACTGACCTCAGTCATGCCCAAATCAGTGGCCATACATGCTAAGATAGAAACTCAAAATGCTACACAAGCATGCATGCATGTTGGCCCAAGCTCAAGACACAAAATACAACTCTCCAAAGGCATCGAGAGGATGAAACATGGAGTACGATGGCATATGCTCCAGCACTGAAATGGCATGGAAAATGACTTAGAATCATGCGAACAACCCATGTAATGCATGTTGAAAAGCTTAAGCGTCAAAGCTAGTGAAGTGTATTACACTAGAGGCATGCAAGACAATGCTCAAATGGCCAAACCAACCCCAAACAGACCCTATGCAGGCCAAAACAGTAGCAAAGATGGGTTGAGATGATGGCTTGAAAGGCACAAAAATGAGGCTCATGCAATGGCTCACAAATAGGGCATAAAGGCACAACCCTCAAGAACACTTAAGGAGCGGAAAATATGGAAGTGTAACAACCCTACATGCTCTGAAATATCATTCTCAATGATGCCAAAACATGCAAATACCTCAAGTTAAGCATGCAAGAGACCTCAAAACTCAAAGCTAGTCAAGGCTATTACACTACAAGCATGCATGACAAGCCTCATTCGACCAAGAAGCCTCAAAATAGAGCTAAGACAGCCCAAAATAAGAACAAAATCATGCTAGAGCATAGCCAAAATATGCTAGGATAATGAGCCAAAACATCATGCATACAAAGCTAGTAAACAAGATTTACACTACAAGCATATGGAGCATGAAAGAGGCTACCAAACCAGCCAAAAACAAAGTCGTGACAAGTCAAATGATGTCCAAAATCTTATTGAAATGGAGCCAATACATGCTAGAAAGACATGCTACTTTGATGAACCACAAATGGGAATACACTGCACATACAAGAAGCAAACACAAGGTGACCAAACCAGCCATAGATAGAGCTAAGGCAGGCCCTAAAAGTCATGAAAAAGTGCCTGAACCAAGCCTTGAAAGTATGAAGATACATGCTTCTTTGATAGGCCAAAAATGCAAGCAAACAAAACAAGAAGGAAGGGGATCACCCCCCTCTGATTTGAGGCCTCAAAACCACATGTCTACCACTAAAAATCCACTGGATTTCAGTGGCTAAAAGGCCAAGCAAAGACCAACCCAAAGGCCTTAAGGCATGGCACAAAACAAGACTAAACAAGGCATGCAAGAGGGTAGAAGGCCCTCAACACCAAAAGGGCCTTAAACAAACATGCTAAGGACTAAAAAATAGAGCTTTTTGTAGTTCAATGTTAAGCCAAGAGAAGCATGCAAATATGGCTAAGAGAGTGATCAAAACAAAGCTTAAAAGGGAGAAAAGAGGTTACCCTTGAAGCGCTGCAATACCAGCAAATTTCTCAGCCAAGAACCCGCTTTTTAACCTCCAAAATGTCCTCCAAGAACCTCAGTTTAATGATGGGGGTGTATGGTTAAGAGTTGTGGTGCAAAAGTGAAGGATAACACACTCTTTAGGCACCAAATATAGAGATATAGAGGGAATTATATACTTATGCCTTAGGGAAATTTCAGAACCTCTGGAATGGAGAGGGAGAGCCTCACTTATAGAAAAACAAAAGTTCAAGCTTCTTAGAGAAGCTAAAACTTGGATGCAATCCCTCCATACACGTGTATGGAGGATACAGTCTGTGCCCTCCAATTGGCACAGCTGGCATCCACACAGTCTGCTAAAACAGGGGGAGAGCTGCCGACCACTTATAGTGGTCGGCCTGCTACTTGCAGTGGTCTGCCGACCACTTCAAGTGGTCTCCCAGGAAAAAAAGTGGTCAATAGGGGAAAATGGTGGTCTCCACACTGAAAGAAAGCTAATGGTGTGGTGGGAGACCAAAAAAGGTGGCCCAAAGACCAAGAAAACCAGTTTCCCGACTAGAAAACTGGCTGGCGAGAAGAAAAGTGGTCTCAGAGGGGAAAAACTGGTCTCCCACCCTCGTACCACCTTCCAAATAAGGAATACAAGATTTTTACCAAAAACAAACCAAAACGGATGCAAGATGAGAGTTCGGGAGGCAAAGCGTGTAGTCGGGAGCCTCGAAAACTAGCTGTCGAACACCAAAAGTGGTACACGACCACAAAAGTGGTCTCTCGGACCACATTGTCCCTCTAGGGAGAGGAATCAAGGTATGGTTCGAAAACCAAGCCAAACGGAGAACGTTAAGCGGTCCCGAGACAAGGCGCACGGTCGAAGACTCCAAAAACCAGAAACTAGTCTCCAAACGGGAAAAGTGGCCTACGACCACGAAAAGTAGTCTACGACCACAGAGAGATGGTCTACAAGACCTCTCCCTCCCTCCGGGAAGGGAAAACAAGGTTCAGTCCACAAACCGAGCCAAAGCACAAAGAGTTCGGAGACCCGGAGGCAAGGCTCTCAACCAAAACTCCGAAGCTCGAAACGAGCACAACAAGCATTATCACTGAGTGCTTAATTGATGATGTCTAAGTCTTAAGGTCGGTCAAAAATGGGGTGTCTACAGTTGCCCCTCTTTGACAGAACTCGAAAGTCATAAATGACGGGAGTAAATGTTAAAGCCCAGAGACGACTCATTTTTGACAAGGCCGAAGACTTAGACAAACAGGCAAGATAACACAGAGACGTGCCCGCAAGCAGGGGCAAAATGCAAAAGACATGCACAATGCCGGACATAACTTATGATCATGCAAAGAAAGCTGTAATGAAGCAATTATACACAATAAATGCAACAGTTTAAGCCAACGAATACAAATCGAACTACATTTCATGCAGGAAGAATGTGAGAGAATTATACAATTCTCGCTACGTCTCACGCGGAGAAATATAATATCGTCCAGCTCGTTTGGTCGCGCCAGCTTCGAATGAACCGTACATACAATATCGTGCCTGTAAAAGGATGAAACTCAACAGGTACAATATCGTTAGATACATACATAGTAAGGCAAGTGAAAAGCGCGTGACAACGCAAGTGGAGGGGTGCATGGCAATGCAAGTAACGTGCATAACAACACAAGGCAAATGCGCATAACAATGTGAGTAACATGCGTGACAACACAAGTAGAGATCACGCAAGTAAAGAAAGTGCATAACAATGCAAGAAAAGTGCAACTTCAATAGCATGTTTGGAACAAAATGACGAGTAAAGAAGTTCATGCCTTAAAGAGAGCAATTCAACCGTGACCTTCGATTTACCTCTTGGAGGGGTTACACCATATTCCAAAAGGATACACCTTACCCATGACGAGTAACGATGAGCCACGCATCGAAGATTCGAATTTGAAGTTCCCACTGAGAGAATTTCGCACCGAAAAGTGTACTTTTCTTGTACTTTCTCGAGAGCAAGGACTCCAATCATCACCAAAATACACAAGGAGAACAAATGGACTTTGGAGACCACCCATGAGGGCCACCGACCACCTAGAACATCCACTAACCAGTTGTTGACCACCAAGTGGTCGGCCAGCCAGAAAAACTGGTCGGCCGACCAATTTACATAATTCGGGGTAGTTTTGTCTTTTAAGGTTCGGCCCTTTAAGTTCATACATCCAAATCACTCTTGCTCACAAATCATAGGCTGAAATACATCCTTCTTCCTTCCTAGACCATTTTCTCTCTCAGATCTACACTTTATACGCGTTTTCCAATGCCCTACATGAAGTTGTTTCGCGAAAACTTTTGATTCTTTTCGTTTTGAACCGATTAAAATTTGATTTGGGTGCTTCTTTCTCCATTTTCACCACTTGAGGTATGTTTGTCTCAAAGTTTGGCACTTTTTCTCGGGCGTTGACTTTTGTTGACTTTTTCTCTTCCCAAGAGTTGACTTTTGTTGACTTTTTGCAATTTTGGCTCATTCTTGCAGATTTCTTCAGATGGCGGGTCACTTTCATCACGACGGAGGTTCTCTACACGCCGAGGACGAGCCAGACATTATGTCATTGCCTCCGAGGATACAACTGTTTGATCCTACAACATACCATCCGGGGGAGCACATTCTTCCTCCTAGCACCTTCTATCACTTTACCAACTTCGCGCGGCGAGCACCTGCGGACCAACTGCTACGGGAGCCAGAGTCTCACCTATCTCACCAGGCGTGAGAGGTACGTGCTTCTCTTTTACATTGTCTGCAATGTATTCTGCATTTCCTACACATTTCATGTTTTCGCTATGCTCGTTCTAAACACATTCATATGCACAGTACTTCTGCTTATTCTAGCATACGGCTTGCACATAGCACAATGCTGATTTGGCACGCAGCTCATTTAGGATATGATGCTGACTTGGCACACAGTTCACCACAATATTCTGTTAATTTGGCGCATAGCTCACTCTGAACACACAATTCATTCTGACCACACAGTTCGTTTCGGGCACACAGCACATTTTTGGGCACACAGCTCGTTCTCGGGCACAAAGCTCATTTTCGGGCACACAGCTCATTCTTTTCGGGCACACAGCTCGTTCTCAGGCATGCAGCTCATTTTCAGGCACACAGCTCGTTTTCAGGCACACAGCTCATTTTCAAGCACGCAGCTCATTTTCATTTCTGAACACACAGTTCATTCACTTCATTTGCACGCAGCTCATTCTCGAGTACACAACTCATTCTTAGGCACACAGCTCATTTTCAGGCACGCAGCTCATTTTCATTTCTGAACACACAGCTCATTCACTTCATTTGCACGCAGCTCATTTTCGGGCACACAGCTCATTCTCGGGCGCATAGCTCATTTTCATTTCTGAACACACAGCTCATTCACTTCATTTGCACGCAGCTCATTTTCGGGCACACAGCTCATTTTCAAACACGCAACTCATTTTCATTTCTGAACACATAGCCCATTCACTGCATTTGCACGCAGCTCATTTTCGGGCACACAGCTTATTTTCATTTCTGAACACACAGCTCATTCACTTCATTTGCACGCAGCTCATTTTCGACACACAGCTTATTTTCAGGTACACAGCTCGCTTTTCGGGCACGCAGCTCATTTTCATTTTTGAGCACACAGCTCATTCACTTCATTTGCACGCAGCTCATTTTCGGGCACAGAGCTTATTCTTGGGCACACAGCTCATTTTCAGGCACACAGCTCGTTTTCGGGCACACAGCTCGCTTTTCGAGCACGCAGCTCATTTTCATTTCTGAACACACAGCTCATTTACTTCATTTGCACGTAGCTCTTATATTCCACTTTGAACACGCGGCTCACACATTTCAACTCTGAAACTGAATACATCTGTTCATTCTGAATGCAGGTACCTTCCCGTTCCACACGAGGTTATGGATCGATTATTGCTAGGGAGTGGTATATGGAGCTCCCAGATGTTGTTCGCCATATCATGGACGAAGTAGGATTTGGACCTTTCTGTGCGGGCTTATCACGTCATCCGACGAGTAGGACTCTGATGGGGGCACTTGTGGAGAGATAGTGGGACACCACCAACTCGTTCCATTTTTCATTTACTGGGGACATGACGATGACCCCATATGATTTCTCCATGCTGACGGCCCTTGACGTGGCAGGCCAACCGATCCCCTATGATGCAGATATGGGCAAGTGGGAGGCCACTTGGATTTATCTGCTGGGAACCCGCCCCCCGGTCGAGAGATCATCAGGTAGGGTCAGGTACACCTGGTTTTCTGAGTGGTTCAGGAGGACTTTGCCCGAGACCATCGAGGCCATACAACAGTATGCTCGGGGATTTTTGATGTTCCTCCTCGGGACCACTCTGTTTTTCGACAGGGGGAACACAGTTGGACTTTATCTGCTCAGTGCTTTGGTAGACCTATCACAAGTCAGTCAGTATGATTGGGGCGGCGCTGGCCTCGCTACCCTTTATTGCTACATAAGCGCGACCTCTCGCGGGTGGGGGAACATAGTAGGTGGCTACTAGTGAACCTGGGAGGTATGTTCTGCCCTCTTTGATTTACATTTTTGCTTTTCATTACTTGTACACTGCACACGGCAAACATTACTTTATGTATTCTACATTCTGCACTCAGCATTCTGTAATCCCTTACACATTCTGTATACTGACAGCTACTATCTTGTCTTTCACAGTTATGGATTTACGCCTACTTCCCGATGCTGGCTCCTGAGCTCGAGGTTGAGGTACCTCTGGAGATCCCCTTCTCTCGCAGATTTGAGGGTCGGTGCCGACCGAGGCCTCGGGACACTCTGCTATACCTCTGGCAGTTTTTCGACACTGTACGGGTGACAGAGGTAATCAAGAACTCTCAGTTCTTCATGCTTTCAACTTTGATTCATCTTGCATATTTATGACATCTAATCTGTTTATGCACTTGCCTTCTGCAGATTACTTGGCAGCCATGGGCACCCTTGTCAGGAGATGCCCGGTTCCAGTTCCCAGGGGCGTGGGCCGCTTCTCGATACAGGGTTTTATTTGAGGGGCCAGCTGGCAGGGCTTGGTTTTTGGGGGATCGCTTCTTGCTTCAGACGATAGACAACCCTGCTCAGGATATCCTCTCAACACCTCCAGAGGACATACGGTCCACTGAGAGACTCACTCCCCAGGAGGTCGAGGTCCTTATGTTGGGTACTGATGCGGTTCTGTTGCTGGAGGAAGGGGAGTACGCGACCTACCACCATACGTACTTGATGCCCCCATTGACTGGTGTCTGTACCCCCACGAGGAGAGCTGCTTACGTTCCATCATTGAGTCGCGCTCGAGCTACAGATATCCCTTCCACTAGCTGGGCTAGCAGATCGAGGGGCAGGGCTAGAGGGATGCCCTCAATTTGCCAGTATGCTTGGTGGCCGGATCTCCCGACCGAGCTGACAGGTTGGGAGTATGAGACACCATACCAGATCTAGCTAGAGCCTCCGCGATTGGATCACCGATACATCAGTGACCCTGACTCACCACCGGTATGTTTTACAGTCTTGATTTATCACTTAGATATTTAGACATCCATTCCTTCACTGATGACTTGCACTTGTATCTGTAACCTCCCAGAGAGTATACTAAGGGGCTACTTAGAGTGGTGGCTTCACTCGAGAGCATGGTCCTGAGGAGAGAGACGCTGCTGTTCGCCTCCGGCGTCTTAGTACTTTTCAATTTCCTTGCATTTATCATACTTCTAATAACATACTGAAATTGAACATTTCACTACATTGATTGACTGCATATATAGAGCACATCTGACACACCACTTTCACATACTGTATCTGTATGCACACACTCTATGCAGCATTCTCGCATCTGCATCTGATATACATACTTTGGCTGATGTATTTAAAATACCTTTTTCAGGTCCCGCAACTACAGACCAGGCCATCCAGGCCTTCTCGAGGAGCTGGGAGAGGTGACTTGACTCGTAGTCGAGGCAGACGTAGAGCTCCTATCAAAGATGACAACGAGTCCAGCGAGGAGGAGGAGTCTGCCCATCCTCAGTCAGAGACATTCGCAGGCAGAGAGGATGACTCTGGTTTCGGTTCTGAGAGCGGAGGTGATGCCGAGTAGGATTCCGAGGATGGCGGCTCCAATTTGGATGGTGGTGCTGGTGGGGGGGTGTAGAGGCTGCTCAGCCAAAGAGGATGAAGAGAGCCTCCCGATCTTGAGCCCGACAGCACTGATGCAGATGTTCCTGCTTTATTTTCCTTTTTACATGTAGTTGTAGCACCTTGTACAACGTTAGGCAGTTTTATTTTCTTTAAAACTTGTACCCTGCTGTAAAATGTTGTAAAAGGAAGCTATGATGGAATGAAACAATTTTTTGTTCAAAAAGTGTTGTATTTTGTACTCTAAGCTTCGCATCGCCTCATTTTGCACAAAAAAATGAGATTGAATAGAAATTAAACATTGTGTATTGCCAAGTCAAGTAGTGAGCCAACATAACGAACTAAACAACTTAACTCACTAAGAAACAACAAAACCTTAGCAAGTTTACAACTCGATAAGCAAAACTTGACAACATAACAAACAGAGAGCAACAACTCGATAAGAAAAACTTAACAACTCGATAAATAAAGAGCGACAACTCGATAAACAAATAGCAACAACTCGATAAGCAAATACATTTTGGACAAAAGAAGCGAAGGAACACATCCGAAACAGAGGTAAACTCGGGCCTTTAGCACTCCCAACACATGGAAAGGCTAGGAGCTCTTTTCTAGAGGCCGAGAAAAGGATGAAAACCAATTTTTCTCCATGGCCGACCACCAAAAGTGGCTGGCCGACCAGTTTTTGTTCTACAAACCAGTTATATGGCCGGCCGACCAGAAAATCTGGCTGGCCGACCAAAAAAAGTGGTCAGCCGACCAGTTGGCCTGGTGACCTCCAGATTTTTGACACTTGTCCTCCTAACAGTGCCTTATCCTCCATAAAGGTTCCAGCTTCGTAGTTCTCTCATTCCATCTCAGTTTTGCATCAAAATGGAGGCATTTCTCGTCCAAAATCTCACAACTTGGATTGCTACCTTAGACGGCTCGGAAAAGTTGAACTTCTGGGGCTTCGGCATAAATGCACTATTCACGCTGAGTCGCACCCCGTTGCACTTTCCGTTTCTCCATGCCGCGGCAAGGTTTTGGAATCCGGTAACACATGTCTTTAGCTTTGGTGGGCAAGAAATGTGTCTTACCTTCGAAGACTTCCAAGCTTTGATGGAGTTCGAGCACAACGAAGAAATCTTGCCCCAACTTCGCTTCGGCCACATCCAAGCCTTAGGACAAATGTGTGGGCTTACTATGCATGACGCTCGGTCATTGATTTGTGACAGAATGCTGGACATTCCGAGTTTGATTCGTCGATTTTACGATGCGGTGACCATGGCGACCATCATTGGCAGGGCTTTTGGCGACATGCGCTTTGCTTATGCATGCTGTCCCATTTCTTGCTTGCCCCAAGCTCGGGAGGATTTAGCACTCGTTTGAACGAAGTTACCCAAGGCTTAAAAGAGGGCAAGAGCTGCATTGCCATGACACTGGCTGAGACATTGATGGGCTTGGACACTTTTCATCGCCAGGAGATGACCAGATTCGCGGGGAGTCCACTACTGCTGCAGGTAATGTTTCCCACCCTGTCTCACATATATATTTCTCACATCACTTGGCCCTCTGGCTCAATTTTTCTCTCAAAACCCTTTTCTCACTTTTCACTCATCGTACATCTCTCTATTCTTTAATCACTCATTCTTCATCCCTCCCCAAGTGTGGTTGATGGATAAGTTACAAGTTGTGGACTCATGCCTAACGTATTCAGCTCGCGGCTATTTCTTCCGATGACATCTGGTCGATGCCCTTGATGAGGGATGGTGGTTTGATTGGATGTGTAGTTTGTCCGCAGACCGCATTGCTTGGCGGTGCCCTTGGCTCAATCTACCAGCGATGCGCTACAGCATATCCCGACAAACTGGGATTTAGTTGATCGGCCTGACACATTGCGTGTTCTACTTTCCTTTTCGGTTCCAGCGCCAGTTTGGACATGATCAGATTTGCACGAAGGAGGGGATAGAGTACCCTGCTACATTTCCGGTCTGAGGTGCGCAGCTAGCTCGGGATGCCGCAGCCTGGAAGACGAGAGAGCTTCTGGCCCCCGCTCCCACTTTCAGTTGCACCCTCTCTGATGCGTGCATGGATTGGCTCGATGAAGAGGCACAGGTCGGGCCCAGCTTGGCATCAGAGGCTTCGACCGGCTCTGGGAGGGGGCGCAGGGACACCTGACTATGCCCCGGATTTATTTGCTTTTCATCAGAACTTTTAAGTTTTCTTTATGAATGTAATAAAAAGCAACTTCAATTTTGTATTCAAGAGCAGGAGGACGCTGTATTGAAATCAATAAAATTGAAGGTTGTGGGTACTGAAAATTTTCCATTCGGTCTAAAAATGGTCTAAGTTGTAAAAAGATTAATTTGAGCAAAATCAACTTTTATTAAAACTTTTCAAAACCATTTTCGATATGGATCAGAACTGGACACGCCTGAGATCTGTCACTGAAATGTACAACCCCGGACTCCAACAACTGGAAAGTTGCCCCTAGTCTGAATAGCACTGTACCGAAGATCACAACCGAGCTCTTGAATGAAAAATAGACAAAGATGACCGAGGTGATCAAATGGACAAAGTTGATCGGGGAAGTGATTATGGTTGGACTTCAAGATGAAGTTGCCTATGTATCCCAAAGATAGGAATCAAACCTTACGTAGTTCAGCTTGGGTTCACTCGAGTGTTAACTCTCTCCTTTTGCGCTCTAACTTTTGCCAAGGCCGCCCTTTGTGGGTTTTCAACCTTGCGAGCTCAGTGTTTATAATTTCAAATTTTTCTACGCTCTAACTTTTGCCTAGGTCGCCCTTTCGGGTTTTCGACCTAGCGAGCCACTCAAGGGTAATATTTCTTCAACTTGTCCATGTTGATTGGCTGTGAGAACTCTAGGCCATCCAGGTCCATTAGAACAACAGCTCCGCCCGACCAGACAGACTTGATGATATAAGGACCAGTCCAATTGGGTCTGAACTTGCCCCTAGGGTCGTGAATGGGAGCTCGATTGTCTTCGAGCACCAAATCTCCTTCTTTCAAACTCCTGGACTTAACCTACTTGTTGAAAGCCCTGGCAATTCGTCGTTGATAACCCTAAACATGGTACAATGCTTTCAGCCTTCTTTCATCAAACAGCATGAGTTCTTCAAACCTGCTCTGTTGCCAATCTGCCTCAGCTATTTGAAACTCAGCCAATGCCCGCAATAACGGAACCTCAATTTTGATCGGTAGAATGGCCTCCATCCCATAGACCAATGAATACGGAGTCGCTCTAGTAGAAGTTCTAATTGACGTCCAGTAGCCCCATAGAGCAAACGGCAACTTATTTGGCCAGTCCTGGTAGGTTTCCATCATCTTCTGCAATATGTGCTTAATGTTCTTGTTGGCGGCCTCAACTGCTCCATTGGTTTGCGGCCAACATGTAGACGACTTATGAAAAGCCACGTTGTATTTGTCCAACAAGTAGATCACCTCCTTCTTGAAGTGGGAACCATTATCTGAAATAATCTCGTTCGGGACTCTGTAGCGACAAATGATGTTCTTTCTGATGAACTTTGCAACATGTGAAGTCTTCAACATCGCATAAGATTGGGCCTCAACCCACTTTGTAAAATAGTCTATTGCGACCAGGATGAACTCATGCCCATTGGACCCCTTCGGAGTGACAACCCTAATTACATCAATTCCCCAAACTGAAAATGGCCACGATGAAGTCATATTGTACAGCTTCGACGACGGGATGTTCATGCAGTTCGCATGGATCTGGCATTTGTGGCATCGTCGTACAAAGCCAATACAATCCTCCTCTATGGTGGACCAATAGTAACCTTGTCTAAGTATCTTCCGGGCTAGTATCACCCCATTCATGTGCGCTCCGCACTCTCCTCCATGGATGGCCTCCATTAGGCGCTTCGACTCTTCAACATCAACACACAGCTTATGCATTCCCAGATGACCTCTCTTGTACAGTTTACCCCCGCAAACGATGAACTGAGCAGCCATTCTTCGGATTGCCCTCTTGTCTTTGGCATTTGCCCTTGGTGGATACGTCTATTTTTCCAAGAAGTTCCAAACATGGTAATACCAAGGGTTCTCATCTTGTACCTCATCTATGGCAGCAATCAACTCGTAGACTGGCGCGAATTTCTGTTCGATGATGATCGGACGCATCCAGACTCCGAAAGGGATGTCTATCATAGAAGATAGAGTTGCTAGTGAATCTGCGAACCTGTTGTTCTCTCTTAGTAGATGAGTGAAGTTTAGCTTCTCAAACCGAGGAATCAGCAAGTCCAAGGTCTGGTGGTATATTCTCATCTTTTCTTCTTTGACTTTCCAATATCCTTTTGCTTGAGATACAACAAGGTTTGAGTCCCCGATGACGTCCAACCATTTTGCCCCTAGTTCCAGAGCTGCTTCTAGTCCAGCAATACATGCCTCATACTCTGCCTTATTGTTCGATACTTCGAACCGGAGTTTGAATGCTAGAGGGATACGAGAATTATCGGGTGCTATCAGCAACACCCCTATCCCATACACGTATTGGTTTGACGCTCCGTCAAAGTACATCGTCCAAAATTCTTTTTCGACATGCAAAATGGCCTCGTCTGGGAATAGGTACTCAACTGCTTCATCCCCTTTAACTGGGTGATCGGCTAGGAACTCCGCTACTGCTCTCTCCTTTACTGACTTGCGCGTCACATATTTCAAATCGAATTCGGAAAGCAGAAGCAACCAACGAGCTAGCCTACCCGTAAATGCCAATTTCTTGAAGAGATATTTGATGGGATCTAATCTCGAAACCAACATTACAGAGTGAGCTAACAGGTAGTACCGCAGCTTCCTGGTAACCCATACCAAGGCTAAGCAAGTCTTTTCCAGCGGAGTGTAACGGGTCTCGTAATCTAGCATCTTCTTGCTCAGGTAGTAGATAGCTCTCTCCACCTTGTCCTCGAACTCCTGTGCAAGCATGCAGCCTATTGTAGTTTCAGTCAATGAAAGATACAAATCAATGGTTTCCCCGGCTCAGGTGGTGACAACATAGGTGGGTTCTGTAAATATTGCTTAATCTGTTCAAAAGCAGCTTGGCATCGGCCGTCCCATTGGAACTTCTTTCCTTTCTTCAGGAGACCAAAAAGTGGTTCACAAGTCAATGTTAATTTTGCGATAAACCGTCTTATGAATTGCACTTTACCCAAAAAGCCTCGCACCTCCTTTTCAGTCCTTGGTGGTGGCATTTCTAAGATGGCCTTGATTTTGGAAGGGTCGACTTCGATACCTCTCTGTGTGATCAAGAATCCTAGCATTTTCCCTGCTATAACACCGAACGTACGTTTCTGAGGAATCAACCACAACTAAAATTCTCTGATCCTTTGGAAGAACTTTTGCAAGGCAGTCTAGTGGCCCTCTCTTTCCTTGGACTTGATAATCATGTCGTCCACGTACACCTTAACCTCATTGTGGATCATGTCATGCAATATCGTGGTCGCAGTCCGTTGATATATAGCTTCAGCATTCTTTAACCCAAATGGCATCACCCTGTAACAATATGTCCCCCACGGGGTGGTGAAAGCAGTCTTCTCCCGGTCTTCGGGTGCCATCAGAATCTGATTGTAGCTTGAGAATTCATCCATGAACGAAAGCAGTACATGCCCAGTAGTGAAGTCCACTAACTCATCGATATGCAGCATAGGAGAGTCGTCCTTCGGACTAGCTTTGTTCAAATCCCTGAAATCCGTACACACCCGAATCCGACCATCCTTCTTCGGCACTGGAACTATGTTGGCCAGCCAAGTTGGGTACTCAAATACCAGCAGGAACCCTGTGTCAATTTGCTTGGTGACCTCTTCTTTAATCTTGAGAGCCCAGTCCGGGCAGATCCTTCTGAGTTTCTGCTTAACGGGTCGGGCCTCTAGGTCAAGAGGGATCCGATGCTATACAATCTCAGGATCGATTCCAGGCATGTTTTCGTAGGACCACGCGAAAACATCTTTGAAATCTTTTAATAAAGCGACTAAGCCCTCGCACTCCTCCAAAGACAACGTGCACCCAATCTGGACCAGTCACGGGTCCTTCTCAATACCAACATTAACTGTAGTGATTTCATCAACCAATGGTTTAACAAATCTCTCCTGCTCTTGATCAATTAAACGCTCTAAAATCGGAGGAATTTCTTCCTCGTCGTTTTCATCAAAATTTTGAAAGTTCTTATTAATACAATAAATCAAAGGCATAGAAAAGTACTCAGAAGCCACGGCCATTCCATTCTCATTAATCACTTCCAAATCGTCCGATTCCTCTGTTACAACTGACTCAAAAAAGAAAGAAAAAGACAACCTAGACAAGACTGTGGCATCCGGGTTGTCATCCCTAGGAATACCGGACTCAGACTCAGACAAGCTGGAACCTGATTCCAAATCCACAGACTCGGTGGAATCAGATTCTGGCTCACTACTTGACCCGGTGCTGCTTGATAAAAATCCCTCCTTGTACTGCCAGATGAGAGAGGGTGCAATGGATGCATCCAAAATGTTTGAAGGTGGGCTCGCAGCCGTTTCATTCCCAAGAAGTTATCCCCCAAGCAATTTTGTACGATCGAAGGATCTAAAAGTAGACAAGCCAGTGCTACACCCACTTCAATCTCAGTGCTCTCAGAATCCACTTCCTTATACTGTTCAACTTCAGCTAATGGGTCTGTCTGCTCCTCGGCAACGTCATCCTCGGATAACTGCAAGTCAAAGAAGATCTCAAACCCTGGTAAGCGACACTTCTCTGCATTCAACCATGGTTCTGGGAAGCCGCAGAATGGAAAATCCTCCCCCTCCCGGACAAAGCGTCCGTTTAGAGTACCCTGGATGGGGCAGTACATTAACTCATAAGGCTTCCCTGCCTGCTTTGCTCTGGCTCTCCCAGCCATCTCCTTGCCTTTCCTCACCTAGTCTTTTTTGGTGGGCAGATAACCCAAGCCAAAGGTATGCGGGTTGTGCGGCACTTTGGCCAATACTGCAATGCTTTTCCGGCCACTCTTCCCTAATCCCATCTTGGGGATGTGTTGGAGCTTGTTCATGAGGTACACTGACTGTGTGCTGACATATAACCCTTCATCAACAGCCAAGATGTTCTGTACGACCCAGGCCTTGGCGAGAGTAAATCCTGACAGGAACATATCCTCCGTGCCATGCTCAATTTCCAAAGCTGGTGTAGACACCTCTGGCAGCGGATGGATTGACGAATTTCCAAAAACTATAGCCACCCCCTTCCTATGGGGGTACTTCAACATCTGATGTAGGGTGGAAGAGACCGCCCTCACCTGGTGCAGCCACGGCCGCCCTAGGAGTAGATTGAAGGTCGTAGGAATGTCCATGACATGGAAGTCAATCTCGTACTGTCCTGGACCAACCTGAGTCTGGATCTTTACGGTCCCCATCACCTCTCTGCTAGTATTGTCATATGCCCTTATTACCTGGGTTGTTGGCACAAAGTCCGCAGGCTTCAACCCAATTGCATATGTCGTCCTCGACGGGCACACGTTAATAGCGGATCCCGTGTCGACAAGAACTACCGGTACCCACTTGTCTCTACATTCCACAAAGATGTAGAGAGGTTTGTTATGATTTGCAGCCTCAGGCGGCAGTTCCTTGTCGGAAAAGGTCAACATCGGGAAAGCCCCTCCCGGAAAAACCAATCCTACCAGCTGCTCAGGCGTGGTGTCTATTGAGAGTTTGGCCTTACCCATTGCCGATAGGACAGCTTGTCTATGAACTCGTGATGCCACAAGCAGCCCCCAGATGGAGATGTCTGCCTGTATCTTTTTCAACTGTTTCAGCACAGCCTCTTCTTCTAGTAGCTTTTCTTTCTGCTTCTCCGTCTCCTTGTCCTTTCCAGACACCTCTGGTTGATCTAGGTGTGGGGGTTTGAAATACCGCCCGCTCCTAGTCATATGGTCAACTTCGCCAATGTACCAGGTATCATCCGGCTGGTTGTTTCCCCAGTCCTCATCGGTGTGGACAAGACATAGGTCTTCGTCTTCCTACCACATGCCATCGGTGGCCTACAAACACCTGTCCGGCTCCGTTACAACTATCCTTGTACCCACAGCACCTTCCGTCCATGTGCTTGTAGCACGCTCTGTCCTTGTGCACACAGCACGTTTAGTCCCCACAGGGGCTTTGGCCTTTCTGGCTCTCTCAGAATCTTCGATCCCTTCCCATTCAAACTGTTTCAGCGCAGCCTGCTGTTCAACATCTCCTATATTCAAAATGCCCAAATCCCGAGCAAAATTCTTGGTACCGGTGCTCTCCAGCGATGCATTCTGATTCCCGGCCCTTCCGGCCACAGCTGATGTCCTTGTCCCTAACGGGCCCTGTTCTGGCTGAGATTCTTCAACAACATCTGGTTGGTCATCAAGCCACCCTGTAGCCTCTGCTGACCCATCAAAATCAAACCAGTTGACTGTCATGTCTCCTGGATCTTGTTCGTTAAAAAATTGAAGGTTAACAATGTCCTCTTCCAAATCCGCTAAGTCATCTAGCCTCTGATCAAGTTCATCCTTCCGTACTACACAAATCTCTGCCCCCACTGGCAATTCCACATTCGGCCTAACCTGGCCCGCTGACGTAATGTAGCCACTCGGATTGTATACCTCCTCAGCAAAGCTCCCAAATTCCTCAGACCTTGAATCAACAATCCCACTTTCCTCCGAAATCATCCCTGTCCTATCTTCGATAGTCACCACCACTGGTTCAGGTTGGGTTCGGGAGATGTCCAACATGCACAAGTCAGTGCTGTCAGGAATGAACACCTCCGGCTTGGGTAGGTGAGACGGGGTAATGTATATGCTAGGGTCGTCTGACACAATCCCAGTTTGGATCAGATTGATGCATTTGGGAGGTGGAGCTTGGTTATGTGGCGAGAGAGGGTTGGTTATGACATTCGGTTTTTTCGGAGGTACAATCACCCTGTTGTCAACGAGATCTTGAATCTCGTGACGCAATCTAAAGCAATGGTCGGTGTCATAACCATGCTGTTGGTGAAGGGCGCAGTGAAGTGTTTCTGGCAATGGCCGCGGCTCCAGGGGCTTCAAGTGTCCTTTCTTGATTAAAACCCCTAGAGCTTTGGACAGGGGCATGTATAATGGAGTGAAGGTTCTTTGGCCTCGAGGTAGGTACTTGGTTGTTTGTGAGTTACTTCCGGATGCACCGGTGAATGGTGTAGCCGTATGGGTTCTTGGGGTAATGGCGGTGACCATGCTCACATTTGAAACTCTGGCAGCTGCAGCACTGCTTGTGCTTGCATTCGTACTGCGGTTGAAAGTCCTCTTGGGCTGCTCTCTGTCATTGTCAATCAGACCTTGCTTCAAGGCGTCCTCGATCTGCGCCCCAATCTCATGCAGATCTGCAAAAGTGGGGAGAGGGAGGATAATCATCTTCTGCATGAGCTTGGGCTGGAGGTTGCGCACAACCATCCGTATTTGATCTTTGTCAGTCGGCCTAATGGTCATCATTGAGGCTTTGGCCCTCCAGCGGGTTACGAAGTCGGAAAAGCTCGCCTTCGGCTCCTGTCTAGTCGTCTCAAGATCACGAGTTGTGATCTCAATCTGTGTATTGTAAGAGTATTGAGCCATGAAGGCCTCAGCCATCTCTTCCCAATTCCTCTTAACGGAGTCTTCCAGTTTTGCATACCAAATAGTCGCTACACCTGACAGGGTCCGGCCAAATAGGGAAAGCTTTTGCAATCTGGAGAGGTCCATCGGCCTTAAGATATCTGAAAACAGCCGTAGGTGCACCATGAGATCCCCAGACCCATCGAAACGGTCTATGTGCTGCATTTTAAATCGGTCCGGCAGAGTCACGGCCGAGTCGGTGTACCCATCCTCAATGTCCGGAATGGACTTCACACCCTGATATTTCTTGAACAGCTTTTCAAGCTTTCTCACTTTTAGTGTCGTGGGGTCTACCTCAAACTCAAAGGAAGAATCCAGCAGGTTGGTCTGTGCTTTGGGTAGTTGGGGTGGGATCAGGGGCGGAGCCGACCCTGTTAGAACGTTCGTATCATCCTAGACGTGTATTGTCTCCCCAGGTATGGGAACTCTTGGTGGGGGAGGAACCTGGTGTGAAGCAGATGCTCCGGCTTGCTGCTGTAGCCTGGTAATTAACTCTGCCTGTTGGGCCATGACTTTGGCCTGTTGTTTGGCAAATTCTGCTTGACGGGAAGCGTCCTGCTGCATGGTTTTAATACTTTCCTAGAGCTGACGCATCATCTCTTCCATTCCTGCCATACTGCCCTGATCTAACTGAACCACCGGTATATCTGTCTCTACAGTAGACTCGGAAATCTCAACCTGACTACTCAAGGACCACTGATCTGGCAACCACAGTATCGATACACTGCGCCTTACTGACCTTCGTCTAGCAACCAGGGGTAAAGAGTGGAACACTGGTTGTCCGTCCATTAGATCCTCAGATTGATGGAGTCTACGACCTCTAGTCCAGAGTGCTTAGGGAATATCTGCTTGGTCGGAAGCAATTGTGCTAAACTACCTAGCAAAAAGATAAATAAAGCATAATAAGGAAATAATGAACAGAAAAACGGACAGCATAACAACTTAAATAAAGACAACACACCGTTGGCAAACATATGCTGAATGAACCGTTCTCAACCACTGATCACTGTTCCCAAATCTGAATCTGATACCCGCGGATATAACTAATTCTTAAAACACTAATGCCCGCAGGCCTGATACCCAGATTTGCAGACTGATACATGCATTCCTGTAGAGGCACACTCTAAAAGCACATAGCAAGCAAATGAGAGCCAAAACACCCCTATGTTGGGGTAGGGTTTCCCTATCCTATTTTGTCAGGAGCTAGGGTTTCACTACGCACGCAGCAGTTTCAAACAACCTACAACCGGATAAGCAACCTATCCTAGTTTGGAATGGTCACTATGGATTCCGATATGCACTAGGCCGAATGGTCAAAAAGGGTGCCTCCATAACAACCAAAGTTTGTGTTCCCATCGTGGCAGAGCCCATAATCGGTCAGCCTTATGTCATGCTTCTCAAAGTAAGCCTCCAGCAGACCATTCAGGAATAGCAGACGGCAAACACGGTCTCCTAGGTGCACCAATGCAAATGCAATGTAAAGAAACACATAAGTGTAGTCAAAACAAGATATCATGAGTTCGAGTCAAGTTCTCTAAATCCCCAGCAGAGTCGCCAGAAACTGTAGACGCGCCCAAACGTCTCGGAAAAATCCCGTTTTGTTCATTGGGCTCACTACAGTTTGGACTCAATGTCACGGTTCTTAATCTAATCTTGCAAAGTGCAATGCGAGATTGATAAATCACCAAAGAGTCCAAATCCAACAAATCATTTTGAAAAACTAATTTTTAGAAAGAAGTGTCAAACATGGACTGCTTTGCCAGATACAGAGTCGCCACCTAAATATTTTATTTTTGGGAAATTTAAGAAACCCTGACTCGTACCTAAGGCCATGTGTCCGTCATCACCAAAGTTGCCTCGGCTCGAGAACTTGGGTACGAGAGGGGAAGGTCATGCAATGAGCACCCCCGCTCGCCCGATCAAAGATCGGCCTTTACTAACATGATATCTTGTTTTTGAAAACACATGTGCTCTTATTCCGGTTATTAACCTAGAATTACTATGTGATGCGCACAGCATACAAGTATAGACTGGATCATCTAAGTTGGAACAAAACATCTCATGTTTCTTTTGAAAGCGGTTTGCTACTCGCAAGTAGGCTAAAATACGGATTTTGCCATCCTCAAGTGGGCTTTAGAAAACATGGTGTTTTGCCACTCTCAAGTGGGCTTAAAACTCGCAATCAATGAATTGTTCCAATTCAAGAAATCCAACCTTCACCCACAGGCATTCAGGCAGTTATATCACATAAGTAGTTAGCCTCATGGCAAGCATGCTATCATGGTAGTCACTCACACACATGCAAGGATGCTAAAGCATAAACACTTACCAAGTACTCCGAGCTAAAACAAAAGCTATGTTAGAAATCAATGCATGATCCTAACTATGTCAAGAATGCCTAATGTAACACATACAAAATGTAACTAAGATAGGCTCGGCTATTCTAAAATGTCATGTGAAATGCAATTTGATACATGTATTCAAACAGGAATTGAAATACAATGCAGTTAGCATGATACGCCGAGCCCGGTGCATGCAAGACAGATGAATGGATACAAACATGCGAGCATAAGGATGCTAATTGAAACATGCCCTAAAACTAACCATCGTAAGCTGCTAAATAAAAGGGAGAAAGAAATGGGGGTTGGAAAACAGGCATCACACACACGCACACTTATTTACAACAGCTATGCCCTCTCCACGGAGGGTCCGAATAAATAATACAGAACCGACTAATTAACTAACTATTCTTAGCTAATTAATTATTACACAACCAAATTGAAACAAATACACATTCTAAGCTAACAAAAGTACTGAAATGGCCTCGTGACGAGGGATGCATGCATGCTCAAATTGCCTTGCTCGGAAATCCATCGCGATGCCCCGATTTGCCTCTGTTTGCAACTGGTCCCAGAACACTACACAAAGCTTCAGAAGGCTGAAACTCCACCATGGGAACCTGTAGGGATGCTGCCGACCAATTGTTGGCATTGTAGAGCACCTGCCGACCACTTTTTATGCTGAAAACAAGAAAAAGTGGTCGGCCAGCCACTTTATCTGGTCGGCCGACCAGTTTTTGCTGCTGGTTTCTGGTTTGCTGCAATAGAGAGCAAGAAAGGGGCATGGCAAAGTATTTGCAACACATGTATGCACAACCACCCCCTATCATTACGTAAGCTCAAGGAAGTACGATTCTCGACCCTCGGACCACCAATCACGCATCTCGATGCAAGATGGCCGAGGAGCCCAAGTTGTACAACTCAATATGAAATGAATGCACACACGAACATATAAAGCCTAAAACTCTATCATGTATAGTCAAGAGTGTCGGCGACCGAGAATTAAGGCACGTTTCATCACTTCGAGTATGAAACGTCCCTTGTTTCCCGTGTTTGGACTAACTCCTATTCCAAACACAATGCAACAAATAACACGTCATGGCATACACAATGCGGCTCAAGCATGCGAACATACAATGCAATGAAACAAGCATGTGAACAAAATGCAAGGGACAAACATGAAAACATGCAATGCAACATGAACAACCTAACAGGGCTAATGGCATGCTCAATGCACATGCATACATACTCAATGCAAGGTAACACAGGCATGCAATCAATGTGAACAACAACTAGCATACACAATGCAAATGGACGTGGCATACACAATGCAATGAACCACATGGCATACATAATGCTTGATGGGCTTAAACTGAAATGGACTAACCTCCGTCATGCCCAAATCAGTGGCCATACATGCTAAGATAGAAACTCAAAATGCTACACAAACATGCATGCATGTTGGCCCAAGCTCAAGGCACAAAATACAACTCTCCAAAGGCATCGAAAGAATGAAACATGGAGTACGATGGCATATGCTCCAGCATTGAAATGGCATGCAAAATGACTTAGAATCATGCGAACAACCCATGTAATGCATGTTGAAAAGCTCAAGCGTCAAAGCTAGTGAAGTGTATTACACTAGAGGCATACAAGACAATACTCAAATGGCCAAACCAACCCCAAACAAACCGTATGCCGGCCAAAATAGTAGCAAAGATGGGTTGAGATGATGCCTTGAAAGGCACGAAAATGAGGCTCATGAAATGGCTCAGAAATAGGGCATAAAGGCACAACCCTCAAGAACACTTAAGGAGTGGAAAATATGGAAGTGTAACAGCCCTACATGCTCTGAAATATCATTCTCAATGATGCCAAAACATGCAAATACCTCAAGTTGAGCATGCAAGAGACCTCAAAACTCAAAGCTAGTCAAGGCTATTACACTACAAGCATACATGACAAGCCTCATTCGACCAAGAAGCCTCAAAACAGAGCTAAGACAGCCCAAAATAAGAACAAAATCATGCTAGAGCATAGCCAAAATATGCTAGGATAATGAACCAAAACATCATGCATACAAAGCTAGTAAACAAGATTTACACTACAAGCATATAGAGCATGCAAGAGGCTACCAAACCAGCCAAAAATAGAGTCATGACAAGTTAAATGATGGCCAAAAACCTACTAAAATGGAGCCAATACATGCTAGAATGACATGCTACTTTGATGAGCCACAAATGGGAATACACTACACATACAAGAAGCAAATGCAAGGTGACCAAACCAGCCATAGACAGAGCTAAGGAAGGCCCTAAAAGTCATGAAAAAGTGCCTGAACCAAGCCTTGAAAGTATGAAGATGCATGCTCCTTTGATAGGCCAAAAATGCAAGCAAACAAAACAAGAAGAGAGGGGATCACCCCCCTCTGATTTGAGGCCTCAAAACCACATGCCTACCACTGAAAATCCACTGGATTTTAGTGGCTAAAAGGCCAAGCAAAGACCAACCCAAAGGCCTTAAGGCATGGCACAAAACAAGACTAAACAAGGCATTCAAGAGGGTAGAAGGCCCTCAACACCAAAAGAGCCTTAAACAAACATGCTAAGGACTGAAAAATAGAGCTTTTTATAGATCAATGTTAAGCCAATAGAAGCATGCAAATATGGCTAAGAGAGTGATCAAAACAAAGCTTAAAAGGGAGAAAAGAGGTTACCCTTGACGCGCTGCAATACCAGCAAATTTCTCAGCCAAGAACCCGCTTTTTAACCTCCAAAATGTCCTCCAAGAACCTCAGTTTAATGATGGGAGTGTATGGTTAAGAGTTGTGGTGCAAAAGTGAAGGATAACACACTCTTTAGGCACCAAATATAGAGATATAGAGGGAATTATATACTTATGCCTTAGGGAAATTTCAGAACCTCTGGAATGGAGAGGGAGAGCCTCTCTTATAGAAAAACAAAGGTTCAAGCTTCTTAGAGAAGCTAAAACTTGGATGCAATCCCTCCATACACGTGTATGGAGGATACAGTCTGTGCCCTCTAGCTGGCACAGCTGGCATCCACACAGTCTGCCAAAACAGGGGGAGAGCTGCCGACCACTTAAAGTGGTCGGCCTGCTACTTGCAGTGGTCGGCCGACCACTTCAAGTGGTCTCCCAAGAAAAAAAGTGGTCGGCAGGGGAAAATGGTGGTCTCCACACTGAAAGAAAGCTAATGGTGTGGTGGAAGACCAGAAAATGTAGCCCAAAGACCAAGAAAACCAGTTTCCCGACCAAAAAACTAGCTGGCGAGAAGAAAAGTGGTCTCAAAGGGGAAAAACTGGTCTCCCACCCTCGTACCACCTTCCAAACAAGGAATACAAGATTTGTACCAAAAACAAATCAAAACGGATGCAAGACGAGAGTTCGGGAGGCAACGCGTGCAGCCGAGAGCCTAGAAAACTAGCTGCCGAGCACCAAAAATGGTACACGACCACAAAAGTGGTCTCTCGGACCATAGTGTCCCTCTAGGGAGAGGAATCAAGGTGTGGTTCGAAAACCAAGCCAAACGGAGAACGTTAAGCGGTCCCGAGACAAGGCGCACGACCGAAGGCTCCAAAAACTGAAAACTAGTCTCCAAACGGGAAGAGTGGCCTATGACCACGAAAAGTAGTCTACGACCATAGAGAGATGGTCTACAAGACCTCTACCTTCCTTCGGAAAAGGAAAACAAGGTTCGGTCCACAAACCGAGCCAAAGCACAAAGAGTTCGGAGACCCGAAGGCAAGGCTCTCAGCCAAAACTCTGAAGCTCGAAACGAGCACAACAAGCATTATCACCGAGTGCTCAATCGATGACGTCTGAGTCTTAAGGTCGGTCAAAAATGGGGTGTCTACAGTTGGCTACTTCCTTCGCCTTCTTCGATTCTTCCAAGTCAGCCTCCAGTTTAGCAATCGTCTCTCGGGCTAACTTGAGCGCATTTTCGCTAGCGTTTGCCCTCTCCTCAGCGGCCAATCTGAGTTGGTCTGAATTCCTTGCCCTTTCTATCTCGGCCTCGGCCCTCGCACCTTCCATCTTCACCCTCGCTACTTCGAACTTGGTCCTGCTCCTCTGGCCTTCAACTTTTGATTGTAAACGGCCAATTCGTTTGATGACGTTATGCTGGCGACGGCCTATCTTGGCTATCCTTCCGACCGTCTACAAAACAGGAAATTAAAACCAAAACAATATATGCATAAAAGGGAAAGACAAGATCAAAGTATATACTAGCAGAGCCGATTAAGGGACTAATGCTATTGCCAACAGATCCGGCTCCGCCCGGAAAGCCACCTTGTCAGCCGGCAATGAGAGCGACGAAGCCAGGCTCAATGCCACGGCTGGATCTTTCATAGCCAACGCGTCAGAGGAGATCGGCATGTTTTTTATCTTTGGTTAAACGACAAAGGGCACAATCACATCTGACTTCTCTAAGCGCGGCCGTTTGTCAGCAGGGTTTTCTTCAGAACTGGCCTCAACCTCGGCAGGATGTTTCTCCGCCCTTCGCTCAGCCTCCTAATTCGCCTACACAACTGTCTCCGACTCGGCATTTTGGGTTTGAGCCGTCTCCTCCTCGATAACAGGCAGAGAGGGCTCAGCTTCGGTGGTAGGTGGCACTTCAGATCGAATGGCCTCTACTCTCCGCCGCGTGGCCATTCTTTCCGCGTTTTTCTTTTTGGCAAGTTGTGTAAGTGACAACCCGGCCATGTCTTCGGGGTACATGCCGAGAAGGTCTTCTAATCTAGTAAAAATGTCATCGAAGGAAAGGTCCCCTCAGCCCGAAGTGGACGGAGGGTTGGCTAAATTGAGATCGGCTTTCTCAAAGGCCAACTTCAAAGCCTTGTCTACTTCGGCTTCAGACTGGTCTGACTCTTCAGCGACCTCCTCAGCTACTTTCGCCCGCTCCGAATCGGATCCGTTGAAACCAACTTGTCACAAGTTTTGAAGTTGGTTAAAACAAGAGCCGTAAGAAACTCTTCACCTCTCGGAATCGGGATGTTTTCTGTCGTCGAAAACGTCGTATACGTCGGCTCGTATCGAAGGAAAATGTGGGCCGCCCTCCCTTGTTTCTAAAGGCTTGGACGGCCGAAGTATTTGAGCGCGACTTTAATTTCTATAAGAACGGCGTCATTGGTTGAAGTCAAAACTTTCTTCAAATCGTTTCCTGCACAAGCAAAACCATGAGACCGAAAAAATAAAGCCTTGTAAATATAAGAAAAACAAACACAAGGAGCTATATGGCCACCTGGTTCGCCCCTCCGTCTAGGAATAGGATCTAGGCGGTCCTCGCCTTCACCAAATTCCCAGTTACCTCGGGCAACGACCATGGCATCATCGACTCGCTTGCCAGAGCTAGAAAGCATAGTCACTAATTAATGGTCAGTGTCCTTGGCCCTAAGGAAATAGCGTCCATGCCGACCAGAAGACTTGGCCAAGGCATAACAGTGCCAAATAGCAGGTATGCCGAGGTTAATCCTAAGGCGACGGTTTAACTCTATAATCCCCATTACGATTCTAAAAAAGTTGACATTGGGTTGGGAAGGGATTAGACCCCAATGGCAAAGGACAGCCCTAAGGAGTGGGTGAAGCGGGAAACAGACTCCGCCCTCTGTAATTGATAAGAGAGGGAAGAGATTGTGCTTTCATTAGCCCTCTCCATATCAAGGGTGCTGTCTGTCACAAGCGACAGACGGACGTTATCAGGGATAGAAAGATGGCGTCAAAAGCCAGAGACTCGATCCGCAGAGAGGAGGTCTTTCAAATGCTTTGCCATTTTCGTCGGCCTATAGGAGTATGCTAAACTAAAAACAAACTAGGAAAAGGGATTCCAAGCAAAGAGGAAGAGAACTTACAAGAGACGGAGAGGACAATGAAGGATAAAAGGAAATTGCAGAGATGAGTCGGAAGGTAGTCCAAAAACTTCAAGCATCCAACAATGTGTACGTATTTGAAAAGATGACAAAATTTTAAATCACAATAAATGGAAGCGTACGAATGGATGGGAAGTTGAAATGATGACCGAAAGGCGTGTTCTCTGACATCCACGTTGGAATGAGGTTAACCGCCGAATTTTGGCTCTGACTTTTCGAGTTCGAAACCAAACACACCAACTAATTGTCATTAGTGGAGTGTTTGGGGGGCAATTGTGGGGGCCGAATATCGGGAGACTTAAAGAGGTTGAATAGTTGGACCTGGAGAGTCAAAATTCATATATCGCATTCGGTCCTATCTTTTACACAAATCTAGAGGTACCCTATTCGGCAAAATAACCAGTTGAGTAAGGGGCCGAGTGAAGAGCGACTTGCAACAAAAGGAGCCGAGTAAATAGTTATACAACGAATTGAAGGTGGGCCCAGCCTTGAAGCCCAAGAAAGAAAAGATACAAATAGAAGAACATCATCCAGAGAGAGGTATGTGAGAATTATTATGCTTAACTTAAGATACAAGTAACTAAGAGAGTATACACTGCCTTAACCATCGAAGTGCTAATTCTGGCACCCCCAACCAGAGTGTTTATTCCTTTTCAGGTTGTCAGCTGAGGATCTCGAGCGTCCTAGTGGATCAAAAGAGTATTTCCAAACCACTTCCCCACAGGGATTGTCACATTATGGGTTCTAAGCAACTCAAGCACTACTCGTAGGTGTTCCTCATATTCCTCTTCAGAGGGTGAATAAATCAAGATGTCGTCCACAAAGACGATCACAAAGCAGTCTAGAAACTCACGGAAGATCTGATTCATCAAATCCATAAACACCGCTAGAGCATTGATTAGCCCAAAAGACATCACTAGAAACTCGAAATGGCCATACTGCGTACAGACCGTCTTTGGGATATCCTCCTCCCTTATCCTGAACTGATGATAACCTGATCTCAAGTCTATCTTAGAAAAGAAACAAGATCCCTTCAACTAATCAAACAGATCATCTATACGAGGCATTAGGTACTTGTTCTTAATAGTTACCCTATTCAACTTCCGGTAATCAATACAAAGTCGCAACGCTCCATCTTTCTTCTTAGCAAAGAGAGCTGACGCTCCCCAAGATGAAGTACTAGGACGGATAAAACCATTATCTAACAATTCTTGGAGTTGAATCTTTAAATCACTCAACTCCACGAGTGCAAACCGATATGGTGCCATAGAAATCGGTGTCGTACCAGGCACTAAATCAATAGAGAACTCGATCTCTCAGTGAGGTGGTAAACTAATAAGGTCCTCGGGAAAGACATCGGAGTATTCACAAACCACCCTTGGCAACTCAACCCGAATTTCATCACACTCACTACTCAAGAAGCTAGCAAGAAGGCAACTAAGTTCACTCTGCCCACGCGGATCATATACCGGTGATAAGACTCTATCCACCCGGTCTCCCAAGAAGTAAAAGCAATCACCGCTCAAGGTACACAAAGTAACCCTCTGATGGTAACAATCTATAATAGCTCGGTATGACGATAACCAGTCCATACCCAAGATAAAATCAAAATTAGACATATCAAGTAGTAAAAATGAAAAAGGTAATCGGCAACCGGCAACCTCGATGTCACAACCCCGACACCCCTATTTCAAGATAACCTCACCACCAATAGGTGACTCTACACAAGTAGGAGATACTAACTGTGCCAACTCCAACCCCAAAATCGATGCAAATGCAGACGAGATAAAAGAATTGGATGCACCCGTATCAATCAACACATTAGCAACTGAATTGCAAAACAAAAAGGTACCTCTCACTACAGATGGAGCCGATACAAGATCTGGCGCGGTAATAGCATACACACGCCTTCTTAGCCTCTGATCTACCTACTCACCCCTCAGAGCATAAGCTTGCTTTACGGATTGAGCCGAAGAGGCTCTCTGATTCGCCCTCGAGGCCTGTACTAACTGTGTAGGCTGGTGACTCTATGTCTGCCACACACTAGACATGCCACCCAACTGTGGGAAAAACCTTTTCATATGCCCCGCCTACCCACATTGATAACAAGTGGGTGGTTGGCCTCTCCCTAGACTCTGGCCCTGAGAACGAGCCAAAGACGAAGCTACTCGCCGCCATTCCCCTCTCTGCAGGCAATCTGGAGACTTGTGGCCCAACTGACCACATTTGTAACAAGTGAAATCTCCTTGACCATCCCTCTCAAAACTTGAACTCGATATTGGAAAAGTGGACCTCGACTGAGCTCCCTAGGATGATTGAGGGTTAGAACCCCTCTGCCTCTTACCGTCCCTTAACTATCTTGACTCCTCCTAGAGCCCCTTATCCTCTCCTCCTCTACCTACATGATGGTCTTAAGATGGGTCGCCGCCTCCACAAGGCGCCTATAGTCTCTAATCATGGATCTGACCACTCTAAATATGAGCCCGGTCCTCAGCCTCTTCTCAAACTCCAAACAACGGCGCTTCTCAATCACCACCAATTCAGGTGCAAACCTAGAGAGGCTAGTGAATGTGGCTTCAAACTCAACCACTGGTGTATTCAACTACACCAGCTTGGAAAACTAGTCCCCCAACTTCTCTCTAACAGTGGGAGGCAAAAACTTATCCTGGAAGGCGTCGACAAAAGCCTCCCAAGTCCCTCCAATGCGTCCCTGTGCATACTTCCACCATTGATCCGCGTCTCCCTTCAATTGGAAGGATGCCAAGGTCACTCTCAAACCCCCGTCTTCGATGCCGAGCATCTCAAAAGTTTTCACCATCTGCTCTAACCACTCATCCGCTTTTAGTGGTTCCTTAGGATCGCCCAAAAACTCATCTGGATTCGACCGAAAAAACTCCCTCTTTAGAAAAGACGGCCTTGCCTCAGCAACCTGGGCCTGGACTTGATTCTCTGCTCTGAGAATGTCCATCGATTCCTGCAAAGCTCTGGCCATTTCGCAAGCTAAGGCGCCCACGGCCTGTTGACCTACTGGCTCAGCCATGTTGGCCTGACCAATCCCTTCTTCCTGTGCCGAAATATCATCCGGCATAGGCATCTCGTGCTTCCTAGGCCTACCACGTCCACCACCACAACCACATCTTGACATCCTAATAAAGGTAACAAAAAGATTAGCACATTCACAAATATGTCGAAGCTAACTCACTCACATCCTAGTGCAATGGACAATAGTAAATCACTCCATATAAGCACGTAATCACATAAACATATACGAATTTCTTTCCTAGATAATGACCGTCCCACGACGTTGCTAGAGTTCCAATTAAAAGTAGTAGTGATCAAGTGCTCTTCTAATAGGACTTCCAGAAACCTATAGACCCAATCAATATCTTAAGAACTAAATCCCATACCTATATAATCTTATAAGCATGCGTAGACCGCCCGAACTCCGCTCCGCTCATGAGGGCGTGAATCGTTGTTCTTAGCTACTACAGTTCGGACTCATGTCATGGTTTTGAATCTAATCTCACAAATTCCAATGTAAGACTGATAAATCACCAAAGAGTCTAAATCCGGAAAATCGTTTTGAAAAATTGATTTTAATCAAAGAGTGCCAAACGTGGACTACTTTGCCAGATTTCAGAGTCGCCACCTAAATGTTTTGTTTTGGAAAATTTAGGAAACCCTGACTCGTGCCTAAGGCCACGTGTCCGTCATCATCAAAGTTGCCTCGGCTCGGGAACTTGGGTACGAGAGGGAAAGGTCCTGAAATGAGCACCCCTACTCGCCCGATCAAAGATCGGCCTCTACTAAACATGATATGTTGTTTTTAAAAACACATGCGTTTTTATTCTGATTATTAATCTAGAATTACTATGTAATGCGCACAGCATACAAGTATAGACTCAATCAGCGGATTGGAACAAAACAACTCATGTTTGTTTTTGAAAATGGTTTGAAGTTGTTACTCTCAAGTAGGCTAAGATGCGAATTTTTCCACCCTCAAGTGGGCTTAGAAAACATGGTTTTGCCACTCCGCAAAATGGGCTTAAAACTCATAATCATCGTGTTGTTCCAATTCAGGAAATCAAGCATTCACCCACAGGCATTCATGGAGTTATATCAGTTAAGCAAATAGCCTCATGCAAGCATGCTATACATGGCAACATACACATCTCATGCAGTATGCTAAAGCGTAAAAGCTTACCTAGTACTCCGAACCAAAAAGGAAGCTAGTTAGTAATCAATGCATGATCCTAGCTATGTTAACAATGCCTAATGCAACACATGTAAAATGCAACTAAGATAGGCTCGGCTATTCTAAGATGTCATGTGAATGCAACTTGATAACATGTATTCAAATTGGTATTGAAGTACAATGCAGTTAGTATGATGCGCCGAGCCTGGTGCATGCAAGACAAATAAATGGATTCAAACATGTGAGCATAAGGATGCTAATTGAAACATGCCCTAAAACTAACCATCAAAAGCTGGTAAATAAAAGGGAGAAAGAAATGGGGGCTGGAAGATATGCATCACATGCACGCACACTTATTATAACATTTGTGCCCTCTCGACAGAGGGTCTGAATAATAAGCTAAGCTAAATCTAAGCTAAGCTAACAGCTAATCTAATTATGCTAATTAAACTAGTTATTACACAACAAATTGAATAACTAGTTACAACTAATTATTACATCACTTTAACTAATTAACAAATTAATTAAGTTACAAAAACATGCTAATTTTCAAGTAAGCATTAAACTATATTACTCAGCTCTGCTATGGAAAGTTGAACAATGCATACTAGGTCGGCTTCGTTCGAAAATCCATTACCATGCCCCAACTTGCCTCTGTTTGCATTTGTTCTCAGGACACTGCACAAAGCTCCAGATAGCTTCTACCTCAACATGGGAACCTCCAGGAGCACTACCGACCAATTTATGGTGGTGTAGACCACCTGCAGACCACTTACATTTGCTGCAGATCAAATAAAGTGGTCGGCCAGCCATTTTTACTGGTTTGCCGACCAGAAAATTCTGCACAACTTCAGTTTGCTACAACAGAGAACAAGAAAGGGCACGGCAGTGTATTTGCAAGGTATGTGTGCACAACCACCCTCCCTATCATTTTTTAGGCTCAAGGGAGTGCGGTTCTCGACTCTCGGGCCACCAACCAAGCATCGCGATGCACGATGGCCGAGAAGCCAAGTTTGCACAATTCAATGTGAATGAATGCACAAATAACACATAAGTGCCTTAACCTCTATCATGCATGATCAAGAGGGTCGGCGACCGAGAAATGAGGCACGTTTCATCACTTCAAGTATGAAACGTCCCTCATTTCTCATGTTTGGGTTAACACTCATTCCAAACACCATGCAAGGCAACAACATGGAAATACAATGCAATGCAACATGAGCATGTCAACACAAAGTCCTTAAGCATTGAGGCACACAACACTAAGGCTATATAATGCAACGCACAGTGGACTAAACCAACCTCAAATAGACATCATGCATGCCAAGACAATGGCCAAAACACTCTTAAAAGATGGCATGAAAGGTTAGAAAATGCATGCTCATGCATTGACTCACCAATTAAGCATAAGAGCACAACTCTCAAAAGTGCTCAAGGAGTGACAAATATGGAAGTGTGACAATACTAAATGCTCTGAAATATCATGTGAAATGATGCCAAATCATCCAAACAACATAAGCATTGCATGCTAGGGTCCTTAAGGCACAAAGCTACCAAGGAGGACTACACAAGAGGCATGCAATATATGGCACAAATGAATGAACTAGCCATAGACAGAGCTCAAATAGGTCAAAACAAAAACCAAAACATGCTGAAATGGGAGCTCAAAAGTCTAGGCATGCATGCATACAAGCTAGGCCACAAACAAGGCCATAATGCACAACTCTTAAAAGCACTCAAAGAGTAAAAGAAGTGAGAACATGACAACGCTATATGCTCTGAAATAACATGGTAGATAATGCCAAATCATGCACATGTTACAAATGAAGCATGCTAGGAGGCTCAAAGCTTGAAACTAGCATAGGCACTTGCACTATAGCTATGCAATACATGAAGCATATGGCCAAGGAAACCCAAAACAGTCCTAGAGCATGCCAAAATGATGCTAAAACATGCATGGAGCAAAGCCAAAACAAGCTAGCATGAAGGGCATGAAGCATGAAGTATGCAAGGCCAATAAGGAGGATTACACTACACCTACCAAAATCAAGCATGAGATGACTTCACCAACAAAAATTAGAGTTATGGCATGTCAAAATAACACCAAAAATGGGCTAATACCAAGTCAACACATGCTAGAATAATAAGCTCACTCATTAGGCATGCAAGGCTAGCAAAGAAGACTTACACTACAAGTGTAAGAAGCAAATGAGGGATGCTCTAAACAACCAAAAACAGAGTTGTATCATTGCAAAATAGGGCCAAATACATACTGAAATGGTGGCCCAAAAGCCTAGGCAAGATGGCATATACAATGGCTCATTTTTAAAACATAAAGCACCAACCCTCCAAAGCATTGAAAGAGTGAAAGATGTGAGTGTATGGCCACACTACATGTACTGAAATCACCTATCAAATGATGCCAAATCATAAAAATAGCCCAAGTAATGCATACCAGTGGACTCAAAACTCAAGACTAGTGAGCTAGAATGCACTATGGCTACACAAAGCAAGGCATGCAAGACCAAAACAACATAAATCAGACCTAGATCATGGAAAAACATGATTAATATCTTCCTGGAGTTGAGCCAAAATCACAGTAGAATGATGGTCTAAAGCATGATGCATGTGAGGCTAGTGTGCAAGTTTACACTACAAGTGTATAAAGCATGCAAGAGGTGACCAAACCAGCCTAAAATAGAGTTATGGAAAGTCCTAAAAGTCACAAAAAAGTGCTTGAACTAAGCTTAAAAGAATGAGAAATCCATGCCCTTTTGATGGGCCATCAACACAAGTAAATAAGAGAAGAGGAGGGGGGACAACCCCAACCCATTTCGGCCCTCAAAACAAGTTTTCTACCACTGAAATTCCTCTGGAATTCAGTGGTTTTAAGGCCAAAAAGAAGTTGTTCGAAAAGCTTGGAAGTTAGCTCAAAAGGCCTTACAAGCCAAGGAGCAAAAGGGAGAAAACACCCCCTAGCCAAACAAGGCCTAAACCATCATTTTTAGGATTGAAAAACAGAGTTTTCTTTAGTTCAAAACCAAGCCAAAAAAAGTTTGAAAGGGTAGCAAAACAAGCATGCAAAGGTGGCCAAGATAGTGTACAAAAATGACCTTAAAAAAAAGAGATGCTTACCCTTGAAGCACAGCTGCAAAACAGGTCCAAACTCTGAGCTAAAACCACCTTCTAGGACTCAAAGGAGGCTCCAAGGAATCTCAACCCAATGGTGAACAAGTTTGATCAAGGATGCCTAGGCAAAGAAGAGGTATATGTCCAAGTATATCTCTTGCATGCACACAAGGTCAAGAGGGAGAGCCAACTAGAGAGACAAGCTGAAATTTAGCTCTGGAATTTCTAGAGAGAGAGAAATTTTTTAGAGAGAGAGGCTCCCAAAATTGCTTCAATGTTCTCTTTTGCAAAAATGGGAGATATAGCTCATATATAGCAAAAAGCAAGAGTTGGTTCGAAATATGTGTCTATGGAATAGCTGGAGGTTGTGGAAGACAGGTGGAGAGAAAATATCTTCAAAAAATCTGAGTTTGGGACTTGCAGACCACTTTTCTGGTCGGCCAACCACTTTTCCTGGTCGGTAGGTAAAATTCTGCTTTCCAAGTCCAACTTCAAATGGCCATAACTCCTTTATCTGGACTTTTTTTAGGTCATTCTTGTGTCTAAATTGAAGCCCCGGAAATAAGCTTTCCAATGGTGGAAGCCTTGAATCAAAATTCCAACTATGAAAAAAGTTATGTCTGTTTTGGTGAAACCGCTCAGTTTTGATCCTACCCGGATTCATGCCGAACTTCTCCCAAACTAGTTTTCTTCTCTCCTTTTCTCTTTTCTTTAACTCCAAACCCCTAAACAAGGTGTTTTGAAATATTTTTCAGGGATTTCATCTCTCTTTCATTCATTTCCACTTTGTCCTCACTTGGTTTTCTGAAAAGCGCAACATTTAACGAAATGCGAGTGTCGGAACATCGTAGGAACTTTATTTCAAAAATACTTTGAAAGAGAGGGTTTTAAGGTCTAAAAACCATTCAAAATAGCTTTGGTCCAAAATGAGGTATAAAGTTGGGATTTGACTCTCCTCTTGCCGAAGGAATCGAACCTTTGCACTGCACAACTTCATCACCAAGTAAACCATCAGTAGCGCCCAAGTCTTAAAGGGCGGTAAAAAATGGGGTGTCTACAGCATGTTATCACATAAGCATAAAATACATACTAACGTCTCAACAGAGCGAGACAAACCCATTCTGGTACTTACTACTCTCTACGTACCCAAAGTATTCAAACCCGGTACGATCTAATACTAAGTTGTAACGCCCCCAAAATATAACCATAGATTCAACCGAAATATATATAAATAATTGCATGAATCAGAGTATAACGTTCTTTCATTTCATAGAGTTAATAATACAAAAGAGTTTAACATAAATAAATGCCCTATAGGTTTACACCTTTCCAAGCCTTGGCTTGGTCACAACAAAAGTGAGACTAGCTTATACAATTTAAGCCCTAAGCTATACAAAAAGTGAAACAAAACAAAGAAACTCTTGCTTCCCAAAAATCCCTCCAATGCTATTGTCTTGGTGGAGGCATGCCATCAATACCAGAAAATATTGTCCCCAAATAGGTGAGCCACTACCCAGTAGGAATAATCTAGCACAATGTATGAGATTTAACAAAGATATAAGTACAATATACATAAACAATGCATGTGACAAAACATTCATATTCTCTATAGTCAAAAGGTACCAAATTAAAATCTCCAATCCATTCACATTCAATTCATCCCAATGCATGAGCCACATGAGCCAATTTTATTATCTTTTAATAACACAATTGAGACTACAACTCAATGGTTCTACAATCACACAATTACCACACAAACACTTCAATCTGTCATTTTACGAAAGTTTCGTCCGTGGGATCGGCACCTATGTATAAATTTCGGGACTTTCACCCAGGACACTCCGACCAACTTAATTATAATGGAGTCCATCTCATTTCTCCTCCCAAACAATGGCGTACGTCCCTTTTCTCCTCCCAAACAATCATACATATATAATGTATTTAAACACATAATCATACATAGAGTACATCCCTTTTCTCCTTCCAAACAATCATACATATACAATGTATTTATAACATGATCATATTTAATGATAACCAACCATGGATTAGTTTTAATTCACCGAATCCTCATGCAATTTCTACAATAATCATAGCTATTCTCTACCGATAGCCCAATACAGTTATTTCTAAACAGATATTCAATCTCAAGGTGGATAGTTTATTCAAAATTTTCAAAGATGAGACGTATCATCCACTCAGTTCCACCATTTATTTCAATACTCGTTCAATTTCATGTTTACAACACCAATTTCATTTATTTATACAAAATAAATATCATAATCATGTTAGGGCAAACCCCCTCTTTTCCCAAGTACCAAAACCAACAATTTTGATCCCATACAACATCATTTTCAAACCCCACAATCATCGAAACCCCTCTTTTCATTTTACACCCAAACCCTAGGTTTGTCCACATTATCCCTAAATCCGACCATTGTCATACAATGACAAATAACTAAGTTAAAAACCATATTAAAGTGTAGAAAGTCCCTATCTCGAGAAAAGAAGACCAAGCAAAGCAAAGTAGAACCCTCAACAACGCCGAGACCACATTCCAATAGGATCAAAATGAAGCTTTTGGAATGCTCTAATTTTTTCTCAAAGACACTAGGGTAGAGAACCCAAAGGATCTTGGCCAAAATGCAGAGAGAGAGAGAGAGAGAGAGAGAGAGAGAGAGCGAGTCAAGATCTAGGTTTTTGAAAAGTTTTAGAGAGAGAGAAGAATGAAAAAGTGATATAAAATGTCACTTTCGCAATCTGATATACGCACAGTCCACTTGAGCGGAAAAGTTGACGCTCGAGCGTCAGGTACAACAAGTTGTTTCGCTCGAGCGCAAAAAGTCCCGCTCGAGCACAAAATTCACACCTCCAGTACTATTGCAGACAACAGACAAACCGCTCGAGCGCCCACCTGCTCGAGCGTAGGAAACGCCGCTCGAGCATGGAAAACACCCCTCCAGTACTTTTGCAGATGTGCAAAGTACTCAGAGTTTGTAAACCTCGTTCAAGCGCAAGAAGGGCCGCTCGAGCGGAGGACCAAAATTCTAGGCAACACAAAGTTTGAAAACTAAGCAACCAACCTATTCCAAACACACTCCACACGTCCAAATAACCAAATTTAAGGAGGAATAAAGAGTAAGGACAATGAACGACACACACAACCCGAATCCGGAAATACAACAAGTGACGAGTCAAAATCAGAATCATCTACATTTGTATATATATATATATAGTATAGATTTTCTTTCATTCTATTGAAACTACATTCCTTATATTATATAAAGATATACAATAATATTAAATATTCAAAAATAAATAATATTTAATATTTAATATGATATTTTCCTTTCTTGTTGACTCATCTTCATTGCCTATATATATACATATTGCAATAGTTAATCCGTACATATAAGCAACCATTTTCTCATACAACAAAGAGGGACAAAACAATGACAAAAGGATTCAAGGTTTGATCTCTCGAATCATCTCATCCTTTTAGTGAATTGCTTCCATATTAATAATTCAGCATACTTTCCTTTTAGCAGTCGTAATTTATGGAATAATTAGAGTTTAATTGTTATGGTTAAATTAGAGTTAACCAATAGGCTTTTTTAAACTCTCATTTAATTGTTATGGCACTCAAATTTAAATTTTGAAATTGTGATGCATAGTTTCCTTTTAAAAATCGTAATTTATGGAAAAATTAGATTTTTATTGCTATAATTAAATGAGAGTTTAACCAATAGAATGTTTTTTATTATTTAAAAATCAAAAAATCATAAAATTTAGCTTGAGGGTATAAATTTTACCTTTTTTCATAAAAAAAATAAATTTTTATTTGAAATTGGAAAAAATGGAAAGGAAGATTTAAAAGACTGCCAAGTAAGAAAGATAATAATAAAATAATTGAGAGTAAAATTGTGATAACCGGGTACATAACCGTCTCGTTCTTCCTTGGTTATTGTTGGGGTTTACTCTTGTTAGAGTGTCGGGTTTTAATGTGAAGCCTTGTCAACTGTTGGGTTCGTTGTTTTTGAAAAAAAATTCTCAAAATTCTCATTCTTACTTATTTCAATTCTGAGTTTCACTTGTTGCGAAAGGTGTGAGGTTAGATCCTATCACGGGTCTAGCTAGGAAATTTTCTGGCTGGGAGGCAAAAACGCACGTACGGTGGATTGGGCCGCACGTGCGGGAGGTGAGGTCCTACATGCGGAGAAGAGGGGGTTGTCAATGGTGCATTCTGCTTTATATGCACAAGCAGAAGGAGGTGTGAGGGAGAGCGTCGCACGTGCGGGGATGAGAGCCGCACATGTGGATAGGGGTGCCTCACGTGCGAGAATGGGTGCTGCACGTGCAGGATAATGCTGAGTTCGAAAAATCTTCTTTTTCTTTCTTCTTGAACTGAGTGTATATCACTTTTTGTATATATTTCTCTCTCTAAAAACCCATTTCTCCTCCGTCTCTCTACTTTTCCTACACCAAACCTCACAAAATCCTTGATTTCTCCAAATCCATTAACATTTTAACCCTAGTTCCTTCATCAAAGTTGGAGAACTCGTCGAGGGGTATGTTTTGTGCGGTGGAGATCAAGTATCAACATCGTTAATTTTGGGGGTTTCATCTCATTTCTTCTGCAAACTTGAGGTAGAGATTTGCTTAGAGTTTTATATATATATATATATATATATATTTGCAAAATTATGTTGATTTGGAACTTGTTGCGAAGTATGGAAGCTTGGATGTTGGCTCATGTGTTGTGAATGATTTTAAATGGGGATTTCCATAATCTTTTTCTAAAAATCCTTGAGATGGTGAGTTATATTATTGTAGAGAAACGTTAGCTTGAAATAATTTCTTTCAAAATGAGGAGAAAAACCTAGTTTATAGAAACTCTAGAAATTTGGGAATTTTTAAGAAAATGTGGTGATATTATGAAATTGATTTTTGACAAATATTATGACAATGTTGAATGAAAAAAATTTCATGGAAATGAGGAATAATTGGTTTGGACTTGTTATTCAAAAATGTGAATATAGTCATGAAATGACTAAATTGTTGAAAAGGCATGAAATGGGAGTGTTGCTACTCTTGAATAGATATAAATTATTATATGTTTATGTTGTGAGATTGCATTGAAAAGGGAAATGGAAATTGTGAATCGAAATGGAGGAATTGTGTGGAAATGTTGCAAGTGGTAGACTATTATAATTGCCTTGATAAATGTTGCATTGGTACTTTAATTTATTTGGTTGTTAAAATTATGAGTTTGAGATTTGAAAACATTTGTATTGAGAAATGAATGTTGTGAAATAAGATATCATTGAAATGTTTTGGGGTAAATACGTTCGTAAGTCCGAATAGGGGGTGTAGATGAAATTGATTAAGTTAACCTGAGTGTCTAGGGTGAAAGACAAAAAACATGCACGGAGGAGGTACCACATGCCTTCTGGTTAGCTACTGGTAAAGTAGGGATTTGGTAGTGCTAGTTATACGTACTAACTTAGGGATTACCTAAGTCGTATTTACCGCTCCTTTGAATTTGATTTAAAATTGTTGAATCTTGTTGAAATTTTAAGATTTGTGCATGATGGTTTTCAAATGATAAAGATGAGACTTTTTTTTAGGCATGGCATAGCATGTGCAATGCATTTCATGGGACTTGTATAAAATGTATATACTTTGTTAATAATGTGTCTTACTGGGCTTTATGCTCACCCTATGGGATTTTGGTGCAGGAAAAGATGTGGTGATTCCGTCGAACTAAAGGTGTGGATGTGTATGTTGAGAGCACAAGGCTCTTGTTTTGTTGTGATTATATTCTTGCAAGCCAATGGTTATACTTGTATGGGTTTGAACAACCATTTTGTGTGATCGGACTTAAGCCTTGGACTTTGTAGCCTTGAGGGCATTTGTTTACTTTTGACTAGATGTTCTACATACTATAGATTCATGTGCTAGAAAATGTTGAATGTATATTCGCTATAAAAACCTCTTTCGATCATGTAATGCAAGTGTTGGAGAATTACTCCTGTTATTGTAAGGAGTGGTAGTTGGTGTGTTCTTATTGTGTTTTTTTTTTTTTTTTGGGGGTTACAAAAATATTTCGTTTATTTTTTTAATAATTAGATTTGAAATATTTTAAATTAGTATTTATAGTATCTTTTTGAGTTCCATATGTAAATCCATATCTTTTTTCTTTCAAATTTTACTTTTTTTTCATTAAAAAAATAATTTTCATTAGAAAAAATAGAAAGGAATGTTTATAAGGCTGCCAAGTAGAAAAGATAATCTCAACTTTGAATGAGAGACCAAGTTTGAGAGTTTAGAAACATTGAAAACTATACTACATTTGTATTTTTTTTTTTTTTTTTTTTTCATTCCCAAATTTCTCCTTAAATTTCACAGTTTAATGGCCCAAATATTGCAGCTAATTTAACCATCTTCATCATCCAACCAACAAACAGATTAAATAAATAAATATAGATAGATATAGAGAGAGAGAGAGAGAGAGAGAGAGAGAGAGAGCGCCATGCCCTTGCTTCAAAACTTTATGTTTTATTTTTTATTTTATTTAGTTATTATTATTTGTATTCATTTCTTTCTTTCTTTCTTTTAATAGTATTATTTGGGGCAAATTACAAACACCCTTTCGAGATTTGGTGAAAATACAGATTCTCCCTGAGCTTTGAGAAATTACATCCCGCCCGCTGAGATTTATATTTTCATAACAAATTGCCCTCTGGGGTTTTTATTTTCATACAGATTCCCCCCCTAATTTTCCCTAATTTGTTATGAAAATTTAACCTTCAGGGGGCAATTTGTAATTTCTCAAACCTCATGGGAGAATCTGTATTTTCACCAAACCTCGAGGGGTGTTTGTAATTTGTCCTATTATTTGTTTGAATTTTTAAACTTGTATTTGTTTTCAAAATAAATGGGTGTGTCTGTTCCCAACAGACATCAAGGAGTCTATTTAAAAGATGACTCTTACTCAGGAGAAAAAAAAAAACGCATTCTGATTACAAGCTCTTTCTTTTTGGCTATATCTTCCATATTTCTGGGCAACTGAAACAGACTTGGCAAATTCTTCTTGTGCAACTGTGCATTGTGTCAGATTCCTATGAATTCTTGGATTGTATCTTGGACTCATTTGTGATCATTAGAACCTATACGGATGGAACGCATAACGACTTTTGGACAGCGTCTTTGACGTGCCTCTCCGAATCACACAGGCTATTTTCTTTATCTTCTTCTTATTCTGTATATATGTATATATAGTTTATATTGAATTGTAAAAACTTATTTTTTCAGAAACTGTTTTACTTTCAATTTTATTCTATAAAATTGATTTAAAATAATTATTATTCAATTCTCACAACAATTACATAGACTGAATTTCTAGAAGAATGACAAGATCAATCCGTAAAGAAGAAGCTAATAGAGATTTTTTAACACCACCCACCACATCTTATTATACAGCTAAAAGACCAAGAAAAACAGTTAGTCATTTATTTTCTATAAGAGAAGTAATCAGAGAGCAATTTGGGTACTCACCATACTAATATTTATGTTGTTTGGTACCCCAAATAAAATAAATAAAAAACATATTAGTTGAAACCAATATTATTTTTGTATGCAATCAAGGCACCAGCTTTGGCTAACTTTGCCATATTAAATGTAATAAAGGTATGCAATTGCCAAAACAGGGTGTCTAATAACCATATTTATATTGATATAACAATAATGGTATGTCTTATAAATAATAAATAAATAAAGCACACAGAAAAATTAATATGTGTTCCAGATTAAGATTAATTTCAAGTGTGTTTTTCGACATACTTAGAATGAATGGGTCACACATTGATTATACTATATATACTTTTGTGATTTTTTATATGTGCTAACAATAATGTTTTATATAAATGTTTGGGTATGTTCTATTTTTCACTCTTGAACTTTTACTCAAATTTTACTTTAATCTCTCATCTTTTAATTGTAACAATTAAACTTCTAGGCCCATAACCTTGTGGCCTAGTGACATGGAGACAACACTTGAACTATTTGCTAGGAAGAGGTTGAGAGTTAAACTTCCTACGTGAGTTAATCTAATAATTAACAATTAATTTTCGATTTAAACCCATGTTTGAATGCGATTATTCAAATTTGAGTAAAACTTAAAACATGAGGGCCAAAGTAGAATTTCAAGGTGAGTTGGCACGTAGTTAAAAGTCATATTTTTTTCGAATTTTTTGGTCTTTAGTATTTTTTTTCTTCAAAATTATGTCAATTTTTGTACTTCTTAAATTTGTCTTGTGTAGATAAATCTAAAAAGTTTTTTTAAAAAAAAAAAATTAATCTTTCTAAAGTTTTTTAAAAAATTTTAATTTTCCAACCCATCTAGTTGAGTAGTACCCAAAAGCATAAAGTTTTTTTAAAATAAAAAATCAAAAAAGGTCAACAAAAAAGTCACTAAAAAAAGCAATCCAAAACACACGCACAGTGAAGTGAAAAGTGCAATTTCTCATTTGAATTTTTTTTGTTTGTTTGTTTTTCTCTCCTTTAATGTTCTGAAAATGTGCTCACAAGCCTTACACGAGCAATTTCTATCTAATTTTTAAATACGAGTTAAAATTCAAAAACGCAATTGTTATAATTAAAAGAAACTAAAGAGACATTGAGATGAAAGTTTGAGAGTGAAAAGACTAATTTATCCTAAAAGGATTTCTTTAGGGTCGGTTTTGATGGTGATTGGAGGCTTAGTGCATGTAAGTTATTAATAGTAGCAACATAGAAAGATCAGCATTGAGTAACTGAGAGTTTTACAAGTCTCATTTGTATTTAAACTGATACCCTTTCTGGTAGTATAAGAGTGCTATGGAAAGTGTCCTAGAAGCTAGTTAAGACAGCTTAAAATCATAATTGAACAAGACACGTCTCTTGAATTTAGATGGACGTGCTTATAAATAAGGACATTGTTGGTCATATTGAATAGTCTATTGGCATGTAACATTCCAGGGGCAAGTTCGGGTATTTGCTAACCCTTATTGAGAAGGGCCTCACCAAAAAAATAAATAAATAAAGTATTGCTTATAACACTCGTGTAATCTTTTGGACCCTCTATTTTTTTGGACATTCACAAACTAATCTCAACTTCTCTGAAAAAATATTTGAACAGCTCACTTAATATTAAAATTAATCTCCAATCCTCTCAAATTCTAACCCTACCTCCACCTTAGCTACTAGCCACCACTACCACCACCAACATCACCAACTTTGGCCTCCTTCCCCTCCCCTTTGATGCCACCCCTTCATCTCCTTCCACCAGACAAAGAGAAATAGTGAAGGTGGGGAAGCTACGAGAGTGAAGTTGCAATGAAGAGTGCGATTGGGTGTCCAGGAGGAGCAAGGATTCTCTCCTTGTGTTCTCTATTTAACTCCCTCCTTACAACGGTTAAGATTCATCTAAAGATAATCTAACGGCTCAAATCACTTTATTAAAAAAAATTAAAAGTTAAAAAGTAACTTTTTTGAAATGATTTGAACCATTGAGTTTTCTTAAGATGAATCGTGACCATTGCAAGGAGGGAATGAAGTAGAGAAAGAAATGAGAGGATCTTTGCTCGTGCAGGAGAGATGTAGCCTCCGTTTGGGAAGTGGGTTGGCTTTTTGGCTTTTTAACTTTTTTGGTTATTTTAGCCTGGGCTTAAAAGCTTGGTTTGGGAAGGGCTTTTTGGCTTTTTGACTTTTTTGAGTTTTTTTGTGAGAGAAGAATGTAATGATTATGGGTTGGATGTGATGTTTTGTTTGTTATGGCTAAAATAGCTTATTTTGTTTTTTGTGGCTAAAATAGCCAAAAAAGCCTCCAACCCACCTTCCCAAACGGTGCCGTAGAGGTCGGAAAAAGCAAGTGAGGATAAGAGGAGTTTAAAATGATATTTATACTTTTATATACATAAAAAAATTTAACTTTTAATTTTTATTAAAGATGACCAAAAAAATCCCTCCCAAAGGCAGCCTAACAATCCAAAAAAAAAAAAAAAAAAAAGGCAGCCTAACACAATTAAAGTGAATTGGATTGACTAGTCAACTATTATGGATCAATGGATGTTTCTTCTAAGTGCACAAAGAATAAAATTAACTTCCCCAATACGTATCATATGGCACGAGGAGGGTAAAATCCCTTGAAGCAAATTATAATAAATCATTAATTTCTACTTGTCTGGTATGTTTGGTGTAGGTACACTTGACAGATTCAGTTTAACTTCTTAATCTATTTTTTTTTTCCTTTTTGTAACTAATTTAACCAAAAACTCAAACCAACCCGGCCCAACCCAACCCAACCCAACCTAATTGAATTGCAAACGACACCTTAATTTTTTGTGGTGCTATGAAGTTTTTACTTTAGAGTTATAGAAAGTTTGTTAATAAAAACATATGTTTATAATTGAGTGACTTGCCGTATTTTCAATAGTTGATTTAGAAATGTCTATTTTTAAAATATACGACTAAACATATTTTCAAATTTAAAAAAAAAAAAAATCTTTTCCAAACTAACCAGACCTCTATTCATATTTTGACTTTAAATTTTTAACAACAAATGGAATAAATTACATTTTAACCCAATAATTTTATATTTAATTACATTTTGATCTCATCATTATTTACACTGTCTTTAAACACAGGCATATACTAATTATCATACAATTCAATTTATTTTTACATAATTTTCACATATTAAAATTCAATAGACTTTATACAAATACTATACAAATACTACCCTCAACCAGTGTTCATTTGCGCTTTAGATAGAATTCCTCTGAAAATGAACCAAGGTTGTTGGGTATTGGTCATTCAAATCCACTCATCTATCACAAACTATTTTGGTTTTGGTTTTCTTGTTCTCTTTCATTTTAGAATAAGATTTCAAATAGGTAAGCAAAAAGATAAATACTCCAAATTATATCCACATTTTAATTCCGGTGGCATCCCTCTACCTCTGATACCAATAAGATGTGCTTACACAGAGGTAGACGGAGCACGTCTGTCAACGACTTATGCTACATGGTCCTTACCGCTAACCGCTTGATGGACATTAGAGCTACGCGACTTGGGTGACGTCCCACTCAGCCTCACACTATGCTACCTCTCACTGGCACAAATCCAGGAATATCATAACAAATAGTTTTATTTTATTTAGAATTAATTATATCATACATAGTCCATAAATTACACTGCTGGAGGAGGAAAAGGCCGATTGGCCCTTGCATCAAGACAAATTTGTTCTTGAATTAATTGCTGGATTAAATTTATTTGATTATTACACTCAGCTAATTGTTCTTGAGCCCAAGTATCATTACGAGTAACTGCAATATAATATTCAATATTACGTTTTCGATTTAACCAGATATCTAAAATATCATTTAATAAAACAAGTTGATAAATAGACATTCATAGCAAAGAAATACTTACAACCAAAACAGCAAGCTTTTATTATATTACTGCAAACTTTTACAAAAGGGAAAACAACCTGAAACTTGAAAGAGAGAGAGAGAGAGAGAGAGAGAGAATATTAAACTTAGAAAATAAAATTCCGTGGTGCCTTCCACAGACCAGAGGCTACCAATTTATATTACAAAAAGTAAAGATAATGAAGATAGGTGGCGTGTGCTGAATGGTTGTGCAGTCGAGCATCCTTATCTTCTTATCTGCAATTGTCGACAAAGAGGGACAGCTGGAAAGAACAACAGATAATGGATATCTATAAAAGTTGATGCGTCTGTACCTTTCTCACCGAAAGTTGTTTGTCTTCTTGTGGAGCTGGAAAGTTATTGACAGGCAAAGGCTCAAATCATGGTGCTTTACTTTTTCCTTTGCTTTTGTCATGGAGTAGTTTGTCGGCAATCATTTCTGTAACCGAATCCCAAATATCTCCATAATTGGGTCTAGTCGGGTCGTCTTCCGGATTTTGAGATTCTCCCGCCAAGACAGTAAAAGTATTATCCTCATCGTATGGATCAGCTGTAGCGCAGTCGTCTTCACTTTGAGTACTGGATGTAGATTTCATGCTGGAGTCTGTACTGAACATGGATTGAAGGAATTGTTGCTTCATATAATCCATGCTTTTGATAACAAGCTCTGTTTCTGATAAGTCTGGATATTTTTCCCTAAGTTCTTGCTGGATTTGAACAAAAGGATTTACTGGAGGAGCTGGGATGGATTTAGGAGATGCATCCCAGCAGGCTTGTGTATGTTCCTTGATTTTCTGTAATAATTCCTGCTTGGGTTTTGGATCATCCATTTTGACCCACCATTTATACAGGAAAACACATTGTAGTCTGGGGACCTTATTCTGGAAGTCACATTTAAAATCCCATTTCCAAATCCATGGAATACTGAAACGAATTACAAAATGAACCATGCATTTGGTCATGGAAATTTCTTTATTTACTGGAAGGTGATTGAAAGCTACTTGCCATTCATTGAATGCAGTTCTTATATGTTCTGGAAAGGCATCAAGTTGAATACCAAATTTATCCCACCAAATGAGAAACCAATTGGGGAGATCATTTTTGAGAACATCAGGAAGAACACGAAAGAACCAAGAATGGCTTCGTGGGGGATTCATATAATAAAATGCTTGAGAAAAAGCATCAATATAATCCCAATAGCTGTATCTGGATTCCTTGGAACGGATGTCAAGAGTTCTGGTAACATGGGGATGCATACCCCAGGCCTGAATAGGCACAATAGTCTGGATGGTAGCCTTACTATAATTAATAGGACTAGCAGTCCTATTAGGATCGGCTAAATGATGCTGGAATTGTACCGAAGCAAGTTCAGTAAGAATTTGCTCGTACACATATCTGTATTGATCAAAACGCGGAGGTGCGTTCTGAGTGGCGAGATAATGGCGTTTTATCTCCCACGGATCAACCATCCATTGAACATCAGAAGAATCAATATAAAGGACAGTTTCCTCTCGGATGGTATTCTGGATATAAGCAGTTTCTGGAGTAAGAAGGACATCTTTAGCAGACTTGCTAGAAGATTCCCCTGGATTACTGGAATGGCCAAATAATGGCGGAAATTCTGTATTACAGGGGTTAGAACCCCGTCCACGGCCCCGGCGAGCGGAGCCTCGGCTTCTACCCTGCATGGGATTTCTGCAAATATTCACGGGTTAGAAAATCGGGAAGGGAATTAGTTTCACCTTTAATATATTCAATATCAAAATCAAAGACAGATAGAGTTGCTTGCCAAGTAGCAAAAATTTGTTTCTGGGCTAAATTTTCAACATCTTTTTGAAAGATTTGTTTAGCAGCAGAACAATCAACACGAATTAAAAAATGTTGATTTAATAAATCATCCCGGAATTTTAAAACACATTTAACGATAGCTAAACATTCTTTTTTAATTGTGGGATATCGTTTAGCAGCATCATGCCAAATACCTGAATGAAAACGTAAAAGTTCTTCTTTATTTGTATTTGGATTAAATTGTTTTAATATGCCACCAAAACCTAAATCTGAGGCATCAGTTTTAACAATCTTTTTCCAATCTGGATGAGGTAAACATAAACAAGGTAGAGTTTGGACTCTAGCTTTTATTTTCTTAACAGCAGCAGTATGTTCTGGACTCCAAACAGGAGGGTTTTTACGAAGGCGATTGTATAAGACAGCTGCATCAGTAGCAAGATTAGGGTAATAATCATGTATATAATTTAAACTACCCAAGAATCGTTGTAATTGTGTTTTATCTTTTATTTCATCTGGAAATTTAGCAGCAAATTCCATGCTTCGATTAATAGGAATAATAGTTCCATTATGAATATTATGTCCTAAAAATCTAACTGTTGTCTGAAAGAGTTGCATCTTGGGAGCAGATACAACAAGACCATTTCTGGAAATAACATGCTTAAAAATATTAAGATGTTTCATATGTTGATCAATAGAAGATGAAAAAATAAGAACATCGTCTATATAACATATGGCAAATTCTGTATAAGGATTAAAAATGTCATTCATAATATGCTGGAATTCAGATGGTGCATTCTTCAAACCGAATGGCATGACATTCCATTCGTAATGCCCAAAGGGTACTGTAAAAGCAGTTTTATAGCGATCATTTTCGACAATTTGAACCTGCCAATATCCTGACTTCATATCAAATTTAGAAAATATTACTGCATCCTGTAATCTATCTAACAAATCTTTTTTGTTAGGTACTGGATATCTAATCCACTGTAAAACCTCATTCAAAGGTTTGTAATTAATTACTAACCGAGGAACACCACGTTCAATTTCTGCATTTTTATTGACATAGAAAGCAGTACAACTCCATGGAGATCTACTGGATCTAATCAATTTTTTCTGGAGAAGAGTATTAATTTCATTTTTACAAAGTTCCATATACTCTTTTTTCATTTGACTGGGACGAGCCTTTGTAGGAATTTTCTTTTCGTTAAAAGTAGGCTCATAAGGCAACGAAACCATGTGTTTCTTGCGATCCCAAAAAGCATTAGGAACATCACTGCAAATTTCTTCCTGGAATTCTTTTTCAAGTAATTTAATTTTTTGCTGAAAAGAAGATTGCTGCAACCTTTGTTCTGTAGTTAGAAAACTGACTTCTTTTTGAAGAAAATTGATTTGGTTCTGTTTTGAAGAAACTAAATCAGTAATTTGATCTAATTCTTTTGTACAAGGAGAAGTGATAAATTCAAAAACAATGTTTTGATTATCAAGAGTTGTGTGAATACCTATTGTGTCGATTTTGGTAATAGGCATTAGAAGATTCAGGAAAGGAGTACCAAGAATTATGTTTTGTGCCATATTTTTAATTAAAACAAAAGAGGTTTTTAAACATAATCCTTGATAACAAATTAAAACTTCTGGAAGTTTGTAATCAATATACAAACTATTACCACTGGCACTAGTGAGTGACTGGCTAGTTTTCTGGAAATACTTGGTAGGGACCAAGCCTTCTTGTATGCAATTTATATCTGCACCACTATCAACCAAAGCAATTGCATCGCGAATAATATAATCTGGTTGAATCATGAAAGTGATACGAATATACCATTTCTGAAATGTTATTCTATTTAATAACATCAAATAATCTGGATCTTGTTCAGATGCTTCATTTTTTGTTTTATCCTGTAATTGGCTATTGATTTTCTTTATCTGGGACTGAACCATGAGATTTGAATTCTGCAAATGCTTTATTTCTACTTTTAATGTCTTAATTTCCATTTTTAGCTCTTGAACTGTAATGGGTTTTTCTGTACTGGAAGTTATCAATTGACTACGATTAAAAACTTCTTTCATGCTATAATGCTTAGGAGGAAGCACTTCTTCTTTCTTTTGATTATAGCACATTTCAAGAAATTTTAATTTGGTGGCTGGATCTTTGATGCTATCAGCAATTTCTAAAAGATTTTGTTCTGAATCAGTGAGGACATTAATACTGGGACCAATATTAAATCCATTCATTTCGACTATAGCTTTCCAATAATTGGCTTCATCAGAAACTTGATTTACTGAAGATTTACAAGGGCAGAGTTCATTTTCTGGATTATCATCTGATTCTAGATCTGAACTGTCTGTATAAATGGCTGCTAATTCATTATCAGAAGGTCCTGATGATGAACTGGAGTCAGACATTAACTGTAATATTTTTTGCTGTACGTCGTCATCTAATGCTAATTCATTAAGTTTAGATTGAATCTTAACACGGCATTTATTAGCATAATGACCTATTTGTCCACATTTGTAACATTTAATACTGGATTTGTTCTTCTGAAAAGACTTTCCTTTATTCTTAGATTTATATCTAGGTTTAGAAGTCTGAGGTTGTGACTGGATCTTAGTTTTGGAGTACTTTCTATGTTTCTTATAAGGTTTGGAATAATTTTTGTGTTTTCGTTGCTTATGGGGATATTGGATTGGAGGATCATAAGCAAATTGTTCACAAAATTCTCCTAATTCTTTTCTTCCTGTAATATGCTGATGTTTAAGTTGTTGCTGGAGTTTAAGGTCATTACATAGTGCAAGACCTTCAGAAGTGACCAGACTAATAAGTTGGCCATAAGTATACTGGTAATAGGGGATATCAATAGAGTGATGCCGATCTCGTAATTTCTTACGGACTCGTTCAGCAAAGAGAGTTGGAAGTCCATTGAGGAATTTAGTTTTCCAATGGTCAGCACTACCATCAGTTCTTTGCATAACTTTCATCAGGAAAACATCTTTATACCATCGAAAATGGGATAAAGATGGGCATCTGAGTTTCATTAATAGTTCCCTATTACGATCAGATATACTGGAAGCTTGACCAATAAAATGGGTGATAATTGTATTGATAAGAGTATAAACAGCATCCTGTTCTTCTCTTTCAATTTGTGCAGTGGCAGGATCAGTACTGGAACTAGTAGGGTCAATTTCAATGACAGTACTTGTGAATGAAAGGATTTCATTACATTGATTTGGAGTGAGAATATTATCCCACCATCCTTTCAGAACACCGGTAAAACCACTAACAATGTAGCGGGCAACTTGATGATCAGTATTGTTGTTTTGTTTGCAAACAGTGGCAAACATGAGCATCTGGTGAAGAAGTTCATAGATCTGGTATTCAGAAAGACCATTAATATTCCATTCATAAATGGTATTACTATGGTAAGAGTGTTGAGTCTGGAAAAAATCTTCTTCATAAAGAAGATCCATGGGACTAGGCCGAGGATAATAATATCGATGAGGAGCAGATAAGGATAATTTGGCGGTACTGGGTCCATAAGTAACTCGGTTTATGGAAGAGGGTTGCTCCGAGGGTTGGAAGGTTTGCTGGATTTCAAGAATCTCTTGAGGAGATAGAGTATCAAAAGACTCTAAATGAGGAGGGTCACTGGAGAGTACATTAACCTGAGATGTACTAATCGGAGGTGGTTCACTGATATGCAAATTTTTAATGCGAGAAAGGAGAGTATCCATAAACTCATTTTCTTCTTTAGATTTTAATTTAAAATCTTTAAGGACTGAAGTAGGTTTAATTAAAACTGGTTCAATAGGAGCAGGAGGTTTGGGTTCTAATTTGCAGCTTTTCTTAACATGGTTTACCATTTCTTCAATTCGTGTAAGCTGCTTGCCTGCTGTTTGACAGAAAAGGTTTGTATAATTATTTTGTTTGAAAACAGGAATGATATCTTGGATATGAACTGGATCTTTGTATTGACTCCTATGGGGTATGTCTGTATAAGCTGCAATTGCCATAGGTCTGGTGTTTACTCTTGTAGGCTGAAGTTCTAAAGCTTGGAAGGAGGATGAATAGTAACAATCTCTCTACCATCAGTAGTAAACCATTTCTGCTGGATTCCTTCTAAAACATTTAGTTGAGAATCTGGAGGGAAAATATTCTGGACGTACCATAAAGGAAAAGGATATAAAACTTGAATTTCCTCAAGGTAAGAATAATACTGAATTTTATACTCCTGTAATTGTTTTTGGTTATGAACAGTAAAATACCATTTTCTAAATTCTGTATACTTTGCCTGTAATAGATTCTGATTAAGAATCTTACGGTTTTCACTTCCAGGTGTAAAATCCATCTAAAGTCTGAAATCCATGTCACTGGCTGTAGGGCTATACTGGCCTTTACTGGATGTTCTTGGATGAGGGTAAATATTTGGAGGTATTAGTGGATCATAAACTCCATGAGGGATCTGTTGGTTAGAATACTGGACTCCTCGAATTATAGGATCCTGATCAGATTCCTGAGGTTCATCAGAATTAGGTCGGGAGTGAGATCTAGAAGGTTGGCCTTGAAAAATTGCATCTGGAGGTTCAGAATAGGATTGTCTAGAGGATTCTGGATAATCAACTTTGTAAGATTGATGTGAAGGAGCAGTTCTAAAACTGGCATTAGACATACTTCTGGTTAACTAGATTGGAGGTCGCTGGAATTGAAGGTAAACATTACCTTGATGAGTCTGAATTATATCATCCAAATTGTGTCGAACAATTGGTCGAGTTGGAACAGCATTAGTAATCTTCCATCTTTCTGGAAAAGATATTTTTTCCCATTCAATGACTTTGGGTACTGCAACTTGGGTACTGTAAAGGTTAGTATCAATTAACACAGTTTGTCCATCAATACTTTTCTTCCTTACATAAGGATTCAAAGTAGATAATACCTTTAAATAAATTCTGGAAATAACAGAAAAAGGTGGAGATCCAGGAAGATACTCATAACCATGAGTAAGAATTCTGAATTCTAGAACCTTGGATAAGTTTTGGTCATAAAGGGCAACACTAAAGTTAGGATATATATCAAAATATACTGGACCATGGGCTAAGCTGGTTTCCATAGCACCCATGAGAGATGCTCTCCAATTAGTACACCTACCATCTCGTAGAGTACACTGCATACTGGTATTTTGACCTAAAGGTGTCAAAGGCTTCAAGGCAATCTGGACAAGTCCTATATGAATATATTTATATTCTTTGAAAAAAGGGATTAGATCCTGGACACTTAATAAATACATTAAAGTATCATTATTATTTACTGGAGCTGCATGTTCAAAGGTTTTAATAATCTTTTTACTAAAAAAATTCAAAGTACCAATCTTGTAGATGGCCTTTGGATCTACCTTCGGGATTGTCCATTTATCTAGGGATTCTTTGACTTCCTGGTATGCAACAAGCTCTCTAGCTTCTGAAGTAGAGGCTTCTGTTTCTGCTACTGTAGGGGCTACTGTATTCTCCTCTGTAGGAACAGTACCCATTTTGATGTGTGTGACTATATATGAATAATTAATAATGAATAAAATAAACTATTTTATCTGGTGTTTACTCCATTATGGATCAATGGATGTTTCTTCTAAGTGCACAAAGAATAAAATTAACTTCTCCAATACGTATCATATGGCACGAGGAGGGTAAAATCCCTTGAAGCAAATTATAATAAATCATTAATTTCTACTTGTGTGGTATGTTTGGTGTAGGTACACTAGACAGATTCGGTTTAACTTCTTAATCTATTTTTTTTTCCTTTTTGTAACTAATTTAACCAAAAACTCAAACCAACCCGGCCCAACCCGGCCCAACCCAACCCAACCTAATTGAATTGCAAACGACACCTTAATTTTTTGTGGTGCTATGAAGTTTTTACTTTAGAGTTATAGAAAGTTTGTTAATAAAAACATATGTTTATAATTGAGTGACTTGCCGTATTTTCAATAGTTGATTTAGAAATGTCTATTTTTAAAATATACGACTAAACATATTTTCAAATTTAAAAAAAAAAAAAATCTTTTCCAAACTAACCAGACCTCTATTCATATTTTGACTTTAAATTTTTAACAACAAATGGAATAAATTACATTTTAATAATTTTATATTTAATTACATTTTGATCTCATCATTATTTACACTGTCTTTAGACACAGGCATATACTAATTATCATACAATTCAATTTATTTTTACATAATTTTCACATATTAAAATTCAATAGACTTTATACAAATACTATACAAATACTACCCTCAACCAGTGTTCATTTGCGCTTTAGATAGAATTCCTCTGAAAATGAACCAAGGTTGTTGGGTATTGGTCATTCAAATCCACTCATCTATCACAAACTATTTTGGTTTTGGTTTTCTTGTTCTCTTTCATTTTAGAATAAGATTTCAAATAGGTAAGCAAAAAGATAAATACTCCAAATTATATCCACATTTTAATTCCGGTGGCATCCCTCTACCTCTAGCAGTATCTTGGTACCTCGTTAAATATCAGAAAAATAAGTAGAATACAACATACATAACAAACTACCCCAGGGGTGGGATGAGCTATTTCTTACAAACACAGTGGAACTTAAATAATAGGTATCTCCATAGAATTGAACCTTAAACACCCAACCTTTGTTCAGCAGAAAAAGGAGTACAACATACATAACAAAGTATCCCGGGGAGCTATTTCTTATAAACGCAGTGGAACTTAATAACAGTATCGCTAAGAAATTGAAGTCCAAACACCGAACCTTGCTTCAACAGAAAAACAAGTAGAGTACGACATACATAACAAACTACCCCGGGGAGTTATTTCTTACAAACACTGTGGAACTTGATATCACTATCTCTAAAAAAGTACAACATACATGACAAAGTAACCCACGGAGCTATTTCTTACGAACACAGTGGACCTTAATAACATTCTATAAAATATTTAACCCCAAACACCCAATCTTGGTTCAACATGAACAAAAATTACACAGGCAACCAGTGATGCTCATGCTGACTTTCATCCAGCATTGCCATGCCGCAATTTATCCATTACGCTTCTAAATTCCGCAAATATGTTGATGCTGACTTACACAGGCAATCGAAGAGGCTCATCCCGACTTTCATTTGCATTGTCATTCCTCAATTTATTCATTACACTTCTAAATTCTGCAACAATTTGGACAAAATGAACAAATTAAGTTTGTTCTCGGGTGTACTTGCTGTTATTTTACCAATATTGATCATTGTCCCAGCCATTGGGTAGTTCGCTTTGAGCATATGGGTCATCTCTAATCTCATCAAAGAAGCGATTTACAACAATTCAAAAAGCACAAACCCATATGCCCAACGCCAGCTACCCAATGCCTGGGACAATGATCAAATTGGCAAAATAACAGCAAGTACACCCGAGAACAAACTTAATTTGTTCACTATCACATGATCTCTGCCGTTGGTTCAGAGTACAAATTCAGCCAACAATGATGAAAAATAGATCACAATAGTGACAACGAATGCTACAGCCTTTGGATAATGTGTTTCAAATGGTTGATACGTTGTTTAGAGGATGCTACCCAACAATGTAATGAAAACCCAAAAAAATTTGTGGAATTCATCATAAGAATCAGCTGCCAGCTCCCTACAAACCATCACAAGAGAATGAAACGAGCATCAGAATACAAAATAAAAGGTTAAGTGCAATACAATTGAATTCACAGGGGTGGCACCCAATGGACACACAAAGAAAAGGGCAAACAAGGTAGTAGGTATGGTAAAGGGGTGGCAAATGCAATGCCAATTCATACACAGGAACCCAGTCAAATCTACTACCAGTTAGTGGTTTATGTTTACTTATTTTACATGCAGGTCATATTTGGGACTTGATGCTTAAAACGAGGTCTGTGTGCAGTCCTAACAGCATGGGGCAACAAATAGATTAAAAAGAAATAAATAAAAATAAATTAATTAATTAATTAACACTTGGGCAAATTAAGGCTTGAAGTTAAAAGAAGATACTTTACCAATTAGCACATGATGTTTTTTTGGGTGAATAAGCACATGATGTTAATCTAAACATACATGATATTTCTCCTCCTTCAGGTTAGTGGGTTTGCATTTGAGTGCTTTTTTTTCCTTGCATATGAGTTTATTTTATATCATGTAAATTTAAGCATATACACATTTATTTCACATATATAAATATACCATCCATATATTATTAAATATATAAACTTACATACATATCACGTATAAACATACTATATGGGACATAATCAACTACACTTATATAGAGTTTTTAGTCTTACATCCATTCATAACTTCTTAATGGATCTAAACTCCACAAACTACGATTTAAGTATTTCTTCCATACAAACTGCATATGAAAATTTCAAGTAGAACAACAAGAATAGATAGAGCTCTCATCTACAAAACCCTCCTATCAGAGTTGTATTATGTGAAGAAATGCGGACATAGGTATAAGATAGCTCTTAAATTCTTAGGCTCCGTTTGGTAAGCCTCTCAATTATAGTTTCACCCATTGATTTAAGTGTTGTGTTTATTTTGAACTTTCAAATCATAATTCTACACCTATTTCTCAAAACTCAATTCAAAACATAATTATTATTTTTCAAAACTAATAACTAAACACATAATTCAAATCAATATTTTAATTTTTTAAATATTTTAATTTTGTTAAGATTTTAAATATTTCAATATTTAAATATGTTACGATTTTTTTAATTTTTAAATTTTTTGAATATTTTTAATTTTTAAAATTTTTTAAATATTACAATTTTAATTTTTTTAATTTTAAAATATTTTATAAAAATAAATTCAAACTCTATTTTATAAAAATATTTTTAAATATTTTAATTTTTTTTGTTATATATTTAGTTACGATTTGAGTGTATAATTGTGAAAATAGTATGAAGTTTCGAATTACGTGTTTAGTTATAAGCATAGTTGTCAAATCGGGATTCGTATCGTGAATCGAAATGGTCTTGTACCGAATCGCGAATCGAATCGAATCGTGAATCGAAAAGATTTGGTCACTTTTTCTAAATAACTTAAAAACATATATCTACAAATTTAGATGTTAAATATATCTTATGAATATAAAATATTTAGACTTAAATCAATAAAAATGTTATTTTGAATAATAATCATATTTTGAAAAAAAATTATTTCTTTTGTAGTATTTTTAATTAAAAAATTGATTAATTTTATTTTCTGTTAATAATAAAAAAATTTAATTGAATTTTAAAAAGAGTTTGGTTATCAGTGTTGATCAAAATTTTCAATAATGTGAAAATAGTGTGTTTTGTTATGAGTTATAACAATTTAAATTAAGTTTTGAAAACTCTTTCCAAAACTCATAACCAAACAAATTTTCTCACTCATGTCAAATCAAACTTTCAAAACTCAATTCAACACTCTATTCAAAAATCATAACCAAACAAATATTCTACACTCAAATTATAATTTCAAAACACACAAACTCAAAATACAACTCATATTCTCAAATCATAGTTAGAAAGTCTTACCAAACGGAGCCTTAATCTTTGACGGGCTGAAAATTTAAAATATGGTTATATATTATGGCTATGAAAAGAGTATAAAATTCAACAGTCAATTTTTGAGAAAAGCAAATCAAACGAAAGGCCTACGAGAGTCTTAACACAATTTTACATACACACATTTCTACATATGCACATTCATGAAGGTACACTTACATTTCTTTTAGCTAAGTTGAGTTTTTTCTTTTAGTTTCCTCTTCTCTTTTCTTACCTTCTTTCCTTTTTATTTGTTTTCTTTGAATATTTATATAACTCACACAAATTATATTACTGGGTACACCCCCTTAAACTCAGATCCTGTGCCCCTTTTATAGTCTACCGCAAAATTGAACATATGCAAATCACATGCAAATTTATAAACTAAATTGACAATCTTACCTAGGGGTGTGCATAATACCGCCGAAACCGCCGAAACCGCTAAAACCGCACCGAACCGCACCGCCAAGGCAAATTCGTTATTATTTGTCAATCGAGTACACCCCCTTAAACTCAGATCCTGTGCCCCTTTTATAGTCTACCGCAAAATTGAACATATGCAAATCACATGCAAATTTATAAAACTGAATTGACAATCTTACCCATCCATCTCTATTCCTCTTCTAAATATACTGTTTGTTTTCTAAATATTTTTTGTATTTGATAGGGAGGAATGCATGCATATATCTACATATTCATACATATAACACAAATTGAATGCTTCCAAAAAATCGAGGTTACAACTTACATATACACACTGATTTATGTGTGCTTGCGTATGTCAAGAAATACACACACAAATATGTATCCACTGCAGATCGTGCATCATGGCCCTATCCAATTTGCTAGGAAGGTATAATAAATGGTAATGAATGTTTCATTTCATTTATTTATGCAATTGTTCTAAATGGATGTTTTTGGGATAATCAAGCTAAGGAAATTAAAATGTTTCCACCACCTAATCAATTATACCTCAAAATATATAGAGGTGTTACATGTTTGTATGACAATTGGTTGTTCACTACTATCTCAAAACATCCATTTAGAACAATTGCATAAATAAATGAAATGAAACATTCATTACCATTTATTATACCTTCCTAGCTTCAAACACAAAAATTACAAGATTTTATAAAGAGAAGAGAAGAACAAACTTGTTCTTTCCAAAGCTGAATGTGTACAAAGATCTTAAGCATCTAGCCCTTCCATTTAACATCTAGGCATACAAGCATCTATGTATAGCTTTAAACACAATCATCATGTTTTATATCACTATCACCTACATTTATAGGGAAGAGAGGTGAGCCAAAGCCCAACAAACAATGATATAGCAAAGCTATTTTAGGACAAGGATATCTCCTATTTGACTAATCATAAGTCTACAAAAATCTTAGAAGCTTAATTTGCATTTTGAGCATAACATATTCAATGCATTTCCATTGCCAAACATAGTGATAAGGCCCATCTGGAGAATGCGTATCATAACATATCAGAACATGACGATGTCGACTAAGATTTTGTTAGAACCACAAACTAGTGGTGGTAGATCCCATCATAACAAATTAGTATACTTTGCATCCCCTAATAGCCACTAGGACCATTGTTGTCAAATCGAGATACGAATTGTGCATCATTTTTTTATCTTTCTAAATCACATAGCATATTGTATGGTGTATCACAAGATTTTTTAACATCTTTAAATATAGACAGCGAGAAAAATAGTAATAGAAAATACAAATATTGTTAGTGAACAATACATTAAAATATATATAATTCTTAAAATTACAAAAGTAAGGTTTCTTAAATTAAAGCTATTATAAAGCATGGATATTTTGACAAACATGTCATACCTGTCCTGGGCATAGTACTTTTGCATACGCATCATCCCCCAGAAGTAACTAGTGCACTAGAGTGGTGTGGTAGCCGGTAGCCATGAGACGGTGGACCGGTGGTGACATGCTTGGTATGGCACTGCAGTGGTCATATATGGTAGTATGTCATTGCTATGGTGAAATGGAGGTGGAAATGTGGTGGAGGGGGTAATGTGTGGCAGAGGAGGAACAAATAATAGTGGTATTTAGTGCCATTCAAGGCATCGATAGTTAGAGAGACGAAAAAAAATGATTGAAAAAAAAAGAGGATAAATAGAAGGAAGGCCATACGTAGATGAGAAAATGTTTTAAATATTTATCCAAAAATGGTAAATTGCAAAAAAAAAAAAAAAAAAAGTTTGATCATTGTAATGATTTAAACCCTGCCTACTTAATTATTACAGCATAAACTCTAAATTTTTAAAATGAGTACAATTTAAACAATCCATCCATCGTCTGATAAGGATGTTAAACTATATGGCACTCGTAGCAATGTTTCATTGCCTTTTTTTGCACGACTCACACATCACTTATCCAAAATTACTCTTCATCCTTCTCTCATCTACCACCTTTCTCTTTCTTCTTTTTTTTTCTCTTCATTCTGTCAACTACACCACCACACTCAACGTCCATCTCCACCAAAGCACAACCAGCTCTGCTATTTCCTTTGGCAATCCACCTTTGCTACCCACAATTTGATCCACCATCAATCCAACTCTCTGGAGTTATGGAAATTGTTTTTCTCCAATAAAATTAATAATTACAATTAGAATCCAAGATTAGCTATGTAAAACGGACTGAGAGAGTTGATTGAACTCAACTTTGATGCTCGGGGTTCTCCATTTTCAATTTGCCCAAAATTCCAAGAGACCAGAGAGATGCAACCAAATTCAGTCCCACAGGGGGAGAGAGAGAGAGAGAGAGAGAGATGGAAGTAGATTCACAGATCTGAAAACAACCTTTCCCAAAACCAGCGAAAGGATGTACAAGTCTACGCGCGTCAGCCGAAATGTGCAAGCGTAAAATAAACAATGTAATTCGCTCTACTTGGTTTTGGTTTCCAGAATTTTTTTTTTTTCTATTGTTTTTTTTTTTCACTCAAATTTTTTAATATTTTAAGTAATTTTTTTTTAACTATACACATAAAAAAATATAATTTTTGTAAAAAAAATTTTAAAAAATTCAATAAATATTAAAAATACAAAAAAATAAAAATTCAGCATATTTTTCATATTGTATGTATTTATTAATTTTTAAAATATTTTTTTTATAAATATTTTACTTTTTAAATACATTTAAGTAAGGTGCGTGTAAAAAAAATTGTTTAAAATTTTAAAAATATTCACTAAAATAAAAAAAAATGAAAAATAAAAAACTTAGGCCTTGTTTGGCAAGAGGCTATTTTAGCCAATTAACCAAAAAATTACTAAATTAACCAAAAAACCAACAACTCATACTAAAAAGTTAAAGATTCTCTTTTCTCTCTACTTTTTGCACATCTTTTCGTAATTAGCCAAAAAGTCATCCCAAACATAGAAGTTTTTTTTACCTACCTTTTTAGCCAAATAGCCAAAAAGTTACTAAATTAGCCTGTTCCCAAACGATGCCTTAATTTCTAAAAAAATTGAAACTAAAATGGGGGTGGGTGTTTTGTCGGGTCGGGCTTTTGCAATCAGGATTTTGACATGGGATTGGAGATGAGCTGGGCTTAGCTTGACTCATCATCAGGCCCGATTTGACCATTCCAAAACCCGCTCTAAAAGGAGTTTCAAAACCCATTTGGCCCACAAGATCTGGGCCCAGCCCGACTCATCGTCAGGCCCTAGAAGGATTTCAATACTTAGCCGGCCCACACAGCACCACATGTGTGAAACTTCCCACACACCAAACACCATCAAATCTTCCGGAAAACCGAAAGAACACCGGGAAAAACTTCAAAAGCATAACAAGGGCTCCATATTTTAGCAAACTTGGGAGTCCCTGCAAATTCAATAGCATATCATCAAGTACAATCCACAAAAACTGCAGATCGGACATAACAGATTTAATCATGTTGAGTCTCCGCAAATTCCATAGAGAGCATATATATCATCAAACACAAGCCAGAAAAACAAACAGATTTAATCATGTTTCAGCAAACTTGGGAGTCTAGAGCATATATATATATATATAAAAGCGCGCACACCCAGAAGGAGATTGGATTGAAAATCTTCAAAAACACTGAAAGAATGTGAATTAAAAATGAAAGGTGGGGTTGTTATTGAAGATGGATTCATATATGAAGAAGAAACCCATCTCACCGTTTTCAAAGCCTCTCTTTTCTTCTCGAGTTGACTTTCGAGTCGACTCGTACAGACCCGACACTAGCGAGCAGAAAAACAAACAGATTTAAATAATACAAATTTCTATCAAATAAAAACCTAATTTTGGAGGTCAGACAGCAGATTAAACTCAAATCTGAAATGTTTCTGAGAGATTAAAGAGAAAGAGACTATATATATATATATATAGAGAGAGAGAGAGAGGGGAAGAGCGAGAATCATCACCATCATATGCAGATCTGAGATGCTTCGGCGAGATTAGTTAGAGAAAAGCCATATTCAACACAATCGCAAGCGGCGGCCGAAGAGGGCTGAGATCCTGACGAGTGCCATCGGTAAGAGAGGGAAGGAGCGAGAATCATCAATATCATACGTAGATCTGAGATGTTTCGGAGAGAGAAAAGCCAGACTCAACACAATCGCCAGCGGCGGCAGAAGACGGATGAGATCGGCGGTGTTTCTGACAAGTGCCATCGGAAACCGGCGGTGGTGAGCTTGCTGCAGCGAAGGTACTTTCGCCATCGCATCAAAACAAAATTAAAGAGCATGGAAAAGATGGGTCTAGGTCTGTTCGCAGTGTATATCTATATCTATATACAAAGCGAAATTATTCATTGCTGTGTGCCCACACGAATAATAATTTGCATTTCAGGGGCTTATGACAAAATAATTTTTCGGGATCTTTTTAAATATTTATAAAAAAAATAAAATTATTGTGTTTAATTTAGAATTTTTAAAAATAATTATCTAAGTTTACAATTCGTATTTTTTTTTATATTTTTTTGTATTTGGTAACTTTAAAAAAAAACACAAATATTATAGTTTTTAAGTATATCTAAATTAGATGTATCTACAAAATAAATAAGTAAAAATTATGTAAAATATTTTTTTTGAAAATACTATAAAACACATAATTGGGCCACAAAGAGAAAAAAAATAGACCACACAAAATTAAGCTAACAACTAATACATATACATATATTTTATTTTTTGGTTTGAGGCCGTAGGTAATCTCATGATTACTGGCCGGTTACGTCCTTAACCCACGGGGGCGGGTTCGGGTCGTGACATTATCAAATGGGCCAAATAGATTTTTTGAGGCCCCTTTAAAATAGCTTAAATTAATTAAACAAAATTGAATCATTTTAAGTTTTTAATATAGTGCAAGACTAATAAATTTGGGGCTTTTTTTTTTTGCCTAATTTTGGAGGTCCTAAGCACAGGCCTCACCAGCCTTAGCCCAGGGCCGGCCCTGATAATTTGCCATGTGTCGCATTGTGCCGAGAGCTTTTATTTGCACACACCATTTACCTCTTTACACACACTTAATGAATTTTTTTTAATTACATTTTTGTCCTAAAATAAAACTACCAAAATACCCCATCTCTATCTCTCTAGTGACCACTCTTCGTCTTCCCTCTGAACCATCATCGTCTTCTTCTTCTCATCTGTTGCAGTTTCACTCTATCTCTCATCAATGGTGGGCTTTGAAGTCAGAGCAGTCCTAGCCGACTGGACCCACAACTACAACCCTACCCGCAACTCCACCAACTCCCGTAACTCCACCCACCCCCGTAACTCCACCTACCCCTCCGACTCCATCTTCGATTTCACTAGTGACAATTCCTTCGACGGCGCCGCCGCCGACGACGACGACGACGACGCCACATCCTGCCTCATCGACGGCAAGTCACCTTCTCGCCTTCGCTTCGGCCCCAAATGGCGATTCCAGCAGCAGTGCAGCCACCTCCCCCAGCGCCGCAACAAAGAGATGGAGGCCAAGAAGCGCGAGGTCGAGAAGGAAGTGCCCGCCGCAACCGCTGTCTCTCTCTCTGAACACCATTGATGAAAGATAGGATTTGATCGTTGCTTGCTGGTGTGAAGAAGGTGTGTGGATGGGAGTGTGTGTATGGGATATAACTGGAACAAAATTGTGTGTGATGAGTAAAATTTTTTTTTTTTTTTTTTTTTTTTTTTTGGTGTGTGAATTAAGAAAGATGTGTAAAAAGAGGAATTTGTGTGTGTAAATAGAACCTCCCCATTGTGCCACCTATGACCACATATAAAATGTCTGTTTTGCCCCTGGTTTAAATGTCACTTTCTATGTTTTGTGCCTTCTAGGAACACATATATGAAACGTCTGTTTTGCCCCTTAGGATATATATAAAGCATGAATGTATAATGAATAGTGTTTTCTACTTTCGATGAATAGTATCCTCTCATGTGTTGAAATATCTGTTTTGCCCCTTGGTCAATGTCTATACAATATATATAAAGCATCAATGTATAGTGAATAGTATTTTCAGAAAATTCTATTTCCACACGCTCGGTTACCTTAGTGCAGACACTTAATGAAAGTGGGTTGTTCTATAATGTTATTAAGAAACATTGCACCGAAAGATGGACTATGTAATGGTATAAGATTGATGGTTTCAAGGTGCGACACTCACATAATTGAAGCTTGAATCTTAACTGAAGAGAAGTTTGGCAATTTGACATTTATACCAAGGATATCATTGACTCCGTCTTCTTCAGAAATGCCTTTCTGAATGACAAGACGTCAATTTCCAGTTCGATTGGCATACGCCTTGACCATTAATAAATCTCAAGGACAATCTGTGAAATTTGTTGGGGTTGATTTGCGTACACCTATGTTTTAGTCATGGGCAACTATACGTGGCATTATCCAGATGCACGTCTTTCGATCGTATCAATATCCTCCTTCCCAAGGATGAGTCGGATTCCACTACAAATATTGTTTACCCTGAAATTTTGTTATAATGATATGTTCGAAAATTGATGAGGTGTTCGTAAGAATTGTGGAAAAGAATAAATTTGAAGACCTTGTCAAACACATATTTTTGTAAAGTATACACATTTTGTAAAGTAGACGATAACTATGACCTACTTTTTGTAAAGCTTTCCACCAATGTGGACTTTGTTGCATTTCTAATATTTTTGTAAAGCCTTTTATTCCCCAATATTTTTGCATTTCCAGTATAGCTAAATTTGGCTTAAGTGTATTTAATATAATGTTTGTTTGGATTATGTAGTGGCAAATCTTATTTTATTTTTTTACCTCCAGTTATTTTAATGGCTTTATTTTTGTCTAAAGATGCATACGTTAATTTGGGACATCTCTGTATGGGTGTTTTTAGGTGTGTTTGTATTTTGTTTTCATGCATAATTATTGATTTCTCATCTAGAACATGTTTCTTTCCTATAACAGGTTTCATGCTCCTTTGTACCAATTAAACATATCTAAGGTCAGCTATTTCTCATGCTTCTTTTGAAAATTTAGTATTGTTTGATATTATTTTGCTTTTGAAACTCCATACCTTATGCTCCTTTGTACCAATTAAACGTATCTAAGGTCAGCTACTTCTCATGCTTCTTTTGAAAATTTAGTATTGTTTGATATTATTTTGCTTTTGAAACTCCATACCTTTTGTTTTCCTTTTGTACTTATAAATGCACAATTTATAGATTGTGCTACGGCAAATTTGAGCAATATATTTTTGATACCTATTTATAGTTGGGGCTATTTGATGTTTATTTAAATTGTTTTTTGTTTTTGTTGCAATATATGTTTGTGGCATTTCATTACACCATGTCAACCCATTAAAGGTATCCTTATTCTTTAATAGAGTAATAGGCTTCCATTGAGAATGAAATTGTGTAAGGTTTTTTTTAGTTCATGAAATTTTTTAAGATTTAATATTGTCATTTCTAAGATTTAATAGTCATTTCCTATTGCGTAACATTTGTTTAGGGTGCACTACAATATGGCATATGGTTGCGTGGTCTATTAATTACTTCCATTTTTGAATTTTTTTATAAAAAAAATTTAAAAATTTAACAGGGGAGCTCTGTTTTTGGTTAGTTTACTTTTTTGTTTTGTTTTTTTTTTTTTTGGGGGGGGAAGGGACAAATTTGTTTGGGTTTACTTGCAGTGTTTATGAAAGAGATCTTGCTTTAATTACACCTGAAAGTCATGTGTTCAACCCTTTACTTGATTAGTATATTCAACTGCAACTCTATGTTTTGACATGTGTCTTGGATATTGTTAGATGGATATAGTATGAACTGGAAATTGACGTTTTATTAGGATGTCTTTCTTTTATTTTATCAATCAAAAGAAAACACAACATAATCATAGTATATTGCCTTAGTTGTCCTATTGTTTTTTCTACTTCGGAGTTGATTATTTAAAATTAGAGGAGGTTGATTATTTACTTGGGAGTTTTTTTCTACTTGTGCTCATTTTTTGTCAAGTGCTTCGAAGAAAGTTGTAGCGACTTTAATTTTCTTTAGTCATTATTTATTATTATTATGGTTATTACTATCTTATTTTATTTTTGACTTTATTAATTGTGTGGTCACATGAGAGTTAATGTGATATTTAATAGATTTAATGTTGTAATTATTAATTTGGTGGTTACATGAGATTTAATGTGATATTTAATGATGTAATTATTAATTGGGTGGTTACATAAGGTTTAATGGGATATCTAAGGCATTTAATGTTGTAATTAATAAATTTACTGCATATTGTAGTTTATTAAGCTATTATATATTGAGATTTAGGTTTATACTATAATATTATTAGGTTATATTAGCTCTTAGGTTATTATATATACAATAACATAGAAGTATTCAACTAGGTTTAGGAGATCAAAAGGAAAAGAGAGAGACCAAGTTGTGAGAGAGAGAGAGAGAGAAATCAAAGAAGAAAAGATTAGGATTTTATTTTAGTGGTTCTATTAGTTCTTCAAATAATTCTTTGATCTTCAAAATAATATTGTGAGTACAAAACTCACTTTCCTTGATTTATGTTTAATTCATTGTTTTTATTTATTTTTTATTTGATGTCAGTTCGATTTTGTGTTTATAGAAAGATGATTGATTAATTTTAATTATTTTGTTTAGTTGTGTATGTAAGGTTTAGGGTTTTTAGTTGATTGATTGATTTTGATTATTTTGATTAGTTGTGTATGTCAGATTTAGGATTTTTATATGGATTTATTTTATTATTGTAATCACACTCATGGTTATATGAAATTTAGAATTAATTAGGAACCCATAGATAAATTTCTTATACTCCACCATAATTCTATGGATTGTTGTTTTATTTGAGTGATGGTGAGAAAGAGTGCATAAAAAAAAGTGAGGATTATGAGATTTATTTGAATGACATAGGCTCGGCATTGTTATGTTTATTCTCATGCGTGAGATGTTGTGTATATATATATTGTTGCCTCGTTCTCATGAGTAAACGAGTGCTTTGATTTGCGCGCGTACGTATATGCTAACCATCCGGGGAGTGTGAGTCAAACTCGGAACGATATCCCCGTGCAAGTTTGGCTTCGGAGCGGTATTAGGTATGCGGGAGGCACATGAGATATATGTGTAGGCCGGAAGGGGAGGGTCAAAGCGGTGGAGTTAAGGTACAAAAATTTAATTATGAGTTTATTGATTTGTACATCTTGAAAAATAGTAATCGACCTCAATAAATTATGAAATTTGAGCAGAGGCATGTATACGTGATTTTGAACAACTTTTGTGTTGTAACTTTTTATTAAAAAGATCGATTAGAACTTATAATCGGATGACCTTGGTTATTGTTGGTTTGATTCATTTTGGTAATGCAGATTTTATAGGCTGTTTTAACCTACGAAACGAGCTCATTTTTATTAGTTTTATGCAAACTGAAGTAAAACATTATTCTGCACACTTTTCATGTTTTGAACTTTTTCGAAAAGAATCATCTTAGGCCAGTTTTTGTTCGTTTTCAATTTCAGATTTTTCGGTTGAATTCTGTCTAGGTTTTTCTATCAAGTTTTTCTCTCAACCTATTTAGTTTCTGTTAAATCCGTTTGCGTTGTCTTTTAGGAAATTTGATTTTGTACAGCTTTCGTTCTTTGAGTTTTGGTCAATTCAAATTATTTAAGCAGAAAATGGTGCATTTTTATACTTATTCAACGAGTTACATATGATTAAATTATACAAACTTTATTTTTTTTGCAGGATGGTGGGTCTTACTAACTTTTTATTTCTATTTTGTCTATTTTATAATCAATTTATATTTCGTTGTGTACAGACAAGAAATTAAATGCCACCGTATCTCGAAAAACTACGCATTCGTCTCGGTACGGTTAGAACTACTTGTCTTGTTTCGTAACAAGAAATAATGTACTTTTTGTTTGTGTCTGGTGGACACGTGGGTGTCAATTCTTGTACTCATACCAATATACCTGTATACTGACCCGTTTTGTCTCTTGACAACTCGGGTGCGTTCTATTTGAGCGCAGGTGAGCTTCCTTTGCAGGATTAGTAGAGGTTTTGGTGGTGACAATAAATAACTGTGATCGTAGGACATGTCGTTTGGAGTTTTTTTATTTTTCTTGAGCTTAGGGTTGACACTAATTTATGTCTTTATTATTTTCTTTTAATGACTTTAGTATTGGAATAATTTAGCATGGTTTGTAACCGTACTTTATTTAAGTTGTTTTGACTATTTATTGTTACCTTGATGTTGAGGTATTGGTTAGTTATGAATTTATGGTGGATGGTTTGGTTAGCGTGTAGTTTTTTGTTTCACCCCTAGGATTTGGATGATGAATATTGATTATGGTTTAGCCCTAATTTGATATTTAATTGTCTGAATTTTGGGGCGTGACAATTTGGTATCAAAACTCTAGGTTACCCTAGACTTGTGAGAGTTTAGGTGATCCTCGGATTGTGGAAACATGGGTTAGCTAGTTTATTTTGGTGGTTGAGTTTATTCTAAGCAGTTATGAATGAATTCTTTTTGGTGTGTTTAACTTGAACGTGATGGCTGGAAGGTATCTTTAATTTTTTTTTTCAAGAATCCATTAGAGTACTTTTTGATCATATCTTGGCAGTTTGTAGAAAGAGAACATATTGTAGCTACCTCATTGTCTAGACCTATTCATGTTGAGACCCCTTTAGGAGGGGCAGTTACTCTTTATGAGATGTGTAAAGATTTTGAGATTGATTTTGCAGGTATAGTCTTGTATGCGAACCTAATTGTGCTAGGGTTTGAGGGGTTACAATTATTTTGGGTATGGATTGGTTGCGAAGTGCCTTGTGACTCTAGATTGTGCTGGAAGGACTGTAAATATAGATATTCTCGATATGTCACGACTTACCCACACTTCTAGTAATGGAGAAAAGTCGGTAATGATGAGTTTTCTGTGCTCGGTAAAAATCCCTAAGCAGGATATTAGTAAGGTAGATGTAGTACGTGAGTTTGAGGATGTATTTCAAGAGATACCTAGACCTCCACCTCGACAGGTAGTAGAATTTCGTAGTGACTTAATGCCAGGAACTACACCAATTTCTAAGGCGGCATACAGAACGGCGCCTAAAGAGCTTGTGGAGATGAAGAAGCAGTTGGAAGAGATGCTTTAGAAAGGGTTCATTCATTCAAGTAACTCCCCGTGGGGAGCACCTGCAATCTTTGTCTCCAAGAAAGATGGCACTCTCCGTATGTGAATAGATTACAAAGAGCTGAACAAGGTGACTATCAAGAACAAGTATCCACTACCTAGAATCAAGGTTTTCAAAGGCGTATTCGAGGCGCGACTTGAGGCGAGACGTACGGAAAACGCACAGATGCGTTCTGTTTGGGGTGAGACCCCAGCTATGCGTACGCGTCAAGATCAGAGGCGTAAGCATTTGTCGCGCTTCATGCGCTTTTCACGCTTTCAATAGCGAGGCGGAAGCCTTTGAAGAGTTCAATTTCAAAATTCAAAAAAGAGAAGATAGAGTAGTTGATGGAAAATTGCTATAAATTGACTTCGATTCAAACAGAAATTGCTCAAGAATAAGTTATAAATACCATGTAAGTCGATCTTCAAATCAGAGTCCAACAACTTCAAATCAGTCGCCTAATCTTCTTCAACGCACTAGGGTTTTCAAGGTACGCAGTCTCTCTCTCTCTTTCTGTCGAGTTGAGTCGACTCTGTCTCTGTGTCTCTCTCTCTCGTTCTGTTCTCTACATCGTCTCTGCATCGTCTCTCTCGATCTGCTTTCTACATCGTCTATCTCGTTCTGTCACTGTGATGTATATATATTATATAATATATGTATCTTTGTTTCGTGCAGTATATATGTTATATAATATAGCTACAGTGTAGTATAGTGGTCTATCTATCTCTATCCGACTGTGATGGATATATATTATATAATATATATATATATCTTTGTTTCATGCGTACAGCAGTGGACTAACATGTTATTATATAATATATTATATCTTTACAATAGATTACCATATCATGCTTAATATTATTATTTTAATATTTCTCCTTCTTTTATTTAAAATTATTATTATTATTATTATTTTTTGATAGACTATAATTTATTATTATTAATATTAATATTTTTTTTTTCTTTTTGCCATCCCACCTAACCAGTATCTTTTTTTTTTAATTTTTTTTTGTTTATTTTTGTATAGTGCTACAGTTGATAAGTTTGTGGGGAAAAAAAAATGACTGAACCCAAAGACCAAAGAAAAGATTTTGTCTGGAAGTATGTAAAAGAAGTTGATGGGGAAAAGTATTTTAGATGTAAATTTTGTGATCAAACTTGTAGTGGTACTGTAAGTCGATTTAAAAATCATCTAGCCGGCACGCATAAAGGCATTAAACCGTGTTCAAAAGTTCCTGAAGACGTAAAGTTGGAATGCCAACACGCATTAAAAAATTTCTTTGAGCAAAAAAGTGCCCGTAATGAGATGCTATATGAAATTAGGATGGGTGTTGGAGCAAAGGGCGAGAGTGGTGCTTCTCAATCTATTGAAGGCGATACTAGTGGTATGACACAAGCACCAAAACCGAGGGGTCCAATGGATAAATTTTCTAGTTCTCAAGCACGACAATCTACATTGAACTCCAAATGGAAACAAGAAGAAAGAAAATATGTGTGTTGAAAGATTGGGCGTTTTATATATTGTAAAGCTCTTCCATTTAATTTGGTGAATGATCCGTATTGAGTAGCTGCAGTTGATGGAATTGCAAATTATGGACCTGGTTTCAAACCCCCTTCTATGCATGAATTGAGGACTTGGATTCTTAAAGCAGAAGTAAAGGATATAAATGTCATGATGGAGGAACATAAGAAAGCATGGAAACAATATGGATGCTTAATTATGTCTGATGGCTGGACAGATGGAAAAAGTAGAGTTCTTATTAATTTTCTTGTGAATAGCCCTGCTGGAACTTGGTTTTTAAAATCAATTGATGCATCTGATACTATAACAAAATGGGGAGTTGATGTATAACTATCTTGATAGTGTCGTAGATGAAATTGGAGAAGATAATGTTGTTCAAGTTATTACTAATAATGCTTCAAACTATGTCAATGCCGGGTCGAGACTTATGGAGAAGAGGAAGAAGTTGTATTGGACTCCATGTGCTGCGCATTGTATTGATTTAATGTTGGAGGACATTGGAAAATTGAAAGTCTATGACCAAACTCTCTCGTTATCTAGGCAAGTGGTCAAGTTTATATATGGACATTGTTGGGTTCTTTCAATGATGAGATCATTTACAAAGAACAGTGAACTACTCCGTCCAGCAGTAACACGGTTTGCCACTGCTTATCTTACTCTCCAAAGTCTTTACAAACAAAAGCAACCACTCCAAGCTATGTTTTCTTCAGAAAAGTGGGCTTCTAGTAGTTGGGCAAGAAAGGTTGAAGGGGTAAAGGCTCGTGCAACTGTGTTGTTTGATCCAAAATTTTGGCCTAATGTTGCTTTTTGTATCAAAAGCACAATACCTTTGGTTAGTGTTTTGCGAGAAGTTGATTAAGAGGAAAGGCTTGCTATGGGTAACATTTATGAGTTGATGGATTTGGCTAAAGAAAAGATTGCTTTCAATTGTGACATGTCAAATTCAAAGTCATGAGAAATAATGTGAATTTCTTGGACAAAATGAAGAATGAATTGTATGAAAGGGGACGCTCACTTAAAAATTCCATAAAATTTGAGATAATTCAAGGAATTAAAAACATTTCGAAATAATTTGGCAATTGTGCAGACTGGTTTCCGCAACAGAGAGAGAGAAGAAACTTCATGAACGAACCCTGGTGCACTATTGGGTGAAGGCCTGCACAAGGAACAGATGGTTAGGCTCCCTGACCAGGGTTTGGTCGGAAACCCCTTCGATGGTCGATTCAGTACCGGAGTTTGGTAAAGAGCAAGTAGAGAAGACGAGTGTGTATCAGGGCTGGCCCTGAGTTTTCAGGGGCTTAAGGCGAAATAATTTTTCGAGACATTTTTAGATATTTAAAAAATAAATAAATAAAAATAAAAATCACTCTGTTTGGTTTAGAGTTTTCAAAAATAATTGTCTGAGTTTGTCATTCATATTTTTTTTTGTATTTGGTAACGTTTTTTAAAATATATATATTATAGTTTTTAAACGTATCTAAATTAGATGTATCTACAAAATAAATAAATAAAAATTGTGTAAAATATTTTTAAAAAAAATACTAAAAAACACATAATTGGGCCATAAAGAGAGAAAAAAAAAATAGGCCACACAAAATTAGGTTAACGACTAATACATATACATATATTTTATATTTTATTTTTTAATTGAGCCTTTTATCAAATGGGCCAAATAGATTTTTTGAGGCCCCTTTAAAATAGCTTAAATTAATTAAACAAAATTGAATCATTTTAAGTTTTTAATATAGTGCAAGACTAATAAATTTTGGGCTTTTTTTTTTTTTGCCTAATTTTGGAGGTCCTAGGCACAGGCCTCACCAGCCTTAGCCCAGGGCCGGCCCTGATAATTTGCCATGTATCGCATTGTGCCAAGAGCTTTTATTTGCACACATCATTTACCCTCTTTATACACACTTAATGAATTTTTTTTAATTACATTTTTGTCCTAAAATAAAACTACCAAAATACCCTCTCTCTCTATCTCTCCAGTGACCACTCTTCGTCTTCCCTCTGAACCATCGTCGTCTTCTTCCTCTCATCTGTTGCAGTCTCACTCTATCTCTCATCAATGGTGGGCTTTGAAGTCAGAGCAGTCCTAGCCGACTGGACCCGCAACTACAACCCTACCCGCAACTCCACCAACCCCCGTAACTCCACCCACCCCTCCGACTCCATCTTCAATTTCACCAGTGACAATTCCTTCGGCAGCACCGCCACTGCCGACGACGACGACGCCACATTCTGCCTCGTCGACGGCAAGTTACCTTCTCGCCTTCGCTTCGGCCCCAAATGGCGATTCCAACAGCAGCGCAACCACCTCCCCCAGCGCCGCAACAAAGAGATGGAGGCCAAGAAGCGCGAGGTCGATAAGGAAGTGCCCGCCGCAACCGCTCTCTCTCTCTCTGAACACCATTGATGAGAGATAGGATTTGATCGTTGCTTGCTGGTGTGAAAGAATGTGTGTGGATGGGAGTGTGTGTATGGGATATAGCTGGAACAAAATTGTGTGATGAGTAAACATTTTTTTTTTTTTGGTGTGTGAATTAAAAAGGATGTGTAAAAAGAGGAATTTGTGTGTGTAAATAGAACCTCCCCATTGTGCCACCTATGACCACATATAAAATGTCTGTTTTGCCCCTAGTTTAAATGTCACTTTCTATGTTTTGTGCCTCCTAGGAACACATATATGAAACGTCTGTTTTGCCCCTTAGGATATATATAAAGCATGAATGTATAATGAATAGTGTTTTCTACTTTCGATGAATAGTATCCTCTCATGTGTTGAAATATCTGTTTTGCCCCTTGGTCAATGTCTATACAATATATATAAAGCATCAATGTATAGTGAATAGTATTTTCAGAAAATTCTATTTCCACACGCTCGGTTACCTTAGTGCAGACACTTAATGAAAGTGGGTTGTTCTATAATGTTATTAAGAAACATTGCACCGAAAGATGGACTATGTAATGGTACAAGATTGATGGTTTCAAGGTGCGACACTCACATAATTGAAGCTCGAATCTTAACTGGAGAGAAGTTTGGCAATTTGACATTTATACCAAGGATATCATTGACTCCGTCTTCTTTAGAAATGCTTTTCTGAATGACAAGACGTCAATTTCTAGTTCGATTGGCATACGCCTTGACCATTAATAAATCTCAAGGACAATCTGTGAGATTTGTTGGGGTTGATTTGCGTACACCTGTTTTTAGTCATGGGCAACTATACGTGGCATTATCCAGATGCACGTCTTTCGATCGTATCAATATCCTCCTTCCCAAGGATGAGCCGGATTCCATTACAAATATTGTTTATCCTAAAATTTTGTTATAATGATATGTTCGAAAATTGATGAGGTGTTCGTAAGAATTGTGGGAAAGAATAAATTTGAAGACCTTGTCAAACACATATTTTTGTAAAGTATACACATTTTGTAAAGTAGACGATAACTATGACCTACTTTTGTAAAGCTTTCCACCGATATGGACTTTGTTGCATTTCTAATATTTTGTAAAGCCTTTTATTCCCCAATATTTTTGCATTTCCAGTATAGCTAAATTTGGCTTAAGTGTATTTAATATAATGTTTGTTTGGATTATGTAGTGGCAAATCTTATTTTATTTTTTTACCTCCAGTTATTTTAATGGCTTTATTTTTGTCTAAAGATGCATACGTTAATTTGGGACATCTCTGTATGGGTGTTTTTAGGTGTGTTTGTATTTTGTTTTCATGCATAATTATTGTCTAGAACATGTTTCTTTCCTATAACAGGTTTCATGCTCCTTTGTACCAATTAAACGTATCTAAGGTCAGCTACTTCTCATGCTTCTTTTGAAAATTTAGTATTGTTTGATATTATTTTGCTTTTGAAACTCCATACCTTTTGTTTTCCTTTTGTACTTATAAATGCACAATTTATAGATTGTGCTACGGCAAATTTGAGCAATATATTTTTGATACCTATTTATAGTTGGGGCTATTTGATGTTTATTTAAATTGTTTTTTGTTTTTGTTGCAATATATGTTTGTGGCATTTCATTACACCATGTCAACCCATTAAAGGTATCCTTATTCTTTAATAGAGTAATAGGCTTCCATTGAGAATGAAATTGTGTAAGGTTTTTTTTAGTTCATGAAATTTTTTAAGATTTAATATTGTCATTTCTAAGATTTAATAGTCATTTCCTATTGCGTAACATTTGTTTAGGGTGCACTGCAATATGGCATATGGTTGCTTGGTCTATTAATTACTTCCATTTTTGAATTTTTTTTAAAAAAAATTTAAAAGTTTAACAGGGGAGCTCTGTTTTTTATTAGTTTACTTTTTTGTTTTGTTTTTTTTTTGGGGGGGACAAATTTGTTTGGGTTTACTTGCAGTGTTTATGAAAGAGATCTTGCTTTAATTACACCTAAAAGTCATGTGTTCAACCCTTTACTTGATTGGTATATTCAACTGCAACTCTATGTTTTGACATGTGTCTTGGATATTGTTAAATGGATATAGTATGAACTGGAAATTGACGTTTTATTAGGATGTCTTTCTTTTATTTTATCAATCAAAAGAAAACACAACATAATCATAGTATATTGCCTTAGTTGTCCTATTGTTTTTTCTACTTGGGAGTTGATTATTTAAAAAATATGGTTTAGTTGGCAAGGGAAAACATGCTAAGATCAGGGGAGCGAAACTATGTTAAGATTATAGGAGGAAAACATGTTAAGATCAGAGGAGCTGAACTATGTTAAAACTATATAAGAAAAAAATGTTAAGATCATTTTCATTTCAGGTATTGATACTAGCAACAGTTGATGGCTATTTGATGACTTTAAATAAGCAACAATTGTAGTTGATGTAAAGTTGGGATGTAATTGAGGAAAGTTGTCTATAGTTGATGTAATTGATGAAAGTTGCCTATAGTTGATGTAAATCATTTCAAGTATTGAACTATGTTAAATCTTTTTCTATTCTAAAGTTGTCTATAGTTGATGTAATTGATGATTTTCACATTAATTTGACACACTAGATTAGTTGTAAGAATTATCTCACCGTTTATAATTGAAGCTCGAATCTTAATTGGAGAGAAGTTTGGCAATTTGGCATTTATACCAAGGATATCATTGACTCCGTCTTCTTCAGAAATGCCTTTCTGAATGACAAGACGTCAATTTCCAGTTCGATTGGCATACGCCTTGACCATTACTAAATCTCAAGGACAATCGGTGAAATTTGTTGGGGTTGATTTGCGTACACCTGCTTTAAGTCATGGGCAACTATACGTGCCATTATCCAGATGCACATCTTTTGATCGTATTAGTATCCTCCTCCCCAAGGATGAGCCAAATTCCACTACAAATATTGTTTACCCTGAAGTTTTGTTATAGTGATATGTTCGGAAATTGATGAGGCGTTCGTAAGAATTGTGGGAAAGAACAAATTTGAAGACATTGTCAAACACATATTTTTGTAAAGTATACACATTTTGTAAAACAGACGATAGCTATGATCCCCTTTTGTAAAGCTTTCCACCGATGTGGACTTTGTTGCATTTCTAATATTTTTGTAAAGCCTTTTATTTCTCAATATTTTTGCATTTCTGTAGACAGCTCATTTTTGACCGACCTTAAGACTCAGACGTCACCAACTGAGCGCTCAGTGATGTTGCATATTGTGCTCGTTCTGAGGTTGCGGAGTCTTGGCTGCGAGCCTTGCCTCCGGACTTCGGAGCTCTTT